>CM074785.1:23053620-23556259 GCA_037355745.1 Pseudo-nitzschia multiseries | reverse complement strand
ATTTTTCTTGTGCTTGTCCCCTGAAGCCATAGGATTACGTACGTAATCCTATGGCTTCGGCAGACGAGCACGTGTACTCACTCCTAAGTACCAAGAAAAATGAGGGTTTGAAACAGGCTCAACGGGCGGGAGAAGGGAGTGGTACTCCGGTAGCAGAATGTGGTACTCTGGTACCAAAAGTGGTACTCCGGTACCACACTTTATTATGGTAGTATTTTCTACGTGATTTCCAGTAGAATGTACTGTGCAATTTCCAGTCATATTTTGAGCACTGTTCTCTTACGACTAGTTTCGATACTCCCAGAACAGACTAATACACAGCAGACTAGGGACCAGAGTGTATGCCAAAAAAAGTGCCAGAATTAGTCTGTAGACCTATTTCTTGCTAGAGAGCACACCATGATGAATATTGAGTCTGCTGGGCGGACCGGGTACAAGGGGAGGACGCATCTTGTATCGCAGCTTGTATTGCCGCTGGAATCAATCCTCGTATCGCTGCTCGTGTCGATCCAAATGATCCAAGGCAGCGCTTGTAATTCAAATGCCATAGATACAGCAGCAGTCCCCTAGATCAAAGCAGCGCAGTGCTTGTAGTTTGGATGCTGTGGATACAACAGGCACCAAAGAAGCAGGCTGGCGCCGGGAGAAAGAGGAAGGGTCCAACGGGCGCGCTTCTTCTTCCTCTTGCCGGCGGTGGCAGTTGGAGATCCAGATGGGGGGGGGGGGTCTTCTTCTCGGAGGGCTTGCTCAATGAAGAATTTCTGGCTGCTTTAGTAGACCTACGTTCGTTTGTTGTTGTTGCTGTTGGTGTTGCGTTGGTAGATGACCGAGTCGCAGACCAAAGATCTTGAGCATTAGACCAAGAAGTCCAAGGAGCTGGGGCAGCCAGCCTTGCTCTTTCAGGGTGGAATAGATCAAACCATGGTTGCTGGAAGGGGTTATTCCCATGGTCAAAAGCAAAGAAGAAGAAGAATGTCGTGAGATAGGAATAAACAAATGACTGTTGACGACGACGTCGACCGACAACGACGACGACGCCTAATCAAATGAAATGGAAATACCATTCCCCCCCCCCCCCCCCCCCCCCCCAGCAAACAAAGGACCGTCAACGACTTAGTACTACTACAGTATGCTGATAGAAGAATGGGTTGCTTGTTGTTGTAATAGGAAAGGAAGCAGTGAGAGGGTCTATTCCCATGGTCGGGGGAACAGTTTGCTTTTGAAAGTGGTTGGTTTTGAAATTATGAATTACAACTGGGGAAAAACAGCAAAAATCCAGGTTGCAGTAGGGATTCTACTAGATTCTACACAGGTAGTGGTGTCAAGAAGGAATCAACCAAATCCTGCTGCTGCTGCTGCGAATCCCGCGCGTTTGCTCCCTCTTTATGCTTGAGTATACCTAAAAACACGACCAATGCGTTGAAAAAATTATTACTTAACAAACTGAGTGGTACTCCGGTACCACCAAAATGGTACCACTGATCGGCACTATACATTTTGTACTTGTTCCTACGAGTACTTGTCGGTACCACCAATCGTTGGTACCGGTTTAGCCTTGTCCCCCCCCTGTAGCAGCATCGAAACACTACTACTCCCCCTGTAGCAGCATTGACTACTAATCCCCCTGTAGCAGCATCGAAATGCCGGGAGCTAGCAAGGAACCCCTCCTCCTCCTCGTCCATTGTGCTCGTCCTTCCGAAGCCATAGAGATTACCATGTCAACACCCCTTTCCTCCTTTAGCCCCTCCTCGTAGTATCAGTGGGGAGGAGGGGTGTTACTTGGTCCCACTCTAGCTCCTTGTTTCCTCGGCGGGGCCTCGTAAACAAGGAGCTAGAGTGGTACCAAGTAACACCCCTCCTCCCCACTGATAATACTCGTCGGAGTCGATTTGGTTGGCACGTGTCATCCCCTCTCTAAAGAAAAAACTCCCTTAAGAAAAATCCTCGGCGCGCGCGCCTCGGATTTTTCTTAAGGGAGTTTTTTCTTTAGAGAGGGGATGACACGTGCCAACCAAAACGGAGGACGGGGTGTTACCTATAGTACTACTTACTCCTTCGTCACACCGATACTAGTAGCTAGGACTAGAACTACTACTCGTACTAGGTACGAGGTATGAGTTCGTACCTACGTACGTACGCAACCATTCATTAGGATTTAGGTACTGAGAACTGAGAGGCATATGAGCACAAGGTATAGTGCGTACCTGCCTGTTAGTACTAGGGATCCAATGTACGGGAATCTCGTCATTGGTTCGGAAACCGAGCTTCTTACCCCCAAATATCAACCCCAAAAGAAATGCCGAGAGAGCTCGACCAACAAAAACTGCGTTACTCCTCGGAAATCATCCGCACCGATTGTTGTTGCGGATACCGGTAATTACCGGTACTACCGGTACTACCGTCGAATATCACCTCTGTTTTGTTTTACTCTTGGATTTGACTCAATCCACCATATGTTTCATTCATTGTTGGGTCTTGAGACTCTCGAGACAGACAGATAGCGAAAGTGAGAGCAGAGTAGATCCGAAACGGTTCGACACTATACGGTGCTATTCCAATCACTGCCGGTATCCGATATCAATATCGATACGAAGGAGGCCATACGTTTCAATTTTAATCTTGCTGCAACATTCGCTCCGTTCCAAAGCAGTTCATTCCAAGAACAGAACCACGATGGTGTCGGTGTCTGTATTGATGTCCAATCCGCAATCGCGATCGCGATCGTTTCGAGCGACGGAGACCTTTCGAACACTGCTGTGGTGGGCCGCGGTGGTCTCTTTGGTGGCCTCTTCCAAGCTCGCGGAGGCATCGGAAGCACAAGCCACAAACAAGTCCTGCGAACGGCTGCCGGCAACTCTGTCGTTTACCCAAGAAGAAGCACCGCGGGATCTCTCGAGTGTGGTAGGTATATCGTTTGTTGTCTCTCGTGAATTTTTTTGGTGCGGTGCAATGGAATCTGGTGTTTGTGTATTGAATGGGAGTGAAGTGCGGTACAATACACTTGAGTGCAGTGCAGTGCAGTGCGGTGCGGGATCAGAGGTTCGCTATTCGCTTGGACCAACTCGATAACCTTGATATGGGCGACCATCCACCGTTCGACATCCCAATATCCATGCTCACCGTCTCTTTTGTTTTCTATCTCCCGAAATAACTGCGTTTGACAATGACAATGACAATTTCTGTTATTGTTTCTATTCGTACACTCTTTGGCTTTGCGACGTTGGAATACCGATCGCATATATTGCACTGCGCTGCATTGTATAATATTATATTATTGTTCTGCACTATGTGGATACATTCGAACGATACCCTACCATTGGTAGCTTCCGGTGGTGGTGGAAAAAATCAACCGCGTCCTCGATGGAGTCGTTGATGTCGAGGTCGAGTGGACGGGTGCCGAATTGCACGGCCGGGTCGGTGAGCACCTGATCGAAACCCGCGTCACGCGATTGGTCGGGAGCGGCAGCAGCATCGGCAGCGAGGGAGAGCTCCGAAAGGACGACTTTGGGAGGGATGTCGTCTCGCGGTGCTTCCACGTTCCGTTGAACATCGTCGACACGGACGAGTGCTCGCTTCCCAAAAACCACCCGATGCGGCACAAGTGTCACGCGTCCTCCGTCTGTGTCAACACCGATGGATCCTATGAGTGCGCGTGCCCCCGATTGCCGGGAACCGACCCGAACGACAACCGCAGCCCGTGGGAGGTGTCCTTTTCGTCGGCCGCCAAGACCTCTTGCCCGTCGTCCCCCTCCACCGATGGCTGCTGCCCCGCATCGGCGCACTCGTCGGAGGGGAAACAGTGCCGGGCCCGCTTCCGGTGCCCCGTCGATCCCTGCAGCGACGAGGGCGTTGGCGGCACCGACAAAACAAAGTCCCACGATTGCGCTTCCTCGGCCAAATGCGTCCGCGCGGAATCTCCCAACGTCCACGAGAAGCCGCACGACCCGTCGTCGGCATCGTCGTCCCAGTCGTCGTCCTCCTCCCGATCGGCGCGGCTGTACACCTGCGAATGCCCCGAGGGTCTCATGGGAAATGGACAGACCTGCCGGCCGGGTATCGACGCTCCCCCCAAGCCGATGCTCATGTTCGACGGGGTCACTCCCACCGCGCTGACGGTCAAAAACAATTACTATTGCGGGTGCACCAAGCCCAAGATCGACGCCTGCAGCGGATTCCCTCCCTGCCAGGGCCGGCACGAAGTCTGCACGGTGGTCGACCAACAACCCACGTGTGCCTGCCGACCGGGGTACGTCCCCCACGAAACCTACGGCTGCGTCGATGTCAACCCCCCCACCCTCAAGCTGCGGAACGATCCCCGGGGGGACCAGATCCTGCGATTGAAGCAGGGCGACGAATACCGTGAACACATGGTGGACATCGTGGACGAGAACGCCGAGGATTACCTCCGCAGTCTCAAGGTGACCTACAGCCAGCCCCTCCCACCGGGGTGTCTCACGGGAGTGGGAGAATTCCACGTCAACTACACCGTGGCGATGCCGTGGGCGAACCCGCCCTACGTGCGAATCACGCGGCGGGTCATCATCGAGGACATCGACGAGTGCTCCATCGCGGCCAGCTCCCGGCTGCTAAAGCAGTTCCGGGCCTCCTGTCCCCGGCTCGTCCCACAGTGCGACACCGAGGCCGGGGCCGAGTGCCGCAACACCGTTGGGAGCTACGCGTGTTTGTGTCCGGCTCGCACCAGTGGCGACGGCTTCCTCCCCTCGGCCCACTTCGACGCGAGCGACAAGAGCTATCCCCCACCAGCCTCCTTCCGGGGCGGGACGTCCTGCGTCGATACGTCGAAACCCGTCATCGAGGTCAAGGGACCCAATCCCAAGATCTTCCGGGTGGCCAAGTGCGGGGGCCTGAGCGGCGTCATGAGCCCGTACTCCGGCAGGGGCAACGACGGCGGCGACCACGAAGACCAAACCGCCCAACTCGTGTCCAGCCAGCAGGGAATGTACGAGTCGGACATCCGGGAAATGATCAAGGCCACGGCCGGTGCCGAGCTCTGTGCGACGTACGAAAACCCCCGCGTTCGGTCCTCCGATTGCATCGAGGCGATCGATCTCACCTACAAAGGAAAGGTCGATCTCTCGGACCGCGTGACGGTGGGGGAACCGATCCAGAAATCCCACCTGCACTGGGTAGTTCCGTACGACGTCGCGGACGATGCGGGCAACAAGGCCACAACGGTCTATCGGGACGTGAAGGTGGAAGAAATCGGTCTGTTCGGGCTGGAAAAGAACATCCGCGAGGAGGTGGCCCGGGAGGAACAACGCAAAACGAAACGGGCCATCGATGCCGCCGTCCGCGCCGAACGCAAAAAATGGGAGGCCGAGGCCCGGGCCAACAACAACAGCAACAGCAAT
Source organism: Pseudo-nitzschia multiseries (assembly GCA_037355745.1). Taxonomy (NCBI): domain Eukaryota; phylum Bacillariophyta; class Bacillariophyceae; order Bacillariales; family Bacillariaceae; genus Pseudo-nitzschia; species Pseudo-nitzschia multiseries. The sequence goes on along the minus strand of CM074785.1, from coordinate 23,550,887 downwards.
AGCAATAGCCGCTCCCGCCGTGACACCGCGAGTTCCTGTCCGGCATGCCCGGTCTGTGACTGCCCCGAGACCGACGCCGTTGTCAACACCGCAACGTGCTCGGCCCACTGCAGCGACATGTCCGAAACCTGCCGCAAGCTCGGCGACGATAACTTTGTGTACAAGCTGCTGCTCTTGCTGGAGGACGTCTTTCCGGTGCAGCTGGTTCCCATGATTGTCCTTTCCTTTCTGGTGGTCGGATTCTTGTACGCGCTGCAATGGGTGTGGACGCTCCTGTTCAATCCCCGGGCCTACACGAATTACGATTACGGAAACTACGGTTCCATCAACGACGAGATGCTCCTGGCCACGGCACCGGGACCGACCGGCCGGCAGCAGCCTTCTTCCGCACAACAGGTGCAAAACGTCGGCGCCAACATCGGCACTACCGCCGCATCGACTCCCCGGCCACCCACGGCGTCCCTGTCGCTAGCGAATTACCAGAACGGGCCAAACGGAATCACCAACCACAACGGCAACCACAACCACGGGACCAATACTCCGTCGTTTTTCTCGCCCGGCGGAGGAAGCCAGATGGGGTCTCCCCCCGGCCGGTTTGACCAAACCAGGAGCCCTTCCACCGCGGCACCCGGCAGCGCGCTCCGGGATACGTATTCGTACGAGGGAGGAGGCTCCTCCGTGTACCAGTCCCCGCCGCTCATCGTGCCGAGCCGGAACGGCGAGGGCGGACGGAGACGGACCCCTTACCGGTGAAGGAAGGAACGACCGAAAACTACGTACGGTACGGTAAAAATAATAGAATAGGGCTCGGAACGGAACGAAACCAAACCAAACGAAACGAGTCGTGATGGAAAGCAGGAGTGGAAATCGCGTTGCGATTGCGATGGCTATCGACCGAGCACAACACCAATCCTACAACACCTTCGAATCCTGCACAAACAATACTAATCATAGTCATAATCACTGTGAAGGAAACGGTACGGTAGAAAACACAGGCGAATAGCAATCACGAAACCATAGTTGCCGTGTCAATCGGGGGCATTGACGCACTGACTCAGGATCGAACAGTGTCATAAATAAAAAATAATCATACAGTGAACGGACCTAAAAGCTACTTCTACATTACAACATTATCATCGCTTAAAGTACCGTTCGATAGAAACCCAATTCCATCGACACTGTTGTCATCTTGTTTGTTTGTCCGTCCATACGGTAATACGAAGTACTAACTGTTGAAAATTTTGCGACATTCAAATTCTTTTGTGACATGCCTCGTGCCATGCCCCGATTTCCGACAATTTCCCCATCACTCGAACGACTCCCGGTGGGCGTGACACGCGCCCAAATCGAATCATGGAATCTTGCGTGAATGGCGTTAAACAACAGATCTTGGAAAGCGCGTGCCCGCTCGATTATTTGAATACATAGTCAATATTTCTTTTTGGCTATGTTTGTTCACTTCCCGATGGCGCGAAAGCCGGTCGGGTAGGCATCGAAATCGCGTGCCCCGGCATGCCGCGGGTAGTGTAATTAGGGGCACGAGTGTGCGACCGCGAGTGTTTTATTACCCGTGCCATCGGCTCGTTTTTAAGACTTATCGTATGGACCGCAACACGAAACAACCATTTTTGGCCCCGACCCGAGCAGAATACGGTACGGTACCTACGAACGCGTAATTAGGTAGTATTGGAATTATCTTCTGGTACAAGTATCGATCATCGACCGACTCCGGACGGCACCCCAACTTCTATTTTGAATCGAACCGTTTGTTTGATTTTTCATTGCTTTCCTCCAGAAAAGGCGAACCAACAACAATCGGTGGGACAAACGCGTTTCGATCGAACACACACAAACACACACACACACACAAGACTACAGTAATCTCACGAAAACGAAGCAAGCAACAAGCTCTATCCACCTTTCCAACCGAACAGACAACCATAACATACAATTGGTTCGATCCTCTCAGAAAAAGAAGTCTTCGAAATAAACAATAACCGATTTCGTTTTTCGTCATGCCATTGCACGCATTCACCAGAGGCAGCAGCAGCAGCAGCATCAGGACGACGAGAATGGCGGCAATGCTTCGGCTGTGGGTCGTCGGCCTCTTGCTGTCGGGTGGATTCATTAGCGTTCTGGCACAGGGCAACAACGACAACAAGAAGGCCCGACAACAAAACGACAAGGACAAAGCACAAAACGACAAGGACAAGGACAAGAACAAGAACAAGGGCAAGCAGACGAATTTCCCCAGCTCTCAACCCACCCCGCTTCCGTCCGGATCACCCTCCGCTGCCGCCTCGAGCGGTCCCACGGGCGTTCCCACGTTCGATCCGATAACGGCCACGCCCACTCACTTGTTAGAGACCAAGGCGCCCACGCTTCCCCCGACGTCGGGTCCCAGCCTCGCGTCCGCGGAGGCCTATCTTCCCGAGATCACCTTTGACATCGTGACCGTGGTCGACGACGTCTTTTCGTTTGCGGCACTCCTCGAACAACATCAAAACAACGACGATCCGGACGACGATGGATTGAAGGCCTTTTTCCGCAAGTTTTTTGTCGATCTGTTGGTCGCGAGCCGGGTGGTGGCCACCGACGCCCTGGATTCGGTGGATCTCGACGTCCAACTGCTTCCGTCGGAGAGCGACAAAACACAACAGGAATCCAATTCTTTCGAAGCCATGCCCAAATCCGCGACCGCGACCGCAGCGGCAGCGGGGGCGACAGCAGAGAATGCGAATCCCGACGACACCGCCATGAGAGTCGTCATCGACGGAACGATGGTGTACCACCCCCACACCGGGGACGAGGACGAGGACGAGGACGAAAGCATCCTGCTGCTGGAAGACAAGATGAGCCACACACTGGCGGTGTACTTTTCCTTTTGGAAGACGGACGAGATGGTGGCCATGCTGTCGGAATACGGGCTCAAAGACCCCCGCATTCGGGCGGTCCGGGTCGACGACAAGGTCATCCTCACCGCCGACCAATCGGCTGGCACCGAAGGCGACGGGCTCGTGGTGCCAACGGACAGCGGTTCCATAAGCGCAGCGACAGAGTCCTCGGCCGCGGCACTGGAGTCCTCCTCGGGGCACGGGTCGAGTTCCGGCCGGGTGGTGGCGGCGACCTCGGTCCTGGTGGTGCTCTGGACCGCTCTTGCGTGAGCGTGAGCGTGAGAGCAAGAGTGATGAGTGATGAGCGATGAGTGATAGTAAGAGCCCCCACCGAGTGGGCACCACATCACATCGCACCGCACCGCACAACGACGGCCGTGACCCGGACGTCGACGGTTCTCCGCACGATTCGTGGGATGGCGTGTTGTGTCTCGCCATCCATTTTCTTGTCTCTCTTGGTTCGCAGTCGATGCGTCCAATTCATTCATTCCTACATTCACTCCTACAAATATATATATATATTATATCATACGACATCCAGTACAAAATGCACGCAACGGCATCTATCGAATATACACCACTCGCTCCATCCCATGAGGCACATTTCCAACACCCTGCATGTAGATATTTTCACCGAACACTATGAGGTCTCGATCAGAAGTCAAAACAAAAGAAGCTATGATACCAACGGGGGAAAATTTTGCGTCACTAAACTTATAGATTACTTTATTATACTTGTGCTTATAACATCACTAGTACGAAGTCTTATTACTATTTTTTAATAATATCTGTTACTGCTTCGTTTGCAACGCGGCGGATGCCACACAAAAATCGCGCATACGATCAATTCTTGCGATTTGTTGTTCCATTCATTCTGTCGGCTCGTGTTCACACAGAACCAGGGGTCTCCACCCAATCAATCATCCAGTTACAGTTTGTATTGGTACCGGTATGGGTACAGTTGTTTCGTTTCGTTTCGCATTGCATTGCATTAAAAACTACGGTTTTCTTGCGTTTCGATAACTTTCCAGAGAGCGTTGATGACAAGATAAAGTACGGTATACGCATTACACTAGCATCTACAGGAAATGGGAATTGATTCATGAATAATAATACTTCTAACCGAGCTCTATCTACGGTACTACTGTATTGCATCCTTGTTCACTACAAGGATGGCTTGCCGAATGAAAGTTCTATTCTATTCTAGTCAAGTCAAGTCAAGTCAAGTCAATTCTGTACTATTCCAATAGCGGCGATGTTCGATCCAACCAAGTGTCGAGCAGAGCATTTTATGTTCTGTTATAATATGGGGCAGAGATGAGAAGACCAACCCCCCGACGAGAAAGACGCCGTCCGTTGTTTGCTTTGCTTTGCGTTTCGGTCGGGTGCATTCCTACGCGACGCAACGCGGCGCCACGGATCGATTCGATTCCGATTGTTTTGGCTCGATGGCGCCGCCCACACGCAGCACGCAGCACGCGGCCCGCACCGCATCGTTTGGTTCGCTCCGCTCCGCTCCGCACTGTACTGCACTGCACGCGGAAGGGTTGTGGCACCGTTCGTTCGTTCGTACGTACGTACGTAAGTAGCCGACCAAGCTACACAGGCGGTTGGTTTCTCGTCGTCTCGTCTCGTGCCCGTCGCTCTGTTTTGTTTTGTTTCGTTTCGAGCGAGGAACAACATTCGAGGCCTGTTCGGAGGGAGAGAGTTCATAGTGTAGTACAACATTCTAGGATGCTTCCACAAGGACTCCACTCCACTCCACTCTTTCATCCATTGCTACCGAGTTTTAGTTTCTGTTTTGTCATCTACCGTACCGTACGAAGCAAAGAGGCGGAACAAATACGTTCGGGTGAGATTGGTTCGTTGGTTGGTTCGTTCTTGCTTTCGAATCCCGTTCGTCTCGGTTGCTTTGCACAGCACAAGACACCATGGAAACAACACAAGACAACACAAGACAGCAACAACAACAACAACACAACAAACTAATGAATTGATGAATTAATTCAAACTGTAGTAGATCCAGATTCGACGAACGCTTCAGTCCGACAATAGCGACAAATTAATGCACGCCATTGGCGAATCCACGTGCCTCCTCCCTTGACGTTACTGTTGGCCGAAGATAGCACCGTTCTCTGAAATGGAAGAACTGTTCAGGAAGGCGACTCTAATACTTGCAGCCGTGGTTGGTTGGTTGGTGGGTGGGTGGGTTGACAAGGACACCATACCGTTCATACGGTACAAACAACAACGAACGAAAACACCGACCGATCGCGCTTACCCTAAGAACTCCGAATCTGACCACACACACACACAGTCAATGTGTGTGTGAGGCCGACCGACAAGATTGTGAACCAATTCGTTCGTTTCGCATTCGCACACACTCATCATGGTGGTTGGTTGGTGGGTTGGTCCCTGTCCTGTCCTGTCCTGTCCTGATTCACGCCATACCTGTACCGTACGACTAGTTACAGCATTGCCATGCGGCATTGCAAAGGCTTTGAATTGTGTGTGTGCCGTAGGATGGTCCGTACCGTATAAATGCAATGCCTGGAAGGAAGGGAGGGTGCGATGTCGATAGGCATATTGAATACAAAGTAAAATTAGGTACTACGGTACCCCGTACTATTCGTAACGGTATTACGGTGGTAATAACCAATGAAAGATTTTTTTGCTTCGTCGTTTTGGGTACGGTAGATGATGGGTGCTGTCAGGCTAGTGTCACGCAACGCAACGCAACGCAACGCAACGCCCGTCCACACGCTAAATCTATGGACAACCTAGCGCGAAGCATTCCTCACCAGAACGACGTACGGACATTTTAGCGGTGGGATCAACTCTGCAAGTCCAATACGGAGTAACTCCGTAATACTTCGTACAAAACAATACGGTACCGGTAATTACGGTACGGTACCGGTACAATGCGGTTGAAAAAGCTACCGTATTCGTCTTAGCGGTTCGTTTGTACCGTTATCGTACGTACCTTTCCTAAGTTACTTCTTACTCTCCTGCGGTACGATGCGGTATTTTCCTAGAGGTCTTACGTTCTTACGTCTGACGTCTTACAATAGCACCGTCGTACATAACTACTTCGTAATATGTTGCTATCGTATGATACATAGGATGAAATAATTTCGATCGAACGAATCTACCGCACCGGTAGGATCGAATCTACCCAATCAATCAATCAATCAATCAATCGTTCCGAACCACCACCTTCAACCCCGGCCGAACGAACCCCGCGGAAATCTGCTTCGTCTCCATTTGCCAAACCGAAAACAAGCTGCTGCCGCTGGACCCGGCAGATTGCATTCCGTCGCCCAATGAAAAAACACGTGGATGTTCGGCTCGAAACGGCAAGCCCGAATAAAAACACGTCGATTTTCCCGTGCGAACGGGTAAACCCAATGAAAACACGTGGATCCATTCGGTCGGATTGTTGCTAGCGATGGTGTTGTATTGCCCCCTCGCCGAACCGACAGACACACTCAAAAACAAAAAACGGGAACCAACCAATCTTCTGCTCCGTGAGTCGAAGATTCTTTCTTGGATTCGGGTAGAAAAAATGATGTCTGCCGTTATCTTCCCGTATCCGACGGAATCTGTGAATGCAAGTACGTACCGTACAGTACGGAGTACGAGTTCGTACCGGTACGAGTACGAGTGCGAGTACTTCGTACAAACAAACAGACCGCCCGCCCAATAACGAGCACAACACTACGCACCGCTATCTACGATAAGACCGACCCATGATCCAAGAAGACAGAGCGGGACAACGGCTCCAAAGTTCAAGTTCGCAACCAACGGACGAACCCCCCTACCGTGCTCACTTTCTATCAGCCCAGTCTATTTTCACTCGCACCCTATGGCCCTGCCACACCCCAAACACCAATCGATACCAAGAATGCCCACAAGCATCCGTCTGTAGCAAAGCGAAGCAAAGCAAATCATAGCATAGCATAGCATAGCGCAACACAACACAAAACAACACAACACAACACACGATTTTTTTGTGGAACGTTCCCAACCCAACCCAACCCAATCCAACCCACACGGACAACCAACACGAGCAAGATGAATGCTACTCGCACGAACACGAACACGAACACGAACACGAACGCGAGACGAACCGCGCTTCCAACACTCGATAAGCTCACTCATCATAGTCGGCGACAAGCAGTGGTCGCTGTGGTAGTATTTGTAGTGGCATTGGCTGGTTCCATCGCCAATGCCGATGCCTGGCAACTGCAGCACCACCACCAGAAGTTTTCATCGTACGGAACGGACAGGATACGATCGACGACAACGGCGACGAGACGACGATCATTGCTGCCGTGCCCGCCAACATCGTCCTCCCTGTCGTTGCTGCCGCCGGCTCGAGGTCTAGGACAGCCGGGATTTGGGAGACGAATGTTGGGAACGAGAGGCAACAGCGGGAATTGGAACCGGAACGAGAACGAGAACCCACGGTGCCGGAAGACGGCCATCAACACCAACATCATCAACACCAACCACAACACCAACACCAACGACGGTGACGGTGACGGCGGCAAGGATTCGAATCCTCTCCGGAACGGCCGCCTCTCCGGATTCCGCAACCGCGCGGGTGGTTGGGTGCGGGCTCTGCTCCATCGAAAACGGACCGTCCTCCCGTTGTTGCTGCTGCTGTTCTCCGCCGCCCTCGCGTGGTTTCCGGCGGGTGCCTCCGCTGCTGCCGGTGCCTCCGCGCTGCCCGATGCCGCCGCACTGGCATCTTCCTCGACCCTCGTGGCTTCGGCGGCAACAGCGGCAACGGTCGTCGCTCCCATCACCACCACGGCGACGACGACGACGGCGATCGTGTGCCCGGTGTCGGCCGAGGTCGAGCTCCGGCTCACCCTCCGGTTGGTCTACGCGGCGCTCACGGGGGCCGCCCTCGGAAAGGAACGCTCCTTTGCCAAGCACAGCGCGGGGGTACGGACCATGAGCCTGGTCAGCATGGGGGCCGCGATTTTTACCGTGTGCAGCTGCTACGGGTTTTCCGGCTTTGCCAAGGTGGACGGTGCGTACAGCGTATTGCAGTGTTGTATAGTGTGTGTTGTATTGTGTGTTGTATTGTGTCGTGTGTTGTGTTGGTGAGTGAGTGAGTGAGTGAGTGAGTACGTTCGCGGAAGCAAGAGCACCACACTCACCTACTTTCTTGGACATCGATCAATCGTTCGTGTTGGTTGCTATACCGCGTTATGCTTGTTTTCTTTCTAGCGTCTCGCATGGCGGCAAGTGTGGCCAGCGGAGTCGGTTTTGTAGGAGCGGGAGTCATCACCACCTCCATGCACAATACAAATAACAATAACAATCGGGGGCAGGATGCTTCGTCTACTAAGAATCCCCGACCCAACAACGTGGTGCACGGTTTGACCACGGCGGCTACGATATGGTACGTAACGAAACGTAACGTAACGTAACGTAACGAAACGGAAAAAAAATAGAGAGAAGGAGAGAGAAAAAACTTTCAACTCTGGACCAAACCATCGAGACTAGCATTGTCATGAGTGCACTGTGTATTTTTGTATGCCTGGGATACTCTGACGGTCCTGTTCTGTTCTGTTCTGTTCTGTTGCATTCCGTTTTCGCACGAACTGCACTGCACTGCACCGCACCGCATTTCCGTTTGCTGGCCATCCCCCCAACAAACATCCCATACCACCCCATCGACACAACACAACACCAGGCTTTCGGCGGCCGTTGGGGTTTCATGTGGCGTCGGATTGCTTCGTGTGGCGACGACAGCTGCCGCCGCCACAATATTCATTCTGCGCATGGGCCGCAAGCGACACCGAACCGAGCCATCCGCTACCGGTAAAGGTACGAACGTGAAAGCGAACGGGACCCAGCACGAGTTCGAGCGCCAGCGCCAGCACCAGCGCCATCCAGAACCACGGCAGCACCAGCAGCAGCAGCAACAACACGATTACAGCCGGAACCACCGGAAGATTGCAACGAGCGAATCCAGTCACAATCACAACGACAACGACAACGACAACGATGACGGGGAAGACTATTACCACGCCGCCGAGATTCACGTGACCGACCACTGGGACGAGCACCACCACGAAGATCCAATCGGGGAGGACGGCAGAAGCCTTTCCTTTTTCAACGCGAATTCGTCGTCGTCGAAGACAATCCAAACCAAAGCATCATCATCATCTTCTTCTTCGCCTCCTCCTGCGGCCCAAGACCTCGATCCGGCGCGGCATAACTCCGAGATCGGCACGAATCCAGATCAATATCAATATCGAGATCAATATCGAGACGCCGGCCGCTTTCTGGTCGGCGAGGAGAACATCCTCGGCGATGATCCGTCGAGGCTCATGGAAGAGATCGTTCGCTCCGCCTGGAAAAACGACAACGCGACGGTCACCGCACTGGTGGATCTGGTATTGGATCGATACGAACACCGAGAAGGACAACGTCCTTTCTCGAACCGGCCCAAGCGAGCGTGCAACGGCACCGATGACTCGGGATATTTTCCGTAGCGTCCTAGCATGACATTGCACAACGCAACACGGCACAACACGGCACAACGCAGCCGGCGATTGTATTGTATTGTATTGCTATCGAGCGGCAGGGAAACAAACAGTCTCGGTACGTATCGTATCGTATCGTATCCCATCCCATCCGGACTGCTCCCGCCGAGTGCGAGCGACGCCGGTTCTTCGGTCGTTCCGAAGGGTGTGGTGTGGTGTGGTGCGATGCGATGCGGACCAGCAGGGTGTGAGGCAGTGGCCGCGGGAGGCCGGGTCCACATTGTACTCTACTGTACTGAACTCAACTGAACTCAACTGGACTGCAGTATAGTACTCACAAACGAGATGCAAATAATGGAAGCATGAGTATACTACCTACGAAGTACAGTACTGTATTACGAAGTATTTCTTTGGTATAAGCGTTCCGACGGTCTTCTTCCTGCATCAAGGATGGATTGATTCGTCTTGTCTCTCATGGTCTCTATCAACGTTGGTATACAGTACATGCCGTAGATGTTGATTTGGCCCGTGAACAAGAGAATCACAATGCATTCGAAATAATTCTGATAATAATGGTGTTGATTTATATCAATCTTGAATCCTTGGTCCGGGGACTAGCTCGGAACACGAACATATCAAAATTGCGCGATTGAATTCTTCACGGCTTGGGCGATGATGATAAACCGATTGTATTACTGTGCTTCATTACAAAAAAGGTGTACATATTTTCAGTTTTTGTTAGCCATTTATAATAATACCGTAGTTCAATAATAGAGAGCGATTCCAGACTTTTTCGTAGCTGCCGTCTCTATTTTCATGTTTGATGTGGTGTTACACCATCTGATTGTTGTAGGTGGGGCTAGAGAACCGCTCATGAACTATTTCATAATCGCTGTTTCACTTAGATTCGACACATCTTCCTATCGTTTCTCGCGTCTCTTCGTGTTCGTCACCCTGCAGGAAACGAAAATTGCAATCACAGCGATAAACGCCAATCCGGCAAGCAGGATTGGTGCCATGTAGAAGCTTGGAACCGAGACAAAGATTGTGTTCTTCATTTTCTCCTTATAAGCGCTCACGCTGTCATCTGTGTGTTTTTGAGCCAAACACTGGGGGCCTGTGTATCCTGGGTTGCATTTGCACACGTTTTTAGCACCGTGTGATGCCGCGAACAGGGGACTGCCAAATTCTGATCTTGAAACGCATTTGCCGCGGCCCTTCTCCTCACTATCACCGCTAGCTTCGGTTTCCAAACGTCTCCGACGTTTCTCTTCGACTTCATTCAATAAGGCAGAATCTGCACTCGTAGTCTGCCCACCACAGTCGCTGTCGGTGCTACACTTTCCTCCTCCAGTTTGGACTTTTTTCAATGGGATTCCCTTGTCCTCGTACGAGAAAGGAGCATTTCTCATGTACTTATATTTGTGCCCTTTGATCCATTCTTTCGTGGGGTACTCTATTGGATCACACCCAACAGTGTGATTGGCACCTACGTGTGCATCTGGGTCACGACTCTGATAGACACGAATCGAATCAACGTACATGGCAACATCAGTTTCCCGCAACATTTTACAGAATCCAGGGGCAAATGTACATGAGCACTTCGGATCCTCGCAGTCGTAACACTTTTCACAGGTGTCAGGGACGTCAAATGGGAACCCCCAAGTTGATGAAATAGCTGTATTAAAGATCAAGTAAGAAGGCTCAATAGGTACTTGCGATCCCATCAGGTCGCTCAACGACTTATCCTTGATTCCAAATATGTGCAACCAATCTTCTCCAAGCCCATCACCTTCGATAGTAAGTGTTGAATTTATTTTGTGGGCCTTCGCGTACCAGTCTATTCTTCCGCCCGCACCGGGTTGCCATTCCACACGGAAGGTATGGAGCTTTTTGAAGTGTGCAGGAGTCAATTGATGAGCTACTCCGACAGCATCTGCCTGAAAGGCCTGCTTCTTTGTTCGAGTCACAGGTTCGCCAGGCTTCGTTTCGCCCATGTAGTTTCCATAGAAAAATGGGTTGAGTGAAGTATTACCTTGCAATTGAAGACCCTCGTACCATGTATTGGCCGCTAGTTCGGTGTGCCCGGAAACAGTCGACTCATAGATAGGAACCGAGCAACATTGAGGCCTATTTTTTAGTACCCCCGGCGCAACCTTACCAAAAAAACAATTTATAAAACACAGCAAGCAAGGTGTAAATTCGTTTCGGTTCCGGTGAGATTCACGTACTGGAAATGTCAGAGTTGATTCGTTTAACATAAGTTGAACAAAACTTGTTGACCAACTCACCTGTAATGTCATATCGGCATATGGCAGAGAAATAAGTGGATCAGTACCTTCTAAAGGACCGCCCGAGTCCCCTGTCATGACTTCGATCAAATCAATTTCCGTCGCCCCACGACCCTTGAAGGGATGCATCCCGAAATGGTTCTGCTCGTTGCATGCCGATATTTGTTGCGCAGGTTGGAGTTTACGATCGCACTTGTCGAATGACCAAGGCCAGATATTGTTTGTTGAGGCCTCGTATGTAGCACGTCCCAAATTTCCCAGCATCCAAACCGCAGGCCAAAGCCCGCCAACGTAGGGATCACCCGGGAGGATAATGTCTACTTCGACGATCCCGCCAGTGAAGCAAAACTTTTCCCATGATTGAAGCATCCCCGACCTAAAATAAGCCTCTTCGTCTTTATATTCTTTCTTAATTGGATCGTATCTCCTCCAATTTGTCTTCCCGATCGTGGTGGAAATTTTTAGCATGCCATCCTCTGTTGTCGATATTTGGGAAGAGTTGTAAAACTGTTGAGATCCACCTCCCGCTGACGATGAATCATCGTCGGGTTTGTCCAGTGCAGTCCAAACGGGATCATGTCCATCGGTAAAGGTTCGATTCGGTGTGTTAAATTCGTCCGACATAACCTGAAGAAAACGATAAAAGCGAATGATCATTCCGAGGTTGTTAGGGCTAGGAATTTTGAACCAGAGGTTTCAGATCGTAATACATCGGAAAATCCCATTTCGTTTCATCTTCTCTCCTCTGTTGTGTTAGCGCCTCTCGCGGATCCTTGCGTGACTCGTGCATAGAAACGTACCAAATGGTATTCCGTATTATCAACCAACGAGGTCGTAGTTCGTTTTTCTACTGGTGTATCCTTATCGATGAATCCACCACAGACTTCGCATGGCAGCAACAACGCTACAAGGGCTAAAGCCTTCAACATAAGGAAACCGACGGAATCATGTTGGGCACCTAACATCATCGCGAAAAGTTCACAACTGCAGTTTGGTCGTTATGGTTGAGAACGAGACTTCTAAAGTCTGAATGCTTTAGCGGGTTCTGTGCTCGAGACCTGTTGAAAGTAGGTGATGCAGGTGTAACAATCCAATCCGCCGATGTATTTAGTTGTAAAGAACTATGATTGATACCGAAGGCTATCCGAACGCATTTTCTGCTTGATCGTTGACAACAAAACGCACCGAAGAAATCGATGATACGACAAGTAAGTACGAGTACTGATATCGAGATACGTTCATGTTTCACGGACGGTATTCTACGTACCACGCGTTCGATTGAAATGAACCGAATTTGTGTAGTACAGTGATCGTACCACGTAACACCGTATCCAAGTTATTCGATCAATCTTTTCGAACGCATGTGTTGACTTCTACCGGTTTGTGTTCCAGTCTTGCTTCACTCTGATTGGGTCTTCTCAGAAACTGTCATGGCGAAAGATTGAAAAAATGAATATTGTAATTCATGCGAGTACCAAGTACGTACTTTATTATGATAGTACTCATTCTACCTATGGACCAAACGGGTAGTAGTACATACGGTACTGCTTGTATCTGTAACTGATAAGTATTGGCACGTGTACCGGAGGTAAGATTATATTTTTTTTTTTACTTCTACTACGGTACGTACGTATTACAGATGGATACATTTTGTTTACGAAGCAATATTTACTACCGTACATTAGTAAACATAGCCACGGTTGTTTTCGTCAATCTGTGTTCTGTTTGTGCGCATCGGACCTCCACAATTCAACCATGGTTTGCATTCGACGCTTAGCCACGAGTACCGGTACCCATATCACTGGCATGAACGTCTAAAAGCCAGAGACAACCAAGCGGAACCAATCGTTTCATTCTCATTGGATGGTCGGCAACCCACTCAAAACATTAGTACCGTTGTTAACGAAGAAAAAATTCGTGCGTGGTTGGTGAGATCCGCAACATGTTTCGGCAAGACAAGCCTTTGACGACGGGAAAGTAGCATGTGCAAGGAGATGGCGCTTGGTGGGCAATCAAGCCGAGAAAATTATTCATGGGTGTCAATGCAACCGTAGCGTAGTTATCTAGCTCGATGGAAATGGTTCTTCTAAAATCGTTTTCCAACATTTCCTTCAATCGAACAGTCCGAATTACGAAGGACAACGATTCATTGCTTATGGACCTTCATCAAATCATTTTGTCGTTCCTTCTCGCCATTGCAACACTAACTCGTTGATACGCCTTTCGATCGGGCGTTTCCCGAGACACAGCAGTAGATGGCAGCTCAAAGTCAAACTCCCATTCGAGGCCGACAGTCTTGCCAACCGTTACCAAAAATTGCTTGGTCGAAGATGGCAACTTGTAGCTAATCAGTAGATATTTTCCCGTTTTCGTGGATAAAACCTTGGCCGATTCATGCAACAATTTTTCCAGTGGCCCGTCCCATCCTTCGCCGCACAGTATGGCATCCGTCAATCCTTTATCGATGATGATATCAAACGATGTTGATTGGTCCGTGGGATCTTTGTGACCAATTCGGTCTTGATTTACCACGCTATCGCCGTTGTAATTTTCGTCGCTATCATTGCTGCCCACAAAAGGACTGAAATACTGGGAAAGCTGGGTTGCATCTCCACAAACATAGTCTATATCTGTACAACAAGCGCGAGCTGCAAGGTCGGTCGATGACGATCTACGAGTATGATCATTGTCACCAACGACACCGGTCATACCCTGATATCTGTTTCGCAATTGATCCAAGCATACCGGAGATGAATCCAGCAATACGAGTGACCGCGGTGCATCTTTTCGTAGTAAAATTCGGTCGGGCAGAAGAGAGTTCCCGCAACCAATCACGAGACACCTTCCGTTGGGTGGAACCGTCAACGCAATATCATCCAACGGAATACTAGAGTGCCATTCCGTCGTTTCTGCTGGCGCTATATTTTCGTTCTCGGTTTCTGTTGTTTTCTGGTAGAAGCGATCCCATTCGGCCTTGGAGGCAAAATCAAAAGAACGCAACGTTGTTACGGATGTGCTTCTTGAGTAATTGAGTAGCAAAGGATAACTTCCCTCGAACATTGTTACGACGGTTAGTAATCCAAGTACTGTTGTCGTCAGACGCGATGTACTGAAGACGATCATTTTCCGGCGGGTATTGAATATAATCCCCTGGCGTATCCAAACTCTAATATGGATCAAAACCGCATGCTAAAAAGTTTTTGTACTGAACTGAGCTTGTTGTCGAACAGTATTTTTTCATCAACTTCAATTGAAAACTGTCTCCATCGGTCGTCAGACGAAAGATCTTAGGGTAAGATTACGAAAATACCGGTATGTAATCTAACACCCCACAAGTAAGATTACCAGTACACAAATCTTACCGTGATTCGCACTACGGTACTACTACGAGTTCATACTCGTACCATGCCGGTAAGATGACGGTGTTGGGTGATTCTTCCCGAAATACTTGGAACAGTAGTAGTACTATACCCAGTGTTGGTGAAGGAATGAATGATAATCCACTCTCCAGTCTAAAACAGCACAAGACTGTAGTATTAACTTCATAAACTAGATAAATACAAAAGTATGAGCACTGCAGGCTGACAGCCCCTGGCTCATCTCCTTTTGATACAGCTGCCATACTTTGATTACTAGCAGGGCTGCAATGACTGGCTTTACCAGGAGTTACCAAAAACTATCCCACACGTTCTTTGCCCATGTGTGCGCATATAACTCGACTGCCTCCTGCCCATGCCGAGTCAGTTTGTTCCTCAACACACTCCTGCACAGTTGCTGACTATGACTTGTTGGTGAATGTGACTTTATTGGAACGTGCTGCCTTGGCATCATAGTAGGCGCGCTTGTATTGATTGTACTCTTTATCACTGATGCCCAGGATAGTGTTCCTGAACTTCCAAAATAGGCCTCATTGGAAGAAGGGCTTTGTGAAGTAGTCCGCAATTATCTCTTTGGTAGGCCTGCATTCTGCTGTGACCTCCCCTTTTGCGACTCTGTCTGTGATAAAGAAGTATCTAACATTGATGTGCTTGGTCCATTTGGTGCTTGAAGACCATTCTTTTCCAGTCGGATGGAGCTCGTGTAAGTCCCTCAGTTTGTTCCTCAACACCCAGATTGATTTTTTGTATTTTGGGAATAAAAATCAACATACCCAGATTTTGTCTAAAGTATCATTTTTGGAATAAGGAATTCACCCATGGATAAAATAATTTTCCCTCAATGGTAAGCATGCGCACACAGGAAACAAAAAAAACAAAATTGCATGCTGGATTTGAAGCAAATGTGGGTAGGACCCAGATCCTGGTGGACGTGAGCTCGCGTCAACCGGAATCTGGGTCCAAAAAGACAAAAACAGAGGTACCGTACAGATTCAATTGGTGGGATTGTTAGTTGAACGTTGAACACTAACCCTAAGTTGACAACGTAACCTTGTAGACGGAGTGTACTGGGGGGGAGGAACGTAGAAACATTAAAAAATCTGCTTTTAACAAGTAGCCGTGGTACAAGCACTACAACTAAAAACGTTAGAAAACAGGATCCAACTACTAATTATTTATGGAAATGAGATGCTTTGTCTAAAAGCAATAGTAATATTTGGGTCATTTTAGTGACGGGCATTCATTTTTATGGTAGCAAAATCTCATTATTACGGTTGGACATAACCATGAGAATTAACCTGAATAGATCAAATCATACACCAATTCAAATCTGTTTTAGATCAAGTTAATAAGATCAAGTAATCAAGTGTACCGTATGATTCAATCTACTTGTGTAGCGTGCCGGGTAGGGGTTACACGTAATCTTGAGGCATTGAATTTTTTTCTCGTTGGCTTGCATATTTGTTGACAGAGGATGATGTGTCTTACGCACTAGATGTGATAGTAGTCTAATGTTCACAACATGCTTTTCCCAACAAATTCATGCCACTTGTGATGCAACAAGCTTAAAATTCAAGATTGAAGTACTAATCATTGCAAGACAACAATACAATTTCAGACTATGCTCATGGAGAAAGCTGCAGCACCTTCTACTAGTATACCACTATGAAACAATCCTGGGATTTTTGCACACATGAGGCTCTGCTTGCCTCCCCCTAAGAGATATGCCTCTTGGTACCATCCCCATAGGAGGCCGTATTCAGTTGTGGTCATGGACATGTGATCATACCTAGTAAGCCGGCATCCACTGAAGCCGGACCCTTTGATATACCAAGAATGACACCTCTCTCTTCCATCAGATCTAAGAAGGGGGCCCTTACCTTTGTTGGTCATTGTTGTGGTTGCGTGACTAATCTTCCTTCTGCTCATCTATATTCTTATCAATAGGATCGCTTTTGTTTTCAAGTCTCTTATCTCTGTTGGGATTTTCTAATCTGTTTTGTTGGTTGGCTAACCCCACCCCAATCTTGTTGTTGCTGGAGCCAGCAGTTGGGTAAGGGATAGCAGCAGGGCCTTTCTGAGGGACCTCAAGGAACTAACGTTGGACACGTTGGGGACCCAATTGAGGCTCTGGGTCATCCGGAAGAGCTGAATATCCTCTCCAAACTGGGGGTAGGGTAGGCCCGCCGGGTTTTCCCATTGCTCCTCCAGCCAGCCCCGGATGTGAAGCTAGAAAGAGTATATAATGATGGCTGGAGTAATCCGGTCCTCGAGCTCGTCAGCGATTGCCCTCATCAAGGGCATCTGCTGCTTCTTACTAAGGTGCATGAGGTCTTGCTGGTAGGCTTCTACTACGGAATGGGTAGCGCCTAGGATAGCGCCAAATACCATGAGGTAGCACTCCAATTGTGAGGTGACCTTGGTCCAGTCCAATGGGATGCAAGCCTTGGTCTTGTGCAGGGAGAAGGAATCCTTTAACAATAGGGAATTCCCTTCTGTGGAGATCATGGTGTTGTATGCAAGGACGGAGGCAGACTCCTTGTGTTGCCTCCTTAGTGTCCCCATGGATCCTTCTGGGGGAATGAAGGCCAAGGGAAGGCTCCTGCCGCCCATGTCAAATGGATCTGTCCCATGGAAGTTGCAGTCCCGGAATCTTTAAAGCGCTACAGTGGCGATCAAAGGGGGGAAGATGCCCAACTCATCAGCCACAGTATCAACCTGGCTCTGGAAGATCATTTGAGTCTTCTCATTCTTCTTTGTGTTGGCCCACGCGCTGTACATGGGGGGGAGGTCTTCAGGTGTTTTCTTACTGCACAGAATGAGCAGCCGCTTGGCATATAAGGATTCCCAAGCATCTGGTGCCAGGGGAGTTCTTGAGGTGTTCCTATTCTTAGCTGCCGCGGCTGGCTGGAGACTGGGAAGGTCTCACAGGAGAACCTTCTCCTTCATGTAGGCTAGAAGGGCTGGCTCATGTCGGAAAGGGGGGGCCGGCTCCCCTTTGCCCCATGGGGCAGATCAGGGAGACACTAGTCCCAGACACTTGGAGGTTATTCATGAGAGGGGCACAGCCCTACTGAAGAAAACGGGCTTCCAGGTGGGGTTGGGACAGGAGGAAGGCTTCTTGTTGGGGTATTAGCCCCTTTCATATTACCCAAGGTACCATGTTGAAGGGGATAAAGAAGGACTTGCGCCCTTTAAGGGTATCAAAGAGTACTCCATCCTCTGGGGTGAGGTATTCCGGGCCTGCGTCTGCGTAGAGGGCAGCGTTGTGGTGCTCTAGTGGGAGAACAGGTTCCTCAGGGGTAAAGTCAAACATAGGCTCAGTAACTTGTATCAGTTCCCCTTCTTAGTCTCCAATTGCATCATCTAGATAGCCAAACACCTTGCCGGTGTTAGGAGTAACTTGGCCTAAGGGGCCCAGGAACTTGCGGAGATCATGTATCACGCAGAGGCGGTAGATGGAGTTGGAGTCCGCTATGAAGACTCTGATTCCCCCAACAGCTTGGGCTTCAAAGAGGTCCACACATAATCCAGGAGAGCTCGTGGAGTAGCTGTGGAGGCCCCTCTTACAAAACTTGTCAAAGATACCTTGATGGACAGACTTCCTCTCATAGCCATAGATCCCAAAAGGATTGGAGGAGGGGTTCTGAAAATAGGATGCGTACATCTTAGGAAGAAGAGGGTCGTCCATGAGGGAGACTAAGAAAGAAATGTACGGGTACAATAGGGTTGGCTATTGAACCAGGACGAGTAGCGAGCACTTATTCTACTACTATCAATCTAGGAGCAATAAGAGTGAGTGGATCGTCACTTAAACGATGCTCATGCTTGCAAAAAATTCGTGCGATGTATTCAAAAAATTCCAAAATGTTTGTTGCGTGCATGAAAAATAATTCTTTATGTATTTTTGGACGCAACAATTTCAAAGAGGACCATTTTTGCACCCATAGTTTCAGCCCCATTATTATGGTTCCTTTGTGATTTTTTTCTGGCACAACCTTATTTCATGCTTACCCTAATATCAATTTATTCTCCATTCAATTTTGTTTTTTCCTTACAAAACTCATCTTTTGTTATAATATCCTCTATGTGCAATGATATTGCCGTAGTGTTAATACAAACTTCTTCACAATTGTATTAGTATCTTGAAAACCCACAATCTATTATGCTATGCCCATTTCACAATACTCACACTATGAATATTGAATACCAAAAGCCAACAAACATATTTTTGTACAAAGACAGTATTTTATCTGCATTTGCAATAATCTCCTTCACACTATTCAATTTTATCAGCAGACAAATATATTGTGCCAACGACATAAAATACTAGTAAACTAACTGCGGTACTAGTATAGTGTTGTACCTTCATTTACTTTTATAATTTGTCTCTGTTTTCAATGTAATATTTGTAGTCCTTGTCATCCTTGTCAAGAGTCTCCATCATGTCATATTTTTGCTTCTGTCTTTTCTCCTTTCTATTTTCTTTGTCCTCCTTATGTAGTTGTGTATGATAGTCATTTTGCTGTTGTCATGTTTTAAGTAGTTCTATCTCTAAATCTTTTGTCTTTTGATCCTCCTTTCTTTTTTCTATTTCACTTTTGACATATGCATAAAGCGCTTATCCCTTGTCACTTCATCCCTCCTTAAGACTTGACTTACTGTCAGTGAATTTCTTTCTCTTCCTCGTGCCCTTTGTTGTGTGTAGCCACAATTTGTAGTCATTGTAAAAGAAAAGTAGCACAAACGCTTCATTGCTTGAGGTGAAAATACTACTGATTGTTGTTCATAATGATTTTCTTTTGAAGTCTGTCTGTTTTGGTGACACAGCTCCAAGAATCCTTTTGAAGAAGGATTGGAATTCAGGTGATTTTTTTTGTTAATAGTCTTTGTGTAATTGGTACCTATCTTTGGAGTTCGTGTTTTCATTTGCCATGATTAGAAGTGTTCCTGGGAAACTATTGTTGCAGGTTTTACATTTTACAGCCAGTTAGAGTGGATGGAAAATCCCAAAACCTTTTGACATTGTTGCATGATGTTCAGTTGTCGTTTCAGGTTTTGTGGTTTAAAGTTGGTTCCGATATGTTTTTTGTTTCATCAGTTTGGGATGTCTTCCTATGTATGTTGTGTTGTAGCAACTTAGATTGCTTTGACAAACCTTTATTTTGGTGTTCTCTAAGTTGTGAATCAAAAAATTCCAGAAACAACGAAAAAGAAAGATGGGAAGATTGTCTCGAAAAGGTCCACCACTCCGTCAAGTGGGTGGGCAAAACAACACTATTTCACCAGCAGATACAGATACAGATACAGATGCACCAGGTGCAGCCGCAACCCCAGCCAAAACAAGAAGTTTGTCTCCAAAAGTTCTACAGGCATCCATCCCCAATGGCAGGATTTCAACAGCTGAGGTACCTACAGTTGCAAGAAGAAAGACAAGAAGTTTGTCTTGAAAAGTTCCACCCCTAAATCAAGTTGGTGGAAAAAACAACACTGTTCCACCAGCAGATTCAGATGCAGATCCACCCCCATCTGTACCCAACGATGTGACTCAAAGAGCCAATGTACCCGCAGTTGCAGACGCTGCTGCTCCTGGAACTCTAGATGTACATGTCTTGCCTGTAACACCATTGACACTCACAGTTGCACCCACACCGGTCTGTGCATTAACACATGTAGCTGCATCTGCATCCAAAGCTACACACTCTCGTGGAGGTGAAGGCACAAAACAGTGTGGTTCCAAGAGCATTGATAACTCCAGCTGGTGCACGCCATTCTACTTTACTGCCTGAAGCTTTTGAGGATGACTCACAATACAAGGTTCTCAAAGAGGCGATGAAAAGAAATGTCAAAGCTTGCCTTTATATCCAGGGTGCCAACGGCTTCTGTGATATTTTGACTGACAAATTGATCACTGCCGTAAGTTGGGACATCAAATCTGTCTTCAGCCAGTTGGTGAATAAGGTTTACATTGTCACCAAACTATGATGGTAAATCTTTTCCTGGGTGACTCTGGTAAACAGTTTATAAAAAGGTCTGTATCTTCAATGCAAACAAACTGACAACTCATTTCAAGGACTACAACCTGAAAGATAAATGACATGCATTTCAGAGAGCACTGAACGCTGTTATCCACACCAATGATACTACAGGTATAACAGAGTACACCTCTGTCAAAGGAGAAGAAAAATTAGCTGAAGACAAATCACACTCTGCTTGGTCAACCAATGTGGTTAACAATAAAGCCATACTGAAGTACATGACAGTCTATTTAAGCCTTCTTTGGTGATATGGTCATTCTGTTGAATTCCCACCGGCACCTCTGAATGACAAGCCAGGTCTGTTTTTCCATCAAAGATTTCAAGACGACGCCAGTAAAGGCAAACAATACATCTGCAAGATGATCTCTTTCTTTGATGGTCTTTCATTGCAACACACACTCTGACATTTCCTTTGAGCAAGTTACTCCTTTGAACAAATGGACAAGACTATCAAACAAATTCAGGGCAAGGAAGTCTTAGGCCAAACAAAAACAGGTCCACCAGCAGTAGAGTTAGTCCCTTCCACAAAATCCGCAAAGTGCCTCATGTTGGATTGGTCATCCGATTTGTCAAAGAGAGATCTTGCATTTCAAAAGGTTCTCATGCCTTTGTGGGTACGATTCCAACGAGAGAAGACAAGAATTTTGAAGAAGCCGGCCTCCACCACTTGGCCAATGAGTCATTTGTTGATGACAATTTGTACGAGAAACTTTTGCCAAATCTGTATCAGTGTTCATTTGTGGTTGGACAGTACAACATGGCAGGACTGGACAATCTAGTTGGCAGAATTGGATTTCAACTGTTATCTCCTCTTCATTTTTCAAAGCTTGTGGAGCACAGGAAAACTTTGAATGAGTGTTACAAAGTAGTAGTCGACTTTGACAAAAAATTGGTGACTCTTTGTACTTTGAAGTTGAGTACGGAACGGGACGTGTTTGTTGCTAACTTGCATCTGGAACATGAACAGCATGTCAAGACATTGTTGCAACATTTAATCCTGACTTTGTGTTTGGGTGATAGTGTTTTTTGATGCCCAACTCTGTTGAAATGTTGAATATTCTGTGCGATGAGTTGCTCGATAATGTTCTAACAACTCAGTTGTCATGTGACCCCAACCGTAAATGTGGCCTGGTGAATCAGAGTATGGTTGTGAAAGTAATAGGCTCATGCAGTATTGGACACATAAGAAACAACTCTTAACCTTGACGCTGCACTCAAGAAGATGGACAGATATTTGAAAGCAGAGTGCCAAACATTGTCCAGTTCCAACCCCCATGGACCTTACCGCCAAGATTGGTTATATATTTTCACCACAGATGGCAGGAGATCCATTCAATTTGACAAACCGGCTCCATGAGAACTTCTAAGAGGTGATGAGTCTAAGGAGACTTACCCCTTAAAGAAAGACGACAAATTCTTTTTGGTTGCAAGGTTCCTTAATTTTGATGAGAACTGCCAATACATGGTGGAGGACTGGTTGTTCTGGGAGCATATGAGACAAGTATTTTGTGAGATTTTTTATCACCCGACCAGAAATACTAGTACCTTGTGCTAGTAATTGTTTCAACAGGTCCCTGGAATTTCTCACTATGTACAATTACCTACCGGTTGGGCGGAAATTGTTCACTCCTTTGACTCAGGAACTTCTGTGTGACATATTAAAGAACAAAAAAGGAGCCGTTCGGGCAAACTTGGAAGTTGGCTTTGTATCAGAAGATGATGAAAAGAATGTACTATCGGATGGTCTTTCTTTGAGGAAAGGTTTCAAGAATATAAGCGTACCAGGTTTTGAACATCACAATGTACTTGACATTACAAAGTGGGACTTCCTCAAAAAGCAACACCGTGAATTGGAATTGTTTAGCAAAAATAATGCTACGTATTCTGTTGGATGGCTAGTGTTCACTAGTAGCAAAGGGCTTGGTGGAGTGAAGTCATTCTTTTGATCTCCTTGGGTTGACAAATCAACAGTTGACCCACAGAAAGTGATGGAGAAGGATTTCCAAATGACTCAAAAGGAGAGGACAAAGAAAACAAGAAGAAGCAGCTCGTGAAGCCCAATGCAATCAATAAGAAACAACCCACCAAGTGCCAGGGAGGAAGATTGTTGCTGTGCCCAGGTCACAAATGTAAGAAGACTGCATCAGAGCAATCAAATCTATGTGACAAGCACAAGGAGAGGAAGGTTTCTCCAAACTTGGGTCATGTTGTAAATCTAGGATACCTTATGCAAGTTCCTCATCCCATACCCACTAGTGCCACGAAACAGTCATCTGGTAACGTCAAGGTGTTGTTGTCAGATGACGATCCCACGATCAAGTATCCTTGTTTGGCAATTGATAGCAAGGTTACAATCACAGATATGCCCCCCCCTGGAAGGGAGGTAGTCAAGAGTTATGAATATTAAAAGAAGAACCATTTTGCTTTGAACCCTGGATACATGGTGTACAAGACAAAAACGGATGGCACACAGGTCTCCTGCCCAACCTGGTTCCCACATGACCGTACCACTTATTTAATTTTTATATAGAGTATTATCCAGAATCATCCTCTTCTTCTGGTGTCAACGTTAGAAAACATCAATCATACCCACTAAAATTCATTTTTTAGTGCAAAACTATTTCATTGTTTGATATTCTAGTGTCAGTCCTTTTCATATTATGCATAAGATACACTATGAAAAAAGCATGACATGAAAGAACCCAACAATATTTTGCATGTCACCAACTAATCCGTTCTGGATTTATTTCAGTGTGAACATAGTACATTACCTGAAATTTCACCATGAACATTGATCATACTATGGATAGAATGGAATATGGAACAAAAATGGTCTGAAAATCACTCTTGGTTTAGATGTTATGTATTTTTAGTTCCTCATTCAGGAGCCTGGACATGGTCAGAAATAATGGGTGGCTACTAGTCAGTTTTTCAGTGTAAACATAGTACATTACCTGAAATTTCACCATGAACATGGTTCATAGTATGGATGGAATGGACCATGAAACAAAAATGGTCTGAAAATCACCCTTGGTTTAGATGTTATGTATTTTTAGTTCCTCATTCAGGAGCCTGGACATGGTCAGAAATAATGGGTGGCCACTAGTCAGTTTTTCAGTGTAAACACAGTGCATTACCTGAAATTTCACCATGAACATGGTTCATAGTATGGATGGGATGGACCATGGAACAAAAATGGTATAAAAATCACTTTTTTCGTTTAGATGTTATGAATTTTTAATTCATCCAGGACCCTGGATATGAATAGAAGCAAAAAAGTAGGTATTGGGAGTATGTATGGTACTACCTACGTGATAGTCTATCCATTTTCCACCAACGATGGAGGACTTGATCCACTGGTCACAGTGTCATCAACATTAACCATTCATACCCACTCACTGAAAGTTATACTTTTTAAAATCTGTCTGTGTTTGAATCACATAATCGCTGTGTCCCGTGGTGCTGCCAGTGTGTACCGGTACTGGTACTTGGTGTGTTTGGGAATAAGTATCAACAGCCCAAAAGTGAACATACACAGCAGGCAAGTTCCATCAATTTTATGATTCTGGGTTTGATTTTGACAATTACATGTACTTGCCAAATGTCCAAACTTACAAATAACAGGAAATTGGAAAACAAAACAGAATCAGCAGCGTACAAGAGGACAATTTTGCCGCCCAGGTTTTCTTTTCTTTCTGCAGAGTACACAACACAGATGAAAGAGCTCAATCACGAGGACCTAAACAATGATGTAAACTCTTTTTTATATCATTTTGAAACAGGATTTGATGCCCTATGTGCCCAAAATGGACACTTGGTACTCACAATCTTTAAGGGATGCAAGAAGATTGATGATGCGAGAACAAGACGCAACAGCAAAAAAGGACGATTTGACAAAGATGAAGCTTTGGAGATTTGGGAAGATTGCTTCAAGTACCTCACCAAGGAAGTATTTCCTGACTACGAGGAAGGTGACACTGATGCTATTGACCATGTGTGTGCTATGGGTATCATTCTATCGTACCTTTTATGCCGTTATCCTGCATTGAAAGGAACAGAGGACATAAAGTGCTACAACAACGTGGGTATCAGATCAGAAGTACAATCCGGAGAACAAGAGAGACTGGAACAGGATGGTCATACTTTCCCAGCAAAGATATGCTGTAATCTGATGCCAGAGGCAAGAGAGCACATACAACAATGCATACATTTTAACCCTGGGAACTGTCCCTGTCTGACAATGATTTGGTTGAACAAGTGGCACACAAAGACTGAAGAGGCAATCATTGAAAAGGACTGATTGCAATGGTTTGGCTACTCAATGGACGATACTGGGTTGTTCTCCACAGACAAAAGGTTTCCTGTAATGGGCAATGAGTACAAGGAACGTATGGATGAAGTACAAAGGGAAGACCTGAATCCTTTTTTGTACCATTTTGAAACAGGAGATGGCTCTCTATGTGACAGAAATGGATATCTTGTACTCACAATCCTGGACAGGATGCAAGCTGACAAATATTGTAAGAACAATGCTAAAGAGCAGAAAAGGAAGATTCGAGGAAGCATAAGCTGCCGCAATTTATTCCTGCTGGACCATGAGAAAGGCAACACTTGTACCACAACCCACATTTGGGGTCTGGGTATTATTCTTTGCTACCTTCTATGTGGTTATCCTGCACTGAACGGGAAAGCAGACATCCACTGTTATAACACAATTGGCATTGGACCAAAAGCAGACTCGAAGCAAAATGGAAATGGATGGACATAGTTTTCCAGCAAAGCCATGGTGCCAGCTGACGCAGCCAGTCAAAAAGCGCATTAAACGTTGTATACGTTTTCATTCAGGGAACCGTCCCTGTCTTACAACAATTCGGTTGACTGATTGGTGGATAATGACTACGCGGTATGTAATTGTGAAGGAAGGTTTGGGTCAACAGAAAGAAAGCAACAAGCAACAACATAGTAACTATCGTGCACTAATTCAAACCCGCTGACAGAACTTCCAGGGGGGAAAGGGCCTTCAAGTTGAAGCAGGCACAGAATCTGACATGGATAAACTTGCAGTCCACGTCCGTCAAGGAGGTCTAGCTGAAAATTTGCCCAGTCATACCATATGTTTGACAATTGTCCAAAATTGGACTTAAACGACGGATGGGCGCAAAAAAGTAATTTCATCCACGATAATTGTCGTTATGCTCCGTGGATCCACGAAGTGTGCTGGTGCCTGCAGCCAGAAGGACCATGTTGCAACAACATTTGAGAACATCTCCTGATGCAAACCAGGGTACACTTGCGTTTTTCTTCTCACCCCACTTCATGTCAGGCAAACCATCCATAACACCAATCAAAAACTTTGACCTAGCTGACAGACCATCTGTAGGATGATTTTGTCCTGTCCTGGATTTATGTTTGAACAAATCAAATTCACAGTCAAGTCAATCAATAGTATGATACTCCATTAATCACTTGCAGGTTTGCTTGATTAGGGTGGACTTGATTTGTTGGGTTCTCTTAGCGGAAGCCTTCACTTAAGTTTTAGGATTGTTCTCACTCGCTGCAGAGTCCCATCCTGTTGGAGGACCAAACAATGCCATGTAGTGTGATAAATGAAAGTACATATGATTCTTCACCAGATTGTTCCCCTCTCCCTAACTTTGTTGTATATTATTATTTAGATATTCAATGAAATGAACAAACATCTTGTCAAGATTTAAAACACCCTTCTTGTCTTCTTTGAAAACCTGTTCAAACGTTCCAGCATATTAGAGGAACTCTTCCATACCCAACAACAACTCAATGGCATAAATACCACTATCAATTTCTTCCTCACACTTTCTGCTCCTGTTCTCAAGATTGGTTGTTGTTCTTGGGGACAACAACAATTGATGACCTTCAGCGGACAGAAGTGCTAGCATCTGAATGTAAAGCATGCCAATGTACTGGTTCCCCTCCTTCTTTGTTGTATGTATCGATTCCAAAAAATTGGTTTGTGGAAAGTCACAATCGGATTGCCTCTGAGCAGCAGCCCCATAGTAACTGGCTATCCGGTCCATGTCACCACGTACTAGCCGCATGTCATTCCCTAAAAAATCCTCATGGAATGTCTCCACTGCTTGCTTTGTGCAACCAGGTTGGTGTATATGGAGCCTCTCTCCCGGTGAAGCTAGATGAATATTATGTGTGTTGTAACACACTAGGGGTAGAATTTGAGTAGGAGTGATAATTAAAATACTTTACAAAAATGAATGGAAACTTAACAGATAAAATAATGATTTATTGAGCGTGCTTACTTCGATCGCACATGGGTATTCATATATGGCAAATGAATAATAGTATACCTGTGCCCGGCTGACATCTGTATACCAACATATACAGATATGATGTTTGGACACTTAATGATTCCTAGAGTATTTCAGGTCTCATTATTTTGATCGTACGTATCTTTTGATGGTATCTTAGATAGTACCACTTGTACCGTAGATCCTATACGTAGCTTCACAAGTACGGATGTATGTACATACATACATAGCCTTGTTATGTTACAGACTTGTACCGTAGATCCTGTACGTAGCTTTGCAAGTACGGATGTACGTACATACATACATAGCCTTGTTATGTTACAGAGTTCCCCAATGATTGCCTGAAGACTCAGAATCAACTGACTGCACTGATCCGTCATCATCATCATCTGGTGTATTGGCTGGTGGATCATTGTTGGCTTGTAGTGCTGGATTTGTGGCCGGTGGTTCCTTGTATGGTGTGAGCTTCTGAATGTTGAATGTTTCAGTGACATTTGGAGATAGTCGTAGCTTCACAGTGCCATTGGTGTGTATTTGCACAATGGGGTATGGACCTTTCTTCTGAGGTTGTAACTTGTCTGGATCTGGTTCTTGGACCCATACCTTGTCATCAACCTTGAAGAC
Organism: Pseudo-nitzschia multiseries; assembly: GCA_037355745.1. Taxonomy (NCBI): domain Eukaryota; phylum Bacillariophyta; class Bacillariophyceae; order Bacillariales; family Bacillariaceae; genus Pseudo-nitzschia; species Pseudo-nitzschia multiseries. Next base: position 23,522,858 of record CM074785.1, on the reverse strand, counting down.
ATGCTTGATGCGCTTGGCATTCTGCCAGAGCAGATTCATGTTGATACCTTGCTGTCAAATTTGTTGTAAAGCAATGAAATTAGATGTGAGTGGAATATCCAATAGCATGTCTCTGTTGAACACTAGGGTTCCTGGAGAAGAGCCCATTGATGCATTGACTGCACATTTTGATGTATGCATACAAGTGGTGGCTAATGCATTGTCCATGAGCTGTGTGGCTTGCGTGTTGGATTGTGGAGGAGTGACATGTACCAGGATGCAAAGGGTGTCTGCAATGGTGTGGTGTACTTATTTGCAGACAACATTGCTTTGAGGATTCTTGACTGTTGTGGCAATGCCTTCAATTCCATAGTTGGCAAGAGTGGTTTGGAATTCATGACCTAGAAATTCCCCACCATTGTCATAGACACACTTGACAGGTCTTGAATAGCAAGATAGCCAGAAATTGGTAAACTGGTTGGAGACATGTTGACTGGACTTGTCCCTGATGCATATAATTTCCAATAGGTTGGTTACTGGATCTATGCATGTGAGCGCTTTGAAGTTGTAGACCTTTCCTTGAGCTTTGACTTTCCAGGGACCGATGAGGTCAACATGCACTTCACTGAAGGGTGCAAGTTGTGCTTCCTTGGGGGCTAGTAGCCCATAGCTGGTGTTCCTGTGTTTGCATTTAATGCAGTTATCAAGGCAAATGTATTCCTGGCATTGCTTGGCAAGTCATTCCACATGGAACCTGGCTGAGATTGTTTGGTTTAGCCTGGTGGATCCTCAGTGCCCTAATATAAGGTGGTACCATTGGAGCAGCTTGGGAGCAAGGGAATTAGGAATGTAGATTTTCCATTCATCCCTGCTTTCAGACTTGAAGTAGCATATGATTTCTTCATTGCCAAGTTGTTGCTTGAACAAGGTTGGGAATTGGAGCTTGGCAGGAGTCAAGGGGTCACTTTGTTGATGCTGATAGATGTTTGTGTAGCTCACTGGACATTCCATTTCCTGGAGGGTTGGTAAATTGACCAAACACTCATTTTTCAGCAGATATGAGTATGTATAGCTCAGTGTCTGCATCATTACATAGGTGTGGAAATACCTTGAGGAATTCATGGAGAAATAGTTCCTCATCTTGTTGTGGAGCATTTAATTTGAGAAAATCAATCAGAGTTCCTTTGCCTTGCTTCTGTTTCTCCCCCACTGTGGGAGGGTCCATCCTTGGCAACCTGGAGAAGGCATCTGCAAGGAAATTCTCGGGGCCTTCAATGTATCTGAATTTGAGGTTGTATTCTTGTAAGAACAGGTTCCAGCGCAGCACACACTGTGCAGAGAGTGTCTTGAAGGTGAGATTTTTGTGATCTGCGAGAATTTTGATTTCACAACCAAGCAGTAGTTTCCTGTATTCCTTGCAACACAAGACTATTGTAAGTAATTCCTTTTCCATTGCAGTATAGTTCTTTTGAGCTGCATTCAGCTTTTTAGACCAATATGCAATGGGCTTGCTGTTTTGTAGGATGGCTGCACCAAGTTGGAGGTCTGAGGCATCCAGTCTATATGTCAAGTGGTAGGTTGAGATCGGGGTAAGTGTTCAGAGCATCAATCGCTACCATTGCTTTCATTTCTTCAAAGGCTTTATCCTGAGCTGGCCCCCATTTGAAGGCCCACTTTGTTGGTTTTGGCTGTCCATTGGTAGCTTTCTTGGGAGTTCCGGTGAGTTCAAAGAGAGGAGATAAGACATGTGATCTTATAGGCCACATACCTCTGTAGTAGCCGGCAGCACCCCGAATAGACTTGACTTGAGTAACCGTTCTTGTTCAGTCCCTGCAAAATATGGCTTCAATTTTCTTTTTCCAGGGTTTCACAGCTGTCAGCATCATCCAAAATCCGAGGACTTTTTTTTTTGGACAGCCCAGTCACATTTGAGTGGGTTGCATTTCAAGCCATTTTCATCCAGCCGCTGCAAAATTTCATCTGCTGTTTGCATGTGGTGGTTGAATGTACCATCAGTCCAAATTCCAATATCATCAATGTAAACAGTGCAGCCCGTGCCTTGCAAGATATCTTCCATTAGTTGTTGTGCAACATCCTGAGAGATTTTATGCCCATTGGCAGTCTTTGATATTCCTAGCAGCTGTATGGTGTCACAATTGTACACAGCTGCTTGCTTGCTTCATCCAGTTCAAAACAATAGTATTGCATGGATAAACCAATCTCAGTGAAGTGGGTGTATTTGCCACGCGGATGCATAATATCCTGTATTTGTGCTATATGATAGGGCCTTCTAATTAACAGTTCATTGAGTTCCCAAAAGTCAGAAACCCAGCATAATCTGTTATCTTTCTTTGGAATGATGAAAGTTGGAAATGTCCATTCAGCGGGTTTATTGCATCTTTTGAGTACTCTATCGTTTAAGAAATTCTGGAGCTCCCTTTTGAATAGGTCTTCTTGTTTGTATGCAACAGAGTAAGGCTTCTTGTGCACTGGCTTTGCATTGGGTTTCAGCTAGAGTGAGATCTTCTTGTGTGGATATTTGCCCAATTTCCCATTGAAGACATTTGGATATTTGGCAAGGACTGTTTGGAATTGCTGTTTTTCTGCTGCCGTCATGTGTGATTGTTGTTTTGCCACTGAGACAGGATCAGTTGCTTCACTAAGCTCTGTCCAGGATGACGAGTGATGGTGTTGCATAGGAAGTCGCGACCAAAGATGATGTCATATCTGCATGTGCTGGAATCAAAGAGCCTGGCTTCACACCACTTGATTGTTGTGGTGCCAAATTCTTGTAGCTTGAGGTTCTTCATAATGACAAACAACGATGTGACAAAGGCCCCATTGGCTGTGGTTGTTATGATTTTTTTTCTGGACTGGATAGGTAGAACTCTAATGGGGAGAGCCCTCTTGTCAATGAGTGTTGTCATGCTGCCGCTATCAAGTAGGGCAAGTATTTTTTTGGTTGTTTTGATAGGAATGCCTTGGATGTGTTGGATGGTTGTTAAAACAATAGGAGCCACATCGTTCTTGTTTGTTTTCGTAGATACGGGGTATTCCGTATTTTGTTGTAGGAACTGAGCACCTCCTTGGTTGCTCTTTGGTGGATTAGGCCGAAACATGGTTTTTGCTAGATTTGAAGTCCAGCTTGTTGTCATTGTACCCATAATTTTATTGCAATTATTAGTGCCACTTGAATTGTCATTTGGTGTGGCTGTTTTGTTCGTTCCCGGTTTATTTTTATTGTCGACGCTTTCGGCCGTTTGATTTGTATCTGCGCTTCCGTCCATTTTGGATGTTCCAAACCAGACGCGCCTTTGTGAGCTCTTGTCAACATCAGATATACGTCCTGCAGGTCCCTTCTCCCCTTCTGTGGAGAGAGATCCTCCTGCGAGCCCAATCGGCAGTGCCAAATTGGCATCCGGGTCCAGTGGAGCCAGAGGCAGGGTGACTGCTCTTTGGCCTTGTGGAAGCCATATACGCTTGCCGCTTTGCACGCTGGTGTGCTCTGAATTGACTCCATGCTGGGTGATGAAGGAGTCCACTGCTTGTTGAACGTGCGCTTGGAATGATTCATTGATTCATTGGTGGCAGTTATGCCAACGGCGGCATTTTTGTTTTTATTCTTGTTCTCCACCCATTGTTTCTTCTTGTTTTGTGTAGAATACCTGTTGCAGGGACACTCGGACCAGTCATGGTTGCAACTTGCAATCCGGCAAGGGTTCGGAGGTTTCTGCCCTTGATTCGTGTTGTTGTTGTTGGTGTTTTTGCGTTTCCCATGGGAATTATTGGCATTGGCTCCGGGACGTCTCCTTGGCTTTTCCCCTCCATCGGACGATTCCTGAGAGCGGCTTGGCGTTCCTGGCTGGACATGTATTCAACAATCTTTTGGAAAGATGTTGCTTTGGTGATGCTGCCATGGATTTGCCCATATTGTTCAATCCATAGATTGGAAAAGGTGTGCAGCAACATGGTTATTTTGCTGAGCTGATTGTGTTGCGGCCTATGGCCTTGAAGCTTGTCAGAGTATTGGATGAGACAGTTAATGCGGAGTGCATGTTCCTTGCAGCTTGGTTTGTGTGGTTTCTTGCAAGCTGAGCTGCAAATGTAGGCATGCATGATTTCTCTTGCGCCGCTTGCATCACAGTAGTGTTCTTAGATGTAGTCAGTGAATGCCTCCACGTAGCCTTCAATATTGTTCTTGTAGTTCAATTCTTGATTTTTGTCCTTGGTATTAGACCATTTGATACCATCCGTTAGGTTACAGGCATCTTTCAAAGATAAAAGGACCTCACAAAGGGCAGAGTGAAAATTGCTCACATTGTCGATCAATTTGTCACCTTTATCATGTGTGCCTGTGGAGTGAAACTGTATAGTCTCCCATGCATCTGGCCAAGAATTCTAAGTTAAGGTGTTGATAATAATAATATACGTATTTAAGTAACTTTAACCACCAAAGGTGGATCTAAACTACTCAGTCTGTATCCAGACTTTAACGTCGACTCAATCGAAGAGAGTTTAAGCCCCAAGTTGTAGAACGACAAATTTGTCAAACGAATCCTGAAAGCAAGCAGGGAAGGTACAAGTAAAAACTGTTGAAGGATACCGGTAGCATAATCCGAACTGGGAGCAGCTACCAACAAACAGACAGAAGGAAGGGAAAAGTACTAGGAGCAGGACGGTGTGCAAAGGTGGGTGACTTGGTGAAGAACTAGGAAGGGCACTGAGTGCAACACATGGTGAGACACCGGGAGCAGCACTGGGTGCAGAACCGGGTGAGACACTGGGAGAAGCACCGGGGTGCAGAAGGTGGTGATATACGTTGGTGAGAGACTGGGATCAGCACTGGGGGCGGAACCTGCGGAGATACTGGGAGCAGCACTTGGTGAAACACTAAGAGCCACACGTCGTGCGGGTGCAGCGCCAAGAACCAAACTTGGAGCAGCTCCAGGAGCAGCACTGGGTGTAGAACTTTGTGAAACACGAGCAACACTAGGTGCAGAAGGTGGTAAAATACTGGAAACAGCACTGGGTGCAGCGCCAGGAGCCACACGGGGGATACTTGGGGCAGCACTTGGTGCAGGGCTAGGAGTAGCTCTGGGGCCAACACTTGGTGAAACATTAGGAACCACAATTGGTGCAGCGCTAGGATTGGCACTGAGTGCAGCACTAGGGAGTCAAGGAGCCACACTTGGTGCTATGCTTGGGCACACACTGAAAGCAGGACTGGGGGCAGCACGTGGTGAGACCCTAGGGACCACACTAGGAGCTACACTTGATGCAGCACATTGAGGGCGCCATAATGGCATACAGGGCTAGGAACCTTGCAGCCAAGCCTGCATCAAGGCAGCCTCCTGGCGATACGGCTGCTGGGACGGGAGAGGGGCTGCAAAGTGTTTCCTGGCAAGCTGGATGGTCGCAAGCCATTGACGCTTGGCAGTAAGAGTGTAACCACGGAGCACTTGGAGGGGAATCTGGAGGAGGGAGTGAGATTGAGGCAGAGCACCAGCTAAGCCAATGGCCAATTCAGATGAAATGGAATCATTGAGAGATTGGTGTTGTGCAGACGCAAGCGACCCTCCAGTGCCATGGAGCCGTTGGTTCCGGTACGTCCAGAGATCCCAACAGGTGAGGAAAAATTGATGAATCACTGCAGTGGCCCATCGATGAGGAGATTGCTTGCTACCAATCGAAGAATAGTAATCAGCTTGAATCTGATGCCAGAGGGGGGTACACCTCCCAAGGAACCAGTTGTGCCATCCAATCCAACGCTGAGCCCTTATAGCAGATGCAATATCAGGGGAGTAGGAGGAAGGGTGGATACGTCTACCTTGACAAACCCTAGTGGTAACATCCACAATGGCGAGAGCCAGTGAAGGGTCTGTAAGCTCAGAAGTAAGGCGCTGTTGCAAAGGGCCCCAAAAGGAAGACAAGCAGTGCTGGACAGCCCCGGGGTCGTATTAAATTCCTTTCGTACGTATGGGAACCACAGGCCGGTACTTGAACTTACGTAGATTTCTACGTAATTTACAGTACTACAGCTGGAGTGGTACAATAATACCGACCGAGTCATACGCACCTCTGTAAGCAAGATTGGAGAATCTCTGTAAGCAGGATCGAGTCATACCGTACGCACCTCTGTAAGCAGGATTGGAATATTCTTCTCGAAGACCGAATGACCAGGAAGGCCCATACTTTCTGTAAACAGGATTGGAATATTCTCATATCTTATGGTAAATGACCAGGAAGGCCCATTCTTTCTGTTTACATGATCGAAGTTCGATACTTAAGATCAGAAGCAAGGTTCTTTCACGACCGAATTAGAATGTTCGATGACTGCATCCAGCTCATATCTTATGGAAAATGACCGGGAAGGCCCATTTCTTTTCTGTTTTCACGATCGAAGTTCAATACTTAAGATCGGAAGCAAGATTCCTTTTGTTTTCATGACCAAAACAAAGTGAATTGCCTGGTTCCGGTATAGCCATTTTGATACTCCCAATCATGTGTTTTGATACTCATGATCAAAAGGGAGGTTCGAAGAAGCTTCTTGTAACAGCTGTTTCGATGATCACGATTAGAAAGAAGCTTCTCATGATAAGCACATCCTTCTACAGTGCTGTACAATTAGAAGGAAGCTTCTCACGACAGCATGTGATTCTACAGTGCTGTACGATTAGCGATGTACTGTATTCATCACTGCACTAAAAGAGATATCCTCATGCTCTCCAGCAAGATTACTCTCTTTATCTCATACTTTTAACATTCAACTGATTCAAATCCCAAAATTCACACTAGTTGCTATCAACTACTTGTAATCTACATACTAAGGTCTGTCTCGCTGCAATCTGAATAAGTCACAGCAAGAAGAGATCTGGCGTCTCCCTAGCTTCGCCTGTAGTCTGATTATCCGTTGCCAAAAGTATCCAAACACAATTGTCACGCGTAGAGTACAATCGTTCGTCTATTAACACACTAACGCAGCGTTGCTGTTCTTCAGAAGCCTTTGAATCAGACTCTCAACAGACCGGATTCAGAAGGAAAATAATAGATTAACAGTCACAAGCTCTCAGGCAGCTTGCATAAGAAGAACCGCTGCAACCAATCCGAACCGCCACAACCAATCCGACAGCAGATCATCGAACGCTCGACTACGGCTGACGATCGATAGTTCTCTGATCCGATTACACACAAAGACACCAATCGGACACGCCGAAGTCTTTATTAGAAGCCCATTGCATTGGACACGCCAATAGCAATATCTCCATCCAAGAATCTCTCACCCAACAGATTCCATTTTCTTCCACGTCGCGACCCACTGTGACACCATATCTCGTATTTGGATCCCGACGCCCACCAAATTGATTGTGCTAAGCACCGTAAACCACCGACTGCAATTGTTCCATCGATCATTGCCTTATCCGACCCACTAGTACGATGCTTACGATTTGATTCTAAGATCAATCACCTTCCTGATACATCGCCAGTATTGCTATTGTGAACGCGCCAGTACCAATCTGGTTTTCCGAGCAAAGTCATCGTATTGTTTTCGCAAATTCGTTCTTACAAACAGTGACAACAAAGACAATAATCGAATCTACAATCAATTATTCATCACCGACACGCAACAACGATCTCCGATTGACCGAATTTCCGATGCGCAAACAAGTACAACAGTGACAACACATTCCCCGACAATCGTCATTTTGCAACTACTATCGCCCGAAATCGGCCTCCCATTGCTATTGCAAACACGACGTTTTTCAACAACAAAACAACTTCCCAAGATCTTCGATTTCCACTGTGTACGACAACACATCGAATTTCGAAGTAATCGAACATCCTTTGTCAACGACGTCGCGTCGCCACTTCGCCACTTCACCGACCCGTCGTATCGCATCGAAAAACGACTTCCCCTCATTATTGTGAACATACTGGTACCATCCTTGTCCCCTATCTCCCCATATTGACAGAGATATCAAACTTTCTTCGACACGAGTCCATAGTGCCACTATGTCCATTTACGATCCTGATCTCAGTCCACTGTTTCCATCATTTGATTCGAAACTTGCACACATCCTAAATGCAACACTGAATGTTCCTCAAGAAGCAAGCAACCACATTTGTGAAGTTCTCATTATAGCAGGAGCAACCACCTGGAACCATTTCATTTGTGACATTTATGAATATGCCTATATTGTTGATGAATATGGCTCTGAACTAAAATACCAAGCTCAGACCGACCCCCGTTCTACCAGTGCAAAAGATCAACACACATTAACTTCATTTGTTGATTTTATAAATGATATCATGCTCCAAGTTGGCTGTTACTGGTATGACCACAATCAGTACACTCGGGATGCTTTCCTTGCCTTTTGTAATGCGCGCAACCAGCACCCTGAACTGACTGTTGTTCCAACCAAGGCTAATGCTGCTATTCTGGCGTCACAACCCAGCATACAAGCTAAACCTTGCCTGACAAAACCAGTCCTATCACAGGCATCCTCTACGACAACAACACCTGTTTCTACGACGATTCCAGGACCGGCATCATCTTCGGTATCTGCTTCCGTAACACCTCAAGCATCTGCTCCCTTTCCATCTCAAGCACCTAATCCTGCTTGCGAAACGCCTGCCATTACTACTACTACCCAGAATGGGAACCCTCTTGAATCCATTGATACCCACCGGTTAGCTCCCAATACTGATCTCCCTGCTTCCACACGTACTCCAACCTACACTTGGACTTACTTCCCTAGCACCGAATCAGTCCGTTTTCGTAGAGTTATCTCTTCAACCATTCCTACTGTCCACCCGGACACTCCACCTGGTGATGCCTCTCATACTACTCCAAAGCGTCACTCCCCACGTCCTTCTCCTAAGCCTTCAGCTAATACAGCATGGACGTTTCATCCTAAATCTGCTACTGTGACATTCCACCGTTCACCCAAGCAATTTTCTTCCCACAAGCTTAGCACTTCCATTCCTTCTTTGCAACTCACACCATCTAGGTCATGTTCTAAGAATAGGGTCCGTTCCAAGCTCAGGCACTGGCATTGTTCCAAGTTCAGGTCAAGCCTATCCACAGCATGCTGCTGCATCTTCTTGCCCAGATTGGAAGCCTAATTATGGGGCACATTCTTTGACCTACGACTTGCCTGCTGTTTGCTTCACCAAACGGCATCGTGATGCTATCAAGCTCAAGCTGTATCATCTCCATGCTACCATCTTGGTCACTAATTGGACATACGACGGCGTTGCTTGAGAATCAAGACGAATCAATCGATTTATACGCCTTGATATAAAATCAATCTACCATATCGCATGCTTATGGGATTGTCGCTACAAACCGATTCCCTACGAATCAATTATGGTATCTTCTACGAATGTATTTGATCAATCGCATTCTCGATTCGATTCTCCGATTCATTTCAAGCTTGATATCTACTAATCGATTATGGTTGCATCTACAAATCGATTCCCTACCAAGCGACAAGATTCCCCGATCAAGCTTCGGTTACGATTGTATTTGATCAATCACATCCTCCGATTTGATTCTACGATTCGATTCATTTCTAGATTGGTATGAATTTGTCTGCAATCAATTCTACGATTGAATCCTATTGGTACGATTCAATTCGAATCAATTCTCCAAAATTACGCTTACAGCCTCAGTTACGCTTGAATTTGATCATTCATTTCCTACGATTCAATCTATTCCAGTTGACATCTACAAATCGATTTTCGATGTACCCTACGATTGCTCCACTAAGCTCGATCCACTACAATTGATCCAATACGATTGATCCGATTCAATTCTTCGACAATTTCCTACGAAATTAATTATGGTATCTACAACCGTTCAATCTAATGTTCCGCATTCGATTCATGGGGCATCACAATCTCCTATTAGATTCCCCGATCAGGCTTCGCTTCGGATTGATATTTGATATGCACCCACCTCGCTCCAAGATCGAAGCTACGATTTGCTACGATTGTATTTGATCCATAAATTTGTCTGCAATTTATTCTATGATTGAATCCTATTGATACGATTCAATTCTCCGAATCAATTCTCCAACGCCAAGACGAGTACGATTTGATCAGTCAAATGATTCTACGGTCCCTTCAAGTTGGTTTCCTCCGAATCGATTTCTATGATCATCCCAAGCTTGGTATCTCCAAATCGATATCCTACAAATCGATCCCCTACAAATCGACTATGATATCCACCAATCTATTCCCTACGGATCGCTTTTATGAATTTGCCTGCAATCAATTCTACGATTGAATCCTATTGGTACGATTCAATTCTCCGAATCAATGCTCCACTACGATCGATCTTCTTTCCGAAGTATGTGATACACTTGATCACGTGCAAGAAGATGGGGCATATTAAATTACTTCCGGTACTCACGAAATTTACTTGTTCTTCTTTTCGAGCTATGTGATACACCTGATCACGTGCAAGAAGATGGGGCATATTAAATTCCTTTCGTACGTATGGGAACCACAGGCCGGTACTTGAACTTACGTAGATTTCTACGTAATTTACAGTACTACAGCTGGAGTGGTACGATAATACCGACCGAGTCATACGCACCTCTGTAAGCAAGATTGGAGAATCTCTGTAAGCAGGATCGAGTCATACCCGTACGCACCTCTGTAAGCAGGATTGGAATATTCTTCTCGAAGACCGAATGACCAGGAAGGCCCATACTTTCTGTAAACAGGATTGGAATATTCTCATATCTTATGGTAAATGACCGGGAAGGCCCATTATCTTATGGAAAATGACCGGGAAGGCCCATTTCTTTTCTGTTTTCACAATCGAAGTTCAATACTTAAGATCGGAAGCAAGATTCCTTTTGTTTTCATGACCAAAACAAAGTGAATTGCCTGGTTCCGGTATAGCCATTTTGATACTCCCAATCATGTGTTTCGATACTCATGATCAAAAGGGAGGTTCGAAGAAGCTTCTTGTAACAGCTGTTTTGATGATCACAATTAGAAAGAAGCTTCTCATGATAAGCACATCCTTCTACAGTGCTGTACGATTAGAAGGAAGCTTCTCATGATAGCATGTGATTCTACAGTGCTGTACGATTAGCAGTGTACTGTATTCATCACTGCACTAAAAGAGATATCATGCTCTCCAGCAAGATTACTCTCTTATCTTATACTTTTAACATTCAACTGATTTAAATCCCAAAATTCACACTAGTTGCTATCAACTACTTGTAATCTACATACTAAGGTCTGTCTCGCTGCAATCTGAATAAGTCACAGCAAGAAGAGATCTGGCGTCTCCCTAGCTTCGCCTGTAGTCTGATTATCCGTTGCCAAAAGTATCCAAACACAATTGTCACGCGTAGAGTACAATCGTTCGTCTACTAACACACTAACGCAGCGTTGCTGTTCTTCAGAAGCCTTTGAATCAGACTCTCAACAGACCGGATTCAGAAGGAAAATAATAGGTCGGCACATGAAAGAACATGGGAAACCTTTTCCTCGTCTTGGGCACACAGAGGGCATCGAGAGTGATCCTGGTGCTGGTAATGAAGTAACTGATTACCAACTCCAATACAACCCGAAGCAAACTTGACAAACCACCGTTGCATACCAGGAGGGAGGCGCTTGAAAGCAGAGTGATGGGCACACCAATGGATGGAATCGGAGACTTGTGGTGGAATGGAGATGTCGTGCTGAGTGTGCCAATAGTGAAGAAGTGGAGGACCCGAAATAAGAATGTGCAAGGCATCTCTGTCAAAGCAAGAGCATTTGAGACCATTCTGTGAGAGAGCCCAGGGCTCAAACACAAGCCGGGGATAGTGGTGAGGAGAAGAACAATTCATGGAGAGAAATGCCTTGGCCATGCTATCAACTTGATGATTGCAAAGCGCCCACCAGTCAAGAGAAAGACCCTCTTGATGACCCTGAACCCACTTGAAGGTGACAGTGATTGGAAGAGCAGAGAGCATATTGCGAATGACATAGACATAGTCAAAAGATTTCTGAGAGATAGACAAGGGCCAGGTTCCCTGAGCCTGTTGAAGAGCCGTATCCCCATCAAGGGCAATGGTGAGTGAGCCGGAGGCTACATCATAGAGGTCCACCAGAGCCATACAGCAGGTGAGGACACCAATGATGCCAGCCAATTCGCTCCGGTAGGAAGACTGATCTTCGGGGGAGCCACTGACAAGGTTAGATCCAGTGAGGAACACCGTGGGAGCCTTGGTGGAGGTGTTGGGGGAGAGGATGAAGGAAGATGTACCTCCGAGGAGAATGGGATCATAAGAGTCATCACAGACAGCGCTGGCAGAGCCACTCATAATGGCATCTTCAAGAGCCTGGCATCCATCCTGGGGAAGGGAGTATTGATGGAGAAGGACTCAGGGAGAAGCTCAGAGAGCATCAAATGCATCCTCTGGGGTGGCAAGGAGTCCCGTAAAAGGATCGTACGTCAAGGGATCCTCGTCTGGTGGATGGGAGATAAAGGTGGATTGACCGACAATCTGGAACACATTCCCACTGGAAAGGAGAGAGACAAGAGTGTCGGCACAGGCAGGTTTGGCGCAAAGGATGGTAGTGTTGAAGCTATAATGGCCTCGGCCTTGCAAAGAACTGACCTTCCAACCAGTGGGACATTTGGAGAAGATCCGGTCAGTAGAACGACACAAAAACTAGGGCCACACAGAGGAAGATTCTGAGGACAGCCAGTGCCCCAGGTGGAAGGAGGGGTGGAGAGCTCAGTCAGAAGGCAAGGCCAACGGGGGTAAGAAGGATTCCCGAAGGGCGCGTTGCCAAAGCTGAAGGGCTGGGAGATGCCACGGAGGGGGGCATCGAGGCCAGTCAAGATGGGCGTGAAGATGGTTGGAGGACTGCAACTGGAAGGCCATAGGAGAAAGCCGTGTACCATCTGCAGTGCAGATATCAGCAAGGGAGATAGCCTGGAGAGACATCCTGATGAGATTCAGAAGAGACAGGTCGGCGCCCCGAAAGCCAGCAGTGACAAAAGCTTGCATGAGGTAGCAGTCATTCACTCGAAGCAGAGGAAGTGTAGGAAAGTCTTCAACCATACTCACAGGGTGCAAAGAAAAGAAATGCCACACATGCTTATACCAGCAAGGAGTGATATAAGATGCATAAGGCTGGTAGGGGGTAATACCGAGATGAAAAGGGATCCCCAGTTCAAGCCAAAAGGCTTCAGTGGTAAGCCTGAGAATATGGCCTGTCTGGGAAACACGGACAGATTCCTGAAACAGAGTAGCAATGTGGCTGAATTCTTGGAGAAGAAATGGGTGAATGAAGCCAAAGCCTTGATACAAAGATGGACCATAGAAGACCTTGCGAGGAAAGTTGCGAGACATGCCTGCCTTGTTGAGCACTGGGACCAGAGTTGGTTGGAGAATTTGGGTCCAGGTAGAAGCGCTGAGCTGAGTGACGGGCATGGGGTATTCAAAAGACTTCATAAATGAGTACCTGAAGGTGTAGAGGGAGGTGTTCTTCTCACACTTGGAGGACCTCATTTGAGATCCAAAGGACTGGGACTGGGTCTACAGGTGATCAACTTGAGCTTCCTCATTTCCGTCCATAGAAATGTAGACACCCAAAGTCTTGCCAGCGTGATCAACCTCAAAACGGTCAAGAGGGGACTGAGCACCGGATTTGTCAGTGATGGTGAAAACACCTGGCATTTCATCGACAGAGCGATAGTCCCAACCAGAACCAGTCCACTTGAAATCAATCAAGTAGCAGAAGGACTTAGCAGGTTCAATAGCGCCACCAGTAGCAATGAGACCGCCAGCCCAGCGGTCTAAAGCTGCCTGAAAATCAACAGCCAGAGCCTCACCAGAGGTAGTAGAGGAGGCACCGGCACAGAAAAGATCAGTATCATCCACAAAAGCAAAACCAACCAAAGAAACCAGTTGAAGGGATAGGGAGGTGAGTAGGTGGACCCCATGTCCTGCATTCTGCATCATCCGGAAAAGGATGGTAGAAACCAGAGCCCACAGAGTAGGGCCAAGACCGTTTCCTTGTCCAATCCCACTTAGAGGAATAGATTCATCACCATACATAGGACCGGACCTGCCAAAGCCAGTTTTAATGTGATGGGTAGCACACTGGAGAGTGGAGAGTAGAACCTCGCAAACATGAGCCGGAATCCCAAAGCTTTGAAGGGTGAGACTGGCAATGGGATGGGAGATTCGGTCATAGCAGCCCTTGGCATCATTCATTGCAACCGCCCCGGAGCGGCGCTTCTGACGAAGAACATCACAAATAAGCTTCTTGTTGAGACAAGTGTTGATGGCTTTGTGATGCTTCCGGCTGCCATGCTGGTCAACTGCCACCGCGTTGGCTTGTTCAGCATGAGCGAGAATGCGTTTACCAATCATCTTGTTGTTGATCTGAAACTCAGGAGACATCAGTTGGATGAGTCTCATCTTGTCAACACGGTATTCACCAGGTTTCTTGAAGATTTCAACGTCGGTGATAACCTGCCAAGCAGAGGGCGAGAAGCCAACAAGCAGAGGAGCAGTCCGCATCAAAGTGTCAAAGGAATTCAGCTGTGTGTCCAAAGCAAAGGATTTATGGTGGGCAAAACTTAGGCAAGAAGGCTCACCAGCAGTGCGTTCCTTCTGGCATTTCCAGGCAGCAGCATTGTCAGCAGGGCTAACAGAATAGTCAAAGGGAGCCAAAGACTGAATGGCCGCAGGCACCTGAAGGCAAGTAAGAAATTCAGTAAGATACGGGTCAGTTCCTGAAGGAGAAACATAGGTGCCAGCAAGGACCGCAGCTGAGGAAGGTCCAGTTCCCAAGTAGCCGAAGGCCTGGATGAAAGAGGGAGACATGGAGGGAGTGTCTAGGCATTGTTGCTGACGGCAAACATTGGAGGCAGCCATGGCTGGCACCATGGCAGACTGAGACTCCAAGACTTGTTCAGTGCCATCAGATCCAACTGCAACAGCTTTCAGAACATCAGGCTTAGAGAGACGACCACGGATAGCGCAAGCAGCGAGCCCTAGATCCCGTTGGAGCCGTTCACGCCGCATGCGTGCCCGGATCTGGGAGGCGCTCTGGTTGTAGGGCTTGCCTTCAGTAAGAAGGGCGTCCGCCAAGCCTTGGTTGAAGGAGTCACGCCACGAAGGAGCCAGGACTTTGACGGCGCAGTATTGCTTGTAGGCTTGCTTCAAATGGAGGACAGCAGTGGCAAGATCACAGTGTTCACCCTTGTATAAGGAAAGCTTACATGCCAAGCGCTTCACCATGGTGTGACTGGTGGAGACACCTTGCCGAAGCTGCACGATCCGCCTCCAGAAATCAATGGTGTCATGGTAAACCTGGAGCTTGGGAGACCAAGGAATCATTCCGGTGTGAATCTGGCAAAGATGTTGTTCAACAGACAGCCAGATGGAAGCAGAGGTAGCATGGAGGACATCATGGGTAGTGGTGAGAGTGTCGCGCACAGTGGTATCACCAGATAAATACAGTGCCACCAGGTGCTCAAGCTTAGTCTGAAGGGGGAACACACCAGCAGTAGCAAAAGCATGTTTGACCCGCTGGAGATAGCGCTGCCGAAGGTGAGGGTGCAAAGATTTCAGGTGAGGAATAGAGGATCGCACAGGAGGTGGAAGATATTTGCCCAAGATGCTGCCATTACAAACTTCGATCCAGAGCAAGCGATGGTCAGAAACCATGCCGTGCTCACCATCAAAAGCACAGTAACCAGCTCAGAAGACATCAACATGCTCAGTAGTCCAGATGGCATCAATGGGAGTCCTGGTAGTACTTCGATTGTGGGTGGCAGGCGGGGAAGTTGAAGGGTGGGTAGTCAAGATGGCGTCCGTGAAGCCCAGTGCTTTGAGCTCAGAGGAAAGACCGTCAGACCGGACATCAGAATTATGGTCAATCCCTAAGACGACGGAGTCACCAGCCTCTAAACAAGCCTGAAGGGCAGCTGTGAGGTCACGTCAAAAGAGAATGCGTGGGTTGGGACAGCGAAGATCCTCCTCAGCCTGGAAGTAACGACAGTGTTGGTTCCAAACAGAGCCAAGGTCCCTGTCATTTTCTACAGGGCAGTAGGCAGAAAAGATGGTAGCCGTAGCTTGAGCCCTGTCCTGAAACCGGATGAAGGTCCACCGGCCAAGCCCCGATGGATCAGCACCATGGGCAAGCTTGTGAGAATGAAAGAGCCGGTCAATGGTAAACCCCGTACCACCAGGGATGCGCCAAGTGCCGGTTGAGGCCTCTTGCTTGTTGCTAGCAAGGAAGGTGAAACTGGAAGGGTAGGCCTGTTTGATGCGAGAGTGGAAGAGATCACAGAGGGGGAGCTGAGGTTCATTCAGACAATGCTCTGCGTAGAGGGCAACCCCAGCTTTACTTTGAGCAACACGCCGAGAGTTGTGACGAGAGCGAGACATGAAGGCTGACTTCCGCTGGGGACCAATATTTTGGAAGGTAATGAGAGTAGAGTTTGAGGACGGAGACTGGGGAAAGGGATGGCCAAAAGCATCAGCATCTTTAGCCACAAGGATGTCCCCATGAAGATCAGATTGTACAAGGCAGGAAACGGAAGGAGGCGAGGAATGGAAAGAAGGACTGGAGGAATCCAGGTGGGGATTTGAGTTGGAGGGCATCCCACAATGCCCCGTATGAGATATCCTAACCATGATCAGACGCATACCGTGTCTGTCGCACGGAAGAGGAAGCTGGTGAGGCATAGGTGTGGAACACGGAAGGCCACAGCAGGTGCTGTGCCAGGGGTGGCAGCACAGGAGGCAACACAAGGAGAAGAATTGGCACTGGATGCAACCTTGGGTGAAGCACTGGAAAGCAGGCCAAGGGCATTGCTGGGGGAAGCACTGGGAGTGAAGCCTGGTGCAGTGCTAGGAGAAACACTGTGTGCAGATCAGGGTGAAACACTGGGATAACCTGGTGATGCAACACTAAGCCCAGCACTGAGTGCAGTCCTGGGTGAAGCACTGGAGGACAAACAAAGTGCTTTGCTGGAGGAAGCACTTAAGTTAAGGTGTTGAATATGCCAAGTGTCATGTTCAGTGGGGTAAGAATGGTTTGACCACTATTGTCGATTGTGATTCCATCCATGTAGAGAATTATAGGAACCAAAATTTCATTTCTATCTTTGTCGCATCTTCTTTCCCAAGTATTGATCCACCATTCACCGTGGTGGAGTTTGTCTATATCAATATTACCTTATAGTTCTGGATACCAGACTGGTAAGGTTGGGTCTTCAGCATGGGGGAAAGACAGATTTTCTCCCTTTACCAACATCGCGTTTGTTAATTAGGAATGAAGTGCTTTTCAGAAGGACTGGACGTAGATTTGTTTACGGCTGGCAACGTCAGCACAAATTGATTTCTTATAACTCCAGTGTATAAGATTAGGCTCAAAGTCATCACCTTCTATTTCAGGCACAGTTGCAGAAGTGTCCTACATGACTCTCGACCTCGTCTGTATGAGATTACCTTTTGTCCATGAAAATAAATTGAGACGCTCCAATTCGATAGCCCATTTGTACAAATCCTTCTCTACAACTAATGGTATGCCATGATTCCGCATGACTTTCATTAACTTGATCGTAGCCCTTCAGTTTATCTGATACATACCTCTGGACATTGGGCGTCATAATTGCCATGTTCAAATCAGGAGGGATATCATCAACATCCATGTTGTTGCCTTCTCTATCAACACTCAAAGAGGGGGGGACTTTGCTGTCAATTCCTTCTTCGTCATCCTCCTCATTAGGAGAAAAACAATTATCATCAGAAACAGAGTCATCGTCATTGTTGTTTAATTCCCAACCAATCAAGGCATGCCCCATCGGTTTGGCAGAAGGGTCATACATAACTTGATTGTCAAGCACCTCTGGTAATAGGCCACTACTCAGTGGACCATTATGGGTGTTCGTTAGACCTAATTTTTCACTAGCATCCTCTGGCTTCTTTGATTTTCTGATGAATATGGAATATGAAGATGCAAAATCATCTACCCCCAAAGATTGGTAGTAATAAGAATAGCATGATTTATGTTGTGAAATATGGCTGAGAAGAGCAGGCAAAACAATTACTTCTATATTCTTTCTTTGTCTTGCTGTAAACAAGGGGGGGGGTTCTTCTTCTTGGCGACCTTCTTCTTTCCGTAACCGGTAGTAATAAGAGGTGAGTACAAGAACTAGCACCCTTTACAATAAACCTGATATTTAGGAGTGCGGACCATCGTTAGCCAGTAACAATAGAAATGAGGAACCGATTCAGATTGAGAAATTGCAACCATGCACTATTTGTTTCAGGTATCAAATTCAGTTCCAGGCCACCAGATTGAAAACAGTTGCCAGAGGGGTAGGAAGATATGTTGTGCGTGCGTAAAAATATTAGGAGTTTGACATTGAGTGATTCCCAGCAATGATAAAGTAATAAAAGACCAAAGTAATAAAAAAATATTCGCAAGTGAATAGATTGAATAGATTCAACAAACGGATATTTTTTATTAATTATGCAAACCAAGCAAATTTGGAATTCGGAATCTCTAAATAGGAAACAGTAACTGTCTATTTAATCACTACCCATGCCACCTACCCGCCTATTTTGGCAAGCAAGCCTGTTAAGTATTCAAGGATGGCCAGCAGTTGAAAATTTCAGAATTTTTCATGCACCGTATCGATTGGCTTTGCTGATACAAATTACTAGTACTAGCTATCCTCGCTAAAACAACACGTAATATTTGCTATCCTCACTAAAACACTCACATCGCTCTCCACCAAGCAAATACAAGCACTCTTTTGCGAAACACTCTTTCCAAACACTAATCGACAATCAACATGGCCCTGGAGTTAACACTAATTGGAGACTACTATGATAATGGCTTAACCCCTGATTACAACAATCCGCAGCTTGGGGATGAAGATAAGAAAAGAAGGGATCGTAGAACTCCTAGGATTGCAATTAAGAGATACAGTCAATCTACTTTTATTTATCTGTACCAATCCGGCAACGATCAAGCCCTTCTAAACTGCTGCGGAGTCGATCATGTAGTTTTCAGGGAGCTCCTAGATATATTCGAGCCATTCTTCAATCAAAACATGTATGATGAGAAGACTGGATTGATTCGAAAGTTAAAGGAATACAACAAACACAATTATATTCGTCGGCGAGAGTTTGATGCAACTGGATGTCTAGCTCTTATCTTATTCTGGTTCCAAACCAGAGGATCAGCAGCAAGAGCAGTTGCTATAGCGTTTGGATTAACAGCTTCTCCTATGTACAGATGGCTGAAATTAAGTCGCAAGTCCTTCTTGCTGCATTATAAGACCAACCTGCTGCAAAAGTTTGTTTGCCAAATGAAGAAGAGACTCAACAATTCATCAATGCTATTGCTGCAAAGTATCCAACTCTTCGTCCACACAGAGTGTAGGGTGCTTGTGATGGGCTTAAACTGCATCTCCAACAGTCTAGCGACTGGACCAAACAGAACCAATACTACAATGGCTGGACTCGTGGTACATATATGAATAGTGTCTTCCTTTTCTGCCCTGACGGGAGGATCTGGGCTTGTGTCTTGAATGCTCCTGGTTCTTGGCATGATAGTACTCAAGCTGACTATGGGCTCTATGAAAAGATGGAGCTTATTTACGAGCTGTATAAGGCAAAGGTTGTTGTCGATTCGGCGCTTAAGTTATCTGCAAACAACTATCTCCTTAGAAGTAGTCAATACAACCCTCTGACAGCTCCTGTAGAAATACCTGAGGGTACACCTGTCAAAGAGGCCAAGGCAATGAAAAGTCAGGCTGTTCGTAAGGCTATTGCAGTGAACAGAGACGTGACTAGCGTTAGACAGATGTTGGAATGGGGGATGAGACAGATCCAAGGTGGATTCCCTAGACTCAAAGATAACATGTTGCTGGAAGAAACGGGAGACAGGAGGATCATTCTGAAGCTTGTTGTGTTGTTGTATAACTTCCAGACAGCTAAGGTTGGAATCAACACCATACTCAACACCTACATGAGCCAGACTGAAGGTTTCTTCTCCTACGGTTTGGTACCAACTGAAACAGCAAACGATGTATTTTAGAGTCAAATCGATCTTAGCAAATTAGATAATAATCAATAGTAGTTACGAATTAGCAGTCGACAATTCTGAATCGATCAATTGGTCAATCGATTTGATCGATTGATTAATAGTCGTATCACGTCCGATCAATTTGGTGTCCGATCGATTTAATCAATCGATTACTAGTCGTATCACGTCCGATCGATTTGATCGATCGATTTGATCGATCGATTACGAGCAGTCGACAACACGTTCGAATAATTTTGCTCCAGCGCACCTCAAGTGGTTTTGGATCCCTCTTTTAAGGTGTTGCAATACGTCCGAGAACTGTTTCGCGGGGTTCGAAGTTGCTGTTTCGTTTGTGTTGTTTCGTTTGTGTTGTTCCGTTTGCGTTGCTCCGTTTGCATTAGTCCATTTTTGTTGCTCCATTTTTGTTGCTCCGTTTTTGTTGCTCCGTTTTTGTTGCTCTGTGTTTGTTGTTTCATTCTATTGTGTCCTTGTTTTGTTCCATTGTTTCATTGTTTTATTTTTGCTGTGAAAAATAAAAATAACGGAAAGAAGGATCAGAAAAAATAGAATCTCCAACAAATTGTTGTCGTTGTCACTCACTTGCGTTCCGTTGTTGTTCCGTTGTTCCGTTTCATTTGCTATTCTGCTCTGTTGTTCCATTCAATAAAAATAAAAGAAAGAACAATCAGAAACAAATAGAACAAATTGCCGTCATTGTTGTCACTTACTTGCGTTCCATTGTTGCTCCATTGTTCCATTTAGTTTGTTGTTTCGCTCTGTTGTTCCGTCTGATAAAAATAAAAGAAAGAAAGATCAGAAACAAATATAATCTCCAACAAATTGCCGTCATTGTTGTCACTCACTTGCATTCCGTTCTTGTTGTTCCATTTTGTTGTTCTTTTTTTCCCCGGTTACGCTCTCTAGTGTTTCTTTGTTGTTCCATTGTTCTGTTGTCCGTGACTGTTGCACAACATTCATTTTCTGTGCTTAAAAAAAAAACGTGCCGACCAAGAAGTATGTGGTTATTTTTTTTGGTTTTGTTTGTGTGCAGTTTTGTGTGTGTGCTCAGTTTTTTGTATTTCTTCAGTTTTTCATGTGTGTGTGGTTTTGGGTGTGTTGTGTATGCTGTGTACCCTGACTTCTTCCATGTGTCTGGCTTGTGTGTGGCCTTTATTTTCTA
Source organism: Pseudo-nitzschia multiseries (assembly GCA_037355745.1). Taxonomy (NCBI): domain Eukaryota; phylum Bacillariophyta; class Bacillariophyceae; order Bacillariales; family Bacillariaceae; genus Pseudo-nitzschia; species Pseudo-nitzschia multiseries. Next base: position 23,501,626 of record CM074785.1, on the reverse strand, counting down.
TAAGTAAAGCATGTACCAGCAGTGCAAGCCACCCCTCCCGTGCCATAATTTTTTCAAAATCGAAATTTTGATTACACGAAGGTTATGTACTTAAATTCCCTACTCATCTACAGAATCTGATAGCCAGTTGGTGGTTCGACACTGTCCTGGGTCAGCACAGTACCTACCGGTACCTACGTAGACTTTTTGCAAAGTACCCAACGGTGTACCATTTTGCATGTAGTATCATCTACAACCACCAGTAATGCCCGCACACTTTTTTTTGTCTGAGAATAATCCAAAAACAGCACTTCCATTTTGATTAAACAACTTATGAATTAATTTTATTTGACACTCATTAAACTACATGTTTGGTGATTGGATTATAAGTGTTGTTCAAATTATGGATAAGATGAAATGTGCCGGAAAAATAAATTGAATTGACCTGATACTTTGGAAGTCATTACCCAATAAGTCAGTGTGTGCCGGATTCATACCAAAAATACTCTCTTGTCTGCCATTTGGAGAGACAAACCACAACATTTTCTGTATTGTGAGTGTAAATGTTGCTCCCAATATGCATTTGATGAGTAATGAAAAAATTATTCATGGCCTGGACCTGATACTTTGGGAGTCATTACCCAATAAGTCAGTTTGTGCCCTGGAATTGCACCAAAAATACCCTCGTTTGTGCCATTTGGAGAGACAAACCACAACATTTCCAGCATTCTGTTTGTCAAAGTTGTTCCCAATATGCATTTAATGAATAATAAAAAACATATTCACGGCCGAGACCAGATACTTTTGGAGTCATTACCCAATAAGTCAGTTTGTACCCTGGATTAGCACCAAAAATACCCTCATTTGTGCCATTTTGAGAGACAAACCACAACATTTCCAGCATTCTGTTGGTAAAAGCTGTTCCCAATATGCATTCAATGAGTCATGAAAAATATATTCACAGCCCATACCAGATACTTTGGGAGTCATTACCCAATAAGTCAGTTTGTGCCCTGGAATAGTAGCACCAAAAATACTCTCATTTTTGCCATTTGGATCTACAAACCACAACATTTTCTGTACTGTGTGTGGAAAAGTTGTTCCCAATATGCATTTAAAAGTTGTTCCCAATATGCATTTGATGAGTTATGATGAATGTATTCATGGCCTGGACCTGATACTTTGGGAGTCATTACCCACTAAGGCAGTTTGTGCCCTGGGTTTACACCCAAAATTGTCTCTTGTGTGCCATTTGTAGAGTCAAACCACAACATTTCCAGCATTCTGTGTGACAAAGTTGTTGTTCCCAATATGCATCTGATGAGTCATGATAAATGTATTCATGGCTTGGACCGGATACTTTGGGAGTCATTACCCAATAAGTCAGTTTGTACCCTGGAATTGCACCAAAAATACCCTCATTTGTGCCATTTTGAGAGACAAACCACAACATTTCCAGCATTCTGTTGGTAAAAGTTGTTCCCAATATGCATTTAATGAGTCATGAAAAACATATTCACTGCCCAGACCAGATACTTTGGGAGTCATTACCCAATAAGTCAGTTTGTGCCCTGGAATAGCACCAAAAATACTCTCATTTTTGCCATTTGGAGAGACAAACCACAACATTTCCAGCATTCTGTGGGGCAAAGTTGTTCCTAATATGCATTTGATGAGTCATGAGAAATATATTCACGGCACAGACCGGATACTTTGGGAGTTGTTACCCAATAAGTTAGTTTGTGCCCTGGATTTACACCAAAAATAGTCTCTTTCGTGCCTTTTGGATACTGCTGTCAATTGTAGAAAACTGCAGACGTACATTTCTACGCAAATTCATTACCAGAAAGTATCTAGTACAAAAATTGTGAAGAAAACTACTGCTGTAGATTTCTACGCAAATTCGTCACCACAAATTATCAAGTACGAAAATGGTGTAGAAAACTACTTGTACTGCTGTAGATTTCAACGCAAATCCCTTACGAGAAAGTATCTAGTACGAAAACTGTGTAGAAAGCTACTGTCGTAGAATGCTACGGAAATTCTTTACCAGAAATTATCTAGTAAGAAAATGGTGTAGAAAGCCACTGTCGTAGATCTCTATGCAAGTGTATTACCAGAAATTATCTAGTACAAAAATGGTGTAGAAAGCTACTGTCATAGATCTCTACGCAAATGTATTACCAGAAATTATCTAGTACAAAAATCATGTAGAAAGCTAGTCACGTAGATTGCTACGCAAATACAGTACTAGAAATAATTAAGTAGGAAAAACGTGTAGGAAAACACGTAGGTAGATTCAGTACTAAAAATTTATTTTCGGAAATCGTCATTGGCCGGCGCACTTTCTAGATTTAAAAATTTCATGTAGATTCAGTAATAAGAAAAAAATTCGAATGGACAAATTCGAATTTCATGGAGATTCAGTACTAAGAAAAAAATTTGAACGGACAACGATTCGAATTTCATGTAGATTCAGTACTAAGAAAAAAATTCAAATGGACCACCACTACACACTTAGCGAAAACACTCACACTGCTGATTTTACAGTGTGATTTTACAGTGTGATTTTACAGTGTGATTTTACAGTGTGGGGGCCAAAAAAATACTCTTCCCATTCATAAATCATTATTTGAAAGACCTCAAAATCCAACCTATCTGAGTAAAGTGTTGTTTCTTCTAACACTTCGTCTGGGAACGCGTGATCCAAAACTCTTTGAGCCAGAGGATCTGTTTTCAGATATTTCAGTCCGAAATAACAGCCTTGTACTGCAAAAGAAGTAGTTAGCATTGGACGAGAGGGGAATTGCTGGATAGATATTGTTTGGATGGCCACCTTACATACATGTCTTGAAAGCAATAAACCTGCATCCCTTGCCTCTACATCAACAGGAACAAGATACTGTTTTTCGTGACATAGGAGCTAGAAGTCTTTCATTAGTCCAACGTCAAATCAACAGCAGCAGCAACAACAACGAATCATTGGCAAACGGTACAAATTGGTAAACGGCAACAAGAAATGAATTTGCTGATCAAACGAAATTGAAACATTATTCTAACAAAGCCGTTCTGTTATTGTTTCTTTTTTATCACAGTGGGTGTTGGATGGATTGGATGGCAGATGGTGGACTCCATTCAATCAATTGGATTTGGGAGGGGGGGGGGGGGGGGGGGGGGGGTGATACGCCGCTGCTGGCTGCTGCTCCAAAACGCCGCTGCTCGCTGCTCGCTGCTGGCTTCCTGCTGCTCAAAACGCAGCTCGAAACGCTGCTGCTTCCTGCTGGCTTCCTGCTGCTCCAAAACGCCGCTCCAAACGCCGCTGCATGCTGCTTGCTTGCTGCTGCTTGCTGCTTGCTTCCTGCTGCTCAAAACACTGCTCGAAATGGCGCTCAAAATGGCGCTCGAAACGGGAAACGGCGCTTGATTGCCGTCCTCCAATTACCATTCTTGGATTGCCATTCCCTGTCAAAAAAATAGTAGAGTAACATGCTGGCGTTCGAATCTGGTAGGGTTTATACATGTCTGCCTCCATTGTCTCCTCTACCCAAGGGGAAAGAGATGGGCCAGAGCAGGGGCATTGTCGTCTTTGTCGTTGGCTTGTTTTTTTGTATCTTCGTCATTCAGATTCGTCTTATTCGCCATTTGAATAAAAAATGAAGTAGAGTATCGTGTAGGTATTTGCGTTGGTGTCATTTTGTACTATTTGTACCGTGGTGAGCCCTCATGGTCTGTTCTACGGTAGGAGAAATATAATGGTCGTCAAAATGGAAATGGTGTTTGTTGTATCTTCGTAATTCGCTGTTGGATTGCCCTTTGATTGTCATTCCCGGTCAGCAAATCAGTAGAGTAACATGCTGGCGTTCAAACCTGGCAGGGTTTGTACATGTCTGCCTCCATTCTGAGTTTCTGCTTAGCCCTCCCATCTGAATAGCCATCAGAATAGCGAATAGCCATTGGATAGCCCTTTGATTGCCATTCCTGGTCAGCAAATCAGTAAAGTAACATGCTGGTGCTCAAACCTGGTAGAGTTTGTACATGTCTGCCTCCATTCTCTCCTCTATCCAAGGGGAAAGAGATGGGTTGGAGTAGGGCCCGTTCATTTGAATACCCTTCCTGATCGAAAACAAAGTACTAGAGTAACGTGTAGGTATTTGAGTTGGTGTCATTTTGTACTATTTGTGTGGTGGTGAACCTTCATGGTCTGTTCTAGTGAAGGAGAAACAGAAGGGTCGTTGCAGGGTCGTCAAAATGGAAGTTAATGACATTGGTGATTTTGATGATCGGAATTCCTATCAAAAATAAATCATGTCTTTGAGGGTTTTTCTGCTGTGTTTGCAGGGTCTTTTCACTTGTTCTTTTTTTGAAGAGATTTCAATGTACGGAACACACACATGTTCATTACCTGTAGACTTGTAAATGGTTTTTGTACTGTGTATTTATTGTGGTATTTTGCACACAGTGTGTTACTAAGTGCAGTTAACAGCATGTTGCAAAGATGAGAGAAAATCTTTTGTGCGTAAGAAGTTTGACACAAAATATTGTTCATCACGGCAACTTTATGATATCCCTAACCCTGAAATTGTTATTTAATTGATTATTTTTATTCCACCAAGTCAAGAATGAGTTTTAGGTGATGATCCAGATAGGGATCGATGAGATATTGTCTGGAAAGGAGAAGCGCGCGACACGCGAGGCATTTTAGTAAACACGCGAGCTCAAGAGGCAGGGAATTTTGAAAATAGGGTGGGGAATTTTGGAAATACCGCACGAGAGCCCGCGGGGGGTAGAGAAACAGTTCTTGGACGTAGAGTTTTTCTATTGCCTTTGTAGCCTAAGTTTCTGTCTGGAGGAACCTTTGTAGTTTTGTTAAGTTTAACTAGCTAATAATCGATTCGTTTATTTTTACTAACTAACTAACTAACTAATGGATCAGATTGATCGATTCAACTAATCAATCGATTCGATTCCTAACTAATCAATGTCAACGAATCACTGCTGCTGCTGTCACTGCTGTAGTCGGGATCATGCTGGAGACTGTTTACTTTTCTTTTGAGCTTCCCCCCTTCAGCATGATTAGTAACATTACTGACTTGGGGAGTAGTAAGAATCTGTGGCGTAATACTAGGACCACAACCACGACCACGACCGGCGCCGACACACTAGGAGTAGATGTGCCGCCGGCGCCACTACCACCAATTGCAAGGGGTGCCTGCATCATCACCTTCCTCTCTTCATTTGCCTTTTCCTGATATCGTTGCTGTTGTTCCAATGCCTGTTGCTGAAGCTTTAATACTTGAGCAAGAATTGTATTCATCATCTTCAATTCGTCTCCTTTGTGATTGTAATGTCTCTTCCTGCTAGTACTAATGGTACTAACTTCTTCAAACTGTGCAACTTCTTGAGTTGGTTGAGTTAGTTGAGTTGGTTGACCAAGTAGAAGTGGTACCGGTTGAGTTGTAGCACCAGCAGCAGCAGGAGGACAAGGAGGAGTAAACTCGTTTCTTTCAACATAGTACCTAGTATCTTCTCCATCTCCTATGCATGCATTGTGCCCTATCATTTGGAAGAGTTCCTTTGCCTCACTAATGTCCCATCTCATGGTTGGATTGCTTGTTGGCGCCTTCTTCCGGTGCAATTGATTGAATTTGTTGCGAATGGAATCAGTATCCCTTCCAGGCAATTTTTTAGCGTGTAGGTCTGCAACATCCTCCCAGTCATCTCCTCCACATGGTAGGATAGCTCTAATTGCAGCAAAAATGTTCTCCAACTTGGCCTTGGTGTAGTTGCCGATGCTGGCTTTCCTGCCTCCAGTCGGCATGATTGTTACAATTGATGGTATTGCTGTTTTTTTTTCTATGTGAGCAGCCGAAAGATTCATCATCCGGCGAATCATCCTCGTCTACTGACAAATGGTATACTAATAATCTAGCAAGCCCGACAACAGCAGCAACAGTAGTGGCGTAGGAGGACATCAGTGGTGCCCTGTCTAATGATGTGCTGGAGAGACGACAAGTCATACTGTTGTTGCTATTGCCTGGTGTTTCTTTATGGACTTTTTTTTTTGACTGTTTGCAATTTTTCAGCTGGCCAAAATTAGCGACGATCACCAAAAATAGCATGCAAGCATGCCGGGAAAAAGAGGTGCAAGAGGTGCACATGACTGGTGATTCGTGATTCGTGCGTTGGGGGACTGGGTGACTGAAATATTTGATTTTAGTGATTCCGTTCAAGTTTATTCTGTTTTTATTCAGTTAATAAAGTTTTGAAAGTAGAGACAGTCACGACTGCTAAATTATATTTAATAGTTAATAAACCTATGCACTATGTGAACAATAGATTTATTACTTTGGTCGCAAACTTTTATTGCTTTATCATTGCTGGGAATCACTCATTGAGTGATTCCCAGCAGTGATAAAGTAATAAAAGACCAAAGTAATAAAAATATATTCACAAGTGAATAGATTGAATAGATTGTTGGTGCACCCAACGGATGAATATTTTTATTAACTATTCACTCAGAGCAAATTTGGAACTTGGAATCCCTAAATAAGAAACAGAAACTGTCAGTAACTATCTGTTTGCCCACCTATTTTGGCAAGCAAGGCTGGCCCGCGAGGTTAAGTAGTTTATTCAATGGGCCTTTTGCTTGATCGTGATATATGGAATAAATGTGGTCTGTCCCGATCCGGTATTGATTTTCATGATTACAATAAGTAATTTCCTCACGGGTTATTACACTATGTACTCTTTTGAATGCACACAAGGGTTCCAAGTGCTTACTTATCGATCCGGTCTTTAATGATGCCTTGGTTTGAATCATTGAACCTATTTCTTTTTTAGCCATAAGTGGAATCATTTTTACCACTTATCAACAACAGACGAGGTGCACACGATTGATTCTTGATTCGTTCGTTTGGTGACTGAAATATTTGATTTTAAGATTTTAAGATTCCGTTGGTGTTTATTTGTTGTTTATACTAGCCAATAAAAATTTGGCAGTCGAGACAGTCTTGGCTGCCAAATTATATTCAATAGTTAATAAATCTATGTAGAAAGTTAATAAATTTATTAGTTTGCTTGGTCGCAAACAACTTTTATTAGTTTATCACTGCCGTGAATCACTCATTAATTTCAAAAAATTGGATGAAGAAATTACAAAGCGTGACAGGTGGAGTTCGGCCCACATATGCGCGTCATTCCCCGAATCTTGTTTGTGTGACGATGCTGTATCCCTGGCTTTTGCTGGAGGAATCCTGTACAAGCTTGTTATGGCTAGTAGTGCCTTTATTTTTGCAAGAAATTGATACAGGGGCGCGTGATACAGTGATACAGTGAGATTTTTCTATGTGCGTACTACGGGACGCACTTGGATACGCAAACAAGATGTTCCCCGTTCCTTCCTTCTTCCGTTTTTTCGCAGGAATTCCACGTGGCACTTCCAGTTCTAGCATCTGGCTTCACTACCGGTACATCAATAAAAAAATGGATTTGGAAGGGTCCTCTACGAGTACCTAATAGATTGTTGTTGAGATGATCACTGTCACGTTCCGCACGTTAGATTCTAACTTTCTTTTGATCTCGGATCTGTACCGTACCAACGTTCAGGATACTTAAAAATCTTGATTTACCTTAAGTATCGTGTTGGTATTACCGATTCCAACTTCAATGCATGGAAGTCTAACAACGATCAATATCCTGCTGTACACGTGTATTCATGGTGGTATTGTTTGATGGTTAAAGTTACTTAAATACGTATATTATTATTATTTCAATTAGAGATCTCGTTAATATTTTGTAACAATATGTAGATTCAAAATATTACGAAGTATTATTTTGAATACAATAATTTTATTTGATATTCAAATAGTATCAATATACAATCTCGGTAATATTATTCAACAATCTCTTAAATTCAGGATGGTATTATTTGATGGTGAGATATTTTGAGCTGACATTGAAATAGTATTATTTAACATTCTAATTTTTTTATTAATCGAATGATAATATTTCATACAGTAATTCAGTAGTATCTCCAGGATCTCCACATTGTACCACTCATATCTTGCATTCACCCGTCTCATTACCCATACAGACATTGCGAACAGGGATTACCCCATATTGCGAACATGTTCTCAAAAGATGGGTGATTGTGTCTGAATCGAGTCGGGAATGACCGTTATCAATAATGGTGCGTGATGATTCCTTCAACTTATGAGTCCTAGGTATTCTCCGAGTTATACCGCCGAGTTGATATTGGCAGTGCGAATCCTAAAAAATGTTACGGTACGGTATCTGGACAGATTTCGCCTTGACTGTTTTTCAGTCAAATAGCCCTTCAAAACTGCTTTACCGTACAACTATTTTCACTCGAAGTATCGACCGACGACCACTTTAGATTCTACGCTCAATCTCGTGCAAATAAAGCTAAGTTTGATAGTCAACGTGAATGGTACACATGCCATTCCACGCTATCAAAAATAATTCAAAACAGTTAGAAAATCAAAGTGCACATTGAGAAAATAATGTACACTCCAAATCTCCAGTAGACCATAGTACAGAATTGTACGATCATGAATGTGCACATGAGTTTGACGGGATACCAGATTAATTTATCAAGATTAATATTGTTGTCTATAAGTATTCGATTCTACAAAACAATAGCTCATCGATAGCGCATAGTAGGTTCCATTTGCATCTACCGGCCGAATAGCCCTTCCACATGGATGACAAAAAAGATTATGAATGTTCTGACAATAATGTGCAAATGAGTTCGGTGGGATATGTAGGAGTGAGAAGTATTGTTTTGGATATTAATAATGTTGTACCGGTATGAAAATATTGGTACATTGTATCGTGTCAAAAAATAGAAAGAACAGTAATTACCGCGGGTTTGAATACCGTTCTCTTAATAAGATCATCGATATTGATATTCCTGAATGTTACGTAGATTCCACTTTTGAGTCCTTTGTCGAATGGCGACCCAATAGCTTTTCAACATCAATGAAGAATGAAACTAGTAACATTGTAACAATATTGATACTGTCCATTTTTGTGTTTGCTCCCAAACCATCCCATAGAACTATCTTTCTAGTCCCAATAGGATTCGACATTATTTCAATGGGTTCGTTATTCTTTGGTCGTGTCTATTCCTGGTCTTCCTAATTGCGCATGAAGTATTTTGATCAGTTCTCTTTTTGTTTCAGCTTCAAATAATGTCAGGAAGTATTTTTTTATGTATTTTTGATGGAATCATACATAATGGGGGCCGTTGAGAAGTCCGTCGACACTATATTATTGGCGAAAGAGGTTCGGTACTTTTTAGAATATAGATTTATTCTATCAGGGAATATTTGGATATTCTTATCTGTATTTGATTCCTAATGGGACGAAGGACGCACTTATGCTGCGACATTTTCCTGAACACGACAAGAAGTCATTCCCCGAAAAACCGATCTAGGAATAGAATTAAGCTACTTCGGCTACGCACAATCCCCAACAGAACCGCACTTTCTATACGGCGTATAAATATTGCTTTTGCGAACTACCGAGACAAATTCACGACCTCCGAACGTCGTCGCATCACACCATATTTTTATCTCTTCAGCGCCTCTAAATTCCCCTCATAATATCAGAATCATTCAACCAAAAACAAGAAAACAACGATCTACAGAATGCACAACCTCTCAATCGCTCTTCTCGCTACCATTTGGGTAGTTGTATCCTCGCAGACCCTTCGAGGACCAGACGTCGTCACTCAAGAAGAAAATAATCAAGGTAGGCATTTATCAGTTAAAGCAGAAACAACATGCAGACTATTCATTGAGGATGTACAATACAGCGATGGAACTTCTACGGAAAGTTGGGTTTGCGAGCTATCAGAGGAAGATTCCAACGTTTATGATTTGCAATACGTGCGAATTATTGAATCCGAATCTATCCTCCAGCATGCAAGAACGGGTCAATCCACTTTGACCGTAAGCAAGGCCGTTGTTGACGCAAACGAAATGAAGATGTATATTCCTTCAGATGCGCGTGTTTCAGTCAGCAACGATCTACGTGCGAACGTCACCCCAAGACCTCACCGAAGTATGTCCGTGTCACCACACAAAACTGGGACCCTCACTACTCTAGTGTTGCGAGTAGCTGATTCCAACAACCTCGCTCCAAGCAGCATTGGTCAACTTGAAAACGACTTCTTTGAAGACGATAGCTGTCTCAAGTCACAATTCGAAGCATGTTCGTACGGGAAACTCAAGATTCAGCCTTTTGCGGGAGTAACTGATACTGGCATAGAAGTGACGAATGGGGTGGTTGACCTCAAGATTGATTTTGACCTATCTATCAACAACGATCGCGGTGCTCTCACAGAGGCTGCGATAGCAGCTGCCAAGATCAAAATCGGGGACGTTTATGGAGACAAATACAGTCTAATTATTTTCGTCTACCCACCAGGCACCGGCGATTGGATGGGAAGTGCAATTACTGGCGGGAAATTCAGTCACTTCAACAACATATACGCATCTTATGTTAGTTTGCAAATGCATGAGGTGGGCCACAATCTCGGGCTAGCTCATTCGGGGGATAGGTACCAAGAGTACAACGATTCAACAGGAACTATGGGCTCGGCGAAACCGAAAGACGACTTCCATCGATGCTTTAATCCGGCAAAAAGTTTTCAACTGGGATGGTACGAAGACCAGGTGAAATCAATAAGCCCTCTGTCTACCACCGAACCGGTCAAACAATACGTTTTGAATGGGGTCGCGGACTATCAAGAGAACGGCGACGCACTTGTTGTACTCCGGTTGGAGCAAGAGGCGACTAAGCGAGATTTCTACATAGGTTACAATCACCAATACGGGATCAACAGCGACACACCCGAAGACAAAAACATGGTTACAATTGTGCGCAAGGACTTTGGAAACCCAGACGAATATGGTAAATCAACGAAGATTGCAACGTTGGCGGTTGGTCAATCGTATAAACTCAAATACTTCAACGGTGAAAGAGACGTAGAAATCAAATTCTTTGGTCAGCTAGGTGGCCCGGACGGTTTCCGCGACGCCATAGTCATAGTCATCGACCTTGAATATCAACCCTTGTACAGCCCAGAGGAGGAAGAAGACAAGGAAAAGCCATGCGAGAACTACACCTTCGAAGTAACTACAGATGCATACCCTGACGACAATAGATTCGTCGTCCTAAAGGAACTAACTGGTGAGATAGTGGGGGAGAGCACACCCATGACACAACAGAAAACTAAGTACACAAATGAAGTGTGCCTTGAGTACGAGCAATCATACAAATTCATCATTTACGACAAATTTGAAGATGGAATATGTTGCGGTCATGGACCCGGTATGTACAGTGCACTCGATTCAAAGGGAAATGTTGTATTCGCCAGCGAGAGAAAACATGAGAGTTTTGCCGTCAAAGTTGAACACTTTGCAGTTGGTGAAAAGCCTATAGTTCCTACATTCCAGCCTAGCCAGGTGCCAACTGCCCCGACTCCAAGCCCCACCAAATCTCCGTCTGGACCACCAACAGTACCTCCCACCAGAACTCCTACTAAAGCTCCTACCCCGCCTCCCACTACCGGTAGATCTCCGACCTTTCCTCCTACCGGATCTCCCACGAGATTTCCGACCTTTCCTCCTACCGGATCTCCCACGAGATTTCCGACCTTTCCTCCTACCGCCAAACCCAGCATGAAACCTACACAAGCGAAAAACCCAACCGTCAATCAAAGCAGCTGCAAAGATAAAAAAGGAAAGTTCAAAGTCAAGACCACGGGGAAGGGGACAAAGAAAAATTGCAAGTGGATCAAAAAGAAGAAAAAATGCAATAACACCTATCTTGGCACGGCACTGTGGCGCAGCTGTCCGAAGGCTTGCAAAAGATGCGGTGCTTTGTAACAGAAGTCAGCATCCATTAGGTTCCATTCATAAATTCATGTAAATTATACGAAGTACTGTATTATTATACAAGATTCCTGTTCGATAGTTCGTTCGGTCAAAAGAAATATTGCTGTTGCATATTCTACTAGGTCGAGTTGTGGTTCGTAGTATCTTAATTTACGAGTCTTCAAACCAAAACCGATGGAAAGGTTCGCTTGGGGGCCATCGGTACCTACGTAAGACTATCCATCGCGAAACGCGAAATGCTGTAGAATACAATAATGACAGGCCGACTCTTCGGTAGTACCGGCGGCATGACGAACGTCATTCCTGCCTCAACCGAACCCAGCGCGAACGGAATCGTTGTTTGTTAACGATCCCCGCCGAAGATGGCACCGAGAACAACAAATGCTGCAATGCCTCCGGTAGGGTACGGTACAACGGAAACTCGGATGCCAATCATAACATTGCCCATGTACGGTATACTACCCATGACCGACAGTCAGTAGAGCATGGCGGGGCATGCTGGTCGCATCGCATCGCATCGCATCCAATCGTTGGATCTCGCGGGTGGGTCTCTGCCGTGGCGGGCCTTGTCACACACACACGGACGCCGCGGGTTGCAATCAATGTCGACCGATGGAGATACATTCTTCGTTCACTCCATCGAGTTGTCTTCTCAAAATAATGATAATGCCGCGCCGTGCCGTGCCGTGTTTTGTTTGCTTGTCTCTTCTTTTCTGGAACACAACACCCGCTGTCGGCACAGCATTCACGATGCCTGCCCACTAGACTTGTGGGGCCTCTGGGGACTTTTGCGCACCGCAGATGCTTTGGATATTAAACGCCGTTGTTGTTGCGAGAGCAATGATTGCTTCTCGAACAAACAAAAAATACCGTCCAGAACTATGCCGATCGTTGACGGTGGGACGAGGATTGCCTGTTTTGCTATTGCGTTGCTTCCATCCATTGCGGAATCACTGGATCGGTTGTGAGTCGTTTTCGGTCTGTGTCTGTGATGAATTTGAATTTGAATGTGAATGTGAATTTGAATGTTGGCCGGATTTTGACACAGAGACCTCGGATCTACCGGTACCCACCAAAACGAATCGTTTCTCCTCGAGTTTCAATACAAGTCAATCGTCATGGATCGATGGGCGGCACTGTACCATACCGTACCGTGCCGTACCGTAACGGTGTCGGTTGTTGCTGCCAACCGGTGCTCGAGTGGGAATGGACTTGGGCATCGTCCGGCATGCAATGCAGTGCAATAAAGCAGGGACAGGGACGAACATTACGATACTGCAGACAGCGTCGGCGTTACGTCGCAGACTACCAGGTGAGAGTGCTTTCGCAGTCATCGCAGTCGTCCGCAAAAGAATTCACCATCGATTGATATAATAGTCATGCCGTGTCGCGCGTGTCGGTCCGGGTTGGACATTGTTATCGATGGGCAACGCAACACGACACAACACAACACAACACAACACAACAAGCGCAATGACATCCACTAGAACAGATACCGCCAATCGCAAAGGTCCGAATAACGTTGCGAGATTGATTCTAGGACTAGCACGTTGACGCTACAAAAGAAGGGAAGCCTCCAACAAGAACTGGCATGGTACGGTATATGCCGGATACGAGAGTGAATACACAAGAATGCACAAGCTTCGTTTCTTCTCATTATTTCATAATACAAAACCAACAAACGACAGCGTTCACCTCTCTGTTGAGGAACATGCTAACTCGGCAGGCGCGACCAAACAGGCGGAATGCACACATGCACGCACACATGCCAAGCGAAGGAGGTGCAGAGTGGGTTTTAGTAAATAATGGTAAAACCAGTCATTGCAGTAAGTCAAATAAAGCATGTTTGCTACATCAAAAGGAGCAGAATAGCTAGTAGCTATCAGCTATCAGCTATCAGCACAGCACAGGTCCTCATACTTTTATGTTAATCTACACTTGTTGTTTATGATTAAGTTAACACTACTACTAGTACTGCCCATGCTTTTAAGACTCAAAAGTGGGCGGATACTCTCGCAATATCCATTTGTTCCTTCAACATGAATACAAAAGTACGCATACAAGTCAACTATTTCGTCTCGAACAATGCCAGGCAGAGCTACGAATCCCAAGGGGTCAAGTTCTGCTGCTGTTTCTTTTCTCCAATCAACCAAGGGATCATCATGATTCTATTATCAAACTATCGAAGCAATGATGGATTCCAACAACAAAACAAGCGGGAAAGCTGCCTCTCAACAACAGCAACGGCAACTCCACCGCAAATCCCCAACAGGCATTGGAGAACAACCAACCCGGCAACAAGGGGAAGCCCGAGGCCAAGGTCACAGCCAGAAGGAAATGAAGGGAATCACCCTCCGGGGTGATGTCAACGCCCGAGACTACAAGGTGTTCAAGGAACACTTAGCAGCAACCCTTGGAGGATGCAAGTAGTAGTATGTCCCCAATGTGGGGGTTGGCATCACCAAGCTCAAGCGGCTAATATGAATGTACTTTGCACCCAATCCCCTCGCCGAGGAAGGCTACTCCAAGAAGATAGAGGAAACCCAACAGGAAAGCCCATCTATGAAGTCGATCCAGTCAAGAAGAGATCTTGCAGAGCAAATGCAGGAAGAAGAGCTCAAAATCAAAGTGAAGCAATATACCACTGTCTGGCCAATGACACGAATTCTATGATGTACTTGTCCTACGGCAGATATATCACAACCGATGACTCAATGGTTCCCAATGACAGAGTCCCACACAACAAACATTTCACATACAGTTTGCATGATTCCCCCACATTCAACTCAATGATTCAATCCCCAAACCTTGTAGTGCCTCTGGCACAATCCAAAATTTTTATTCCCAGTACAATCTCCACGTGGATTGACCTGGCTCTTCCAGACACGGCATCACCCATGACTCCACTTTTGCTGCACATGACAATAAATGCGCATCCAATGGATGTTCACTCCCAAAATCGCAGGAGTGTGTCGTCCAAATGTGAATCCAAACTCGTTGAAACTGAACCTCAGCTACCCATTTGCAATTTTTTTTATTTCAAGGACCAAACTGATTGCTCACTTTTTCCAAAACTCTACCACATCAACAGAACAAGCCCAGGAGTGGGGATTCAGACCATGGCAAATCAAACTAGTACAAGAGGAGAGGTAAAACACAGGAATGGGGAAGTAACCAACAATGGCAAGGCCAACAATCCTGAAGGCAACAACACTGTTACACATCTGAGTGAGAATGTGGAACATTTGCTGGCCCAAAACCGGGGCAGAGGGAATCCCAATTGGATTCTGCTCAGCAGCAAGTCCTCAATCAATCTCATTTCCAACTGGAAAATGGCAAAGAATATCTGGTCCAGCAGCAAGAACAAGTCTAGTATGACCATTTATTGCAACTCAGGAAGCGCCAAGACCTTCCAAATTGCTGACCTACCCGACTTCGGAGTGGTTTGGTTCTACAAACAAGGAATTGCCAATGTCCTATCTTTGGCTCTTGTCACAGACCAGTTTTGTGTTACTATGGATTCCACAATTGACAATTCTCTTCATGCCCACCAGAACACTGAAACCTGGTGGTTTGCCAGATCTGACTGCAACCTCTACTATTACAACATGACAGAGACAAGCAGGACCCTCTTGGCAATCACTATGACTGAAGGCCAAAAGAAACTACAATACTCCAACCTCTATTGCCGCCAAGCCAAGAAGGCCGGACAGCTACAAGAATAACTGTGCCTCCCAACAGAAAAAGGCCCTCCTCCAAATCATGGACAACAATCTTGTAAAGAACTGCTGAGTCACCAGGAGGGGCATAAAGACCATGAATGATATTTATGGCCGACACAATGATGTTCTGAAGGGCAAATTGTCCAAACACAACCAACCCAAATTTGAGAGGAAGTCACTCCCGTTCCATAGGCTATTCTGGAAAAATACAGGGAGGGGACTTCATGTGCGGATATCCTCACCATCAATGGGGTGAGATTTCTCTATACCATCTCAAAACACGTCCACAACTGATCATCCCGGAGCATCACAGATGCTAAACAATCAACCCTCAAAGAATGCATCCAGGTGCTGGTTGGGCACTATGCCCTCCAAAGATTCATGGTCAAACATATCCATGCTGATAACAGCTTTGAATGTCTGAGAGATGATCTGCTACAGATGCAACCTGGGATTCACCTGACATGTGTGGGGGCACAATCCCATAAAAAATAATTGAATGTAGCAACAGGACTATGAAGGAGACCCTGCACAGAATGATGAGTCTGCTGCCAACTAAGAAATTTCCAAAACAGATTATGATCAAGATGCTTTACGCAACAACTTTCTGGCTAAGCTGCTGGACAAGTACTAGTCTGTCACCAACCCTCACAGTCCAAGATATCATGACCGGGATCCCTCTTGTCATCAAGGATGTTGGGTTCCAATTTCTGGAATAAACCAGCAGGCCCACCATGGGGACACTGACAACTCCATGCCCCCCCCGGACTGACAACACAGTATACCTAAGACCAACTAGGGATCTAGCTGGAGGGTTCTGGGCATACTAGTACAACATTGATACCAGTTGGCTTGTGCATAGACAGAAAGGAACATATATTCCCATGTCAACAGCAATGATAAAAAAAGCTTGAATGGATTGCAGAACATGGCAAAATGCCTCTTGGTTTGGTGTTTGCGAACATGGACAACAAGAATGATGCTAGCAACGATGATTACAGCCAATCCAATGGCACTGTTGAAACCAAGCTAACCGGCAGGCGTGACAGAGTCCATGGATACAGCAATCAACACCCTAGAGCTGGATCGGGTGGAACAAGAGGCCAACATGGATGCATCAGTCACAAATGAAGATGCATTACAGGCAGAATCCAAAGAGGAATCAACCAATGATGCCAAAGTAAAAGAGGAACCTGAAGAGGAGGCCGAGCCCATGAGAGCCCAGCTCTGTCCACGGGTGACACGAACACACAACAAATGTGGTGATGACAAGGGCTTCACCCCTAGCTACCGCAGCAGATCATTCTTTACAACTGGTTACACCACAGCAGTGAAGAAGCTCAGTGCAGACAATGAAGAAGTAATGCTTCTGGCAGCAGAAATTGAAGACTACCACAACCTGGATGCAAGCCAGGTTACCAAACAAATATGGTGGCATCAAACAAGGCTTCAAAGTCTTTGGTGAGGAAGGCGTTGATGCTATTCTCAAATAGCTACAGCAATTTCATGATCATGGAGTGTCATCAGTTATGGATTGGAAGAAGATGACAAAGGAAATGGTGCAGCAAGCCCTGCCTTATCTCATGCTCCTCAAGGAAAAAATGGAAGGCAAGGTAAAGGGCACAGGATGTGCGGGTGGAAGAAGACAACGAAAATTCATATCAAAGATGCTACATCCCCAATGGTGGTGGTGTATGCACTTATTCTCTCATGTGTAATCAACGCAACCAAAGGACATGATGTGACTACTACAGTTGATATCCCAGGTGCATTCCTGCAAACAGATATGCCAGAAGGAGAAGATGTCTAAATCAGATTGGATGAAACCATGACAGAACTGTTGTGTTGCATTGACCCCTGCTTGTATAGGTCCCACCTAATTGGCAAGAATGGAAAGAAAGTGATATGATGCCAAAGCTGAGAAAGCCATCTATGGAACACTGTGGGTTGCAATCTTGTTTTGGAAAAACCTATCCAGATCACTGCGGCAATGGGGTTTTGAGTGGAACCCATACAATGCCTATATCATGAACAGGATCATCAATGGGACACAATGCACCATGTCTGGCATGTTGACAACCTCAAAATATCCCACAAGGATGCAAGGGTTGTGGATGACAGCATCACAAAGCTAAATGGCACATATGGACAGATCACTCCTCTCACAGAAACACAAGGAGGCAAGATCCATGACTATGTGGGAATGACAATTGACTATTTGGAGGAGGGGAAGGTCAAGTTCTTAATGTTTGGCTATGCGGAGGAAATCCTGCAGAACCTCATCACAAGTCTCAACAGATTGGTTTCTTGTGCACTTGGGTACAGCAGCCTGATGAGGATGACCGGAAGAAGCTCAAGAGAGTTCTTTCATACCTGAAGGAGGCACCTTTCCTGCCGCTGGTGTTAGGATGGGATCACAAGGGAACCCTGTATTGGTTTGTGAATGTGGCATTTGCTGTTCATGGAGACATGAGGAGCCATTCTGGAGGATTCATGACTCTGGGAAGAGGTTCTGTCATTATCACATCAACCAAGCAGAAACTGAACACCGAGAGCTCAACTGAAGCCGAGATTGTTGGCGTGGACAACAAACAACATTCCCATTTATCTGCTGGGTGCGATACTTCTTGATGTCACATGGCCAACACGTGGCCAACAACATAGCAGATGAAGCCAAGGCCGTTCCTGTTGCATCCCAGACACTTGGTAAAGACAAGAAGAACCGGGTGTACCAAGACAAGCAACACCAGCAGCTCAATTCAGCTGGAAAAGAATGGCAGGTCCTTGAGTACCAAGCGGACCAAGAAACACATTAACGTTAGATACTTCTTTATCACCAAGAGAATCACAAAAGGGGAAGTAACAGTAGAGCCTATGCCAACCAAAGAGATGATTGCTGACTATTTCACGAAGCCACCACTTCAAGGAGCCCTATTCAAGAAATTCAGGAATACCACCATTCTGGGCATTGATGATAAAGAGTACAACCAATACAAACAAGCCTACTATGATGCCAAGGCAACACGTTCCAATACGGTCATATTTACAAGCAATACATAGCCAGCAACTGCACAGGAGTGTGTTGAGGCAGGAACATGCTGACTCAGCACGCGCAAGAAAGCCCGACCAAACAGGCCAAACAATGCGCACACATGCACGCGAAGGAGGACGCGCAGAGTGGTTTTTAGTAGTAACTGGTAAACCCAGTCATTGCAGCCAGTCAAATGAAGCATGTTTGCTGCATCAAAAGGAGTGGACTAGTAGCTATCAGCAATCAGCACACAGGTCCTCATCTAGCTTAGTACTCCCTCTGTCCCAAAATATTTAGACAGTATGGACGTTAATACTTGAAATAAGGTCAATACTCAATGGATGCCAACCGGGCTTTTTGGGTTGAACTCTCCTTAATCAACTCCTCATGATGGGTTAAACATTAGACACTTCAGTGGTATTGGTGTACCTTTCATAGGGAGTTAAAGAAGGGTTGTCACGCCTTGCAAAAGTGATTCCTCCGGTTAAGAGGGTTCTGCTTGCCGGTTTAACGTCCGGATGCTTCCACATGCAAGCTAAGGCACTGAATGTTTGCAAGGGCATAGTGGTTAGAAACATGAAGAATGTTCTTGTACTTTCATAGGTGTTCCAAAGAGAGCCATTTTATGCACCGGAAGCATGCCATTTTCACGGGTTTCAGTTGAAAAAAACTCAACTGATGCAAAAAACTGACTGAGAGGGGATTTTAGATCGCGCGAATTTTTCATCGCGAATTTTTGTGTGTGTGTTTTTACACGGTGATTTTCACTCGCGTTTTTCACTCGCATTTTTCACCCGGTAACTTTCATGTGTTTCCATTCATCCTCTATTCCGCTCCTCTTGTTGTTGTTGCACCTCCATTGGCTGACTAAGGATGTAGTGGATCGGATTGAGCACCTCTGTCAGTTTGAACGTAAAACAAAGAAGGATCAGTACACTTCTACGGGGGGGGGGGGGGGGACCGGCAGCCCAACGAGCGGGAAGCACCTCTGTTGGTCGTCATCGTCATCAAGTGCGTCATCCTCTATTCCACTCCTCTTGTTGCACCTCCATCGGATCAAATTGCATCTGTCAGCACCTCTGTCAGTTTGACTGTGAAACAAAGAAGGATCAGTACTGGTACACTTCTATGGGGGGGAGCACCGGCGGGCCAAAGAGCACAAAGCACCTCTGTTGGTCGGCAGCGTCATCAAGTCTCAAGTCCATTCATTCGTCATCCTCTATTCCACTCCTCTTGTTGCACCTCCATCGGCTGACTAAGTATGTAGTGGATCGGATTGAGCACCTCTGTCCATTTGAACTTGAAACAAAGAAGGACGGGGGGGGGGGGGGGGGGGGGTACAGATCCACACAAGAAGAAAGTCAACAATCGGCACCATAGTACTCTTCTACACATTCTACAAAGGGGAGTGTTGCAAAAGATGGCGCGGATTGCGGATCAATCCGCGCCATCTTTTGCAACACTCCGCTTTGTAGAACCGCAATCCGCGCTGTCTTTTGCAACACTCAACACTACAACACACAACAACAAGCTCACAGGCACGGTCACAAATGTACTCTTCTACAGCACATTCTACAAGGGGAAGTGTTGCAAAAGATGGCGCGGACTGATCATGGCGCAGATCGGTCCGCGTCATGTTTTGCAACACAGACAGCGCAGATCAGTCCGCGCCAGACATTGATCCAAAACAGCATTCAACAATCAACCTAGTCTATTCCTTTTTCTCACAATCTTACAGGCACGCAACAACAACGCAAACGACACACAACAACAACAACAACAACAACAGCAGCATCATGACAAGCCTAGTAGCACCACCAAGCCTTGAAGTACTTCCTACTACTGATGAAGTACTTCCTCGTCGCAATCAAAACCTGACTCTGAATGAGCGTCAAGCTGTTGTCCACTTCCTTCTACCAAAGCAAAGCACCACTAGTGCAAAGCTTCCAAAGGGGGCTTTCAAAGAATCTGCTGCATTGTTTGGCGTGACTGCAAGAACTTGCTCTAGGGTTTGGAAGATGTACCTGGAAACAGTGGATCCTGAAACCTGCCCTGCTGGGAATGTGTCTACCAATAGGAAAAACTGCGGAAGAAAGAGCACCTTTGCTGCTGTGGAAGAGGCTGTCAAGAAAGTCTCTTACGAAGATAGGTCTGACTTGCGTACTCTTTCTGCTGCAAGTGGAATTGCCAGAACCACCTTGGGTAACTATGTTAAGAAGGGACAGATACTCAGACACAGTGGGGCTGTGAAACCCTTCCTCACAGAGAAAAACAAAAAAGCAAGAGTTGAGTTTGCTTTGTCTCTAATCAAACCTGATGGCAAGTTTGAAGATATGTATGACACGATTCACATTGATGAGAAGTGGTTCTACTTGAAGACGACAAACCAAAAAACCTACTTCTTGTGCTCTGGTGAACCTGAACCACACTCTACTTGAACCTGAGCCACACTCTACTTGTAAGTCAAAACGGTTCATTGAAAAAGTTATGTTTCTATGTGCCGTGGCTCGTCCAAGGCATGATGCTGACCGGAACGCTGGGTTTGATGGCAAGATAGGCATCTGACCTTTTGTTGTGAAGGAACCTGCTCAGCGCAATTCAGTGAACTGTCCAAGAGGAACAATGGTGACAAAGAATATCCCTTCTGTCAATGCTGCTGAATACCAGAAGATGATGTTGGAGAAAGTGCTCCCTGCAATTCAAGAGAAGTTTCCAGTACATTGGAAGAGCAGGCCTATTTATTTTTATACAGGAGGACAATGCAAAACCCCATCATTTGCGATCTAGGGCAGCAGTGAGAGAGGCGGCTCGTGAAGCTGGTTGGAATATCACTGTGACAACACAACCACCAAATAGTCCTGATTTCAATGTCTTGGATTTGGGCTTCTTTGCTTCCATCCAGGCTCTGCAATACAAGAAGAGGGCCAAGAACATCGACCAGCTGATTGCAAATGCGGAGGAAGCATTGGTTGAGACCAGCACTATTGCTCTGAACAGCGTCTTTTTATCTCTTCAGTGTGCATTGGAAGAGTCTATTAAAGTCCAAGGTAACAACAGCTACAAACTCCGTCATATGGGCAAGGAAAAACTCTTGAAAGAGGACAACCTCCCTGTGTCTATCACTTGTGATTCTGACACTGTGACTTTTGCTCAGCAGACATTGGCAGCCCTGAACATGAGAGAAGTTTAGAATGCTCCGTAATTGATTCATTTAGTACTAGTTCTACATGTTCCTACACACATCAATTCATAACGTCTAAATATTTAGGGACGCCCAAAAGTGGCCACAATGTCTAAATATTTTGGGATGGAGGGAGTATGAATGTCGGGAATTCATAGTAGCAACAGGAATTTTTATTTATGCCTTTCGGGGAGAAACGCGCCTATTTAGGTACTCACATCATGGGTGTCAACAATCGAAAACGAACGAAATGTTTGTTGCTCGAACACCGAAAAGAACCCTTTTCTTTCTCCTTCCAAATCGATTTTGGAATGGTTCTTACCGGTACCGGCACCTAGGGTAATCTTACCCGTACCGTACCGTACCGTACTGGATTCGACAATTACCGCATGATAGTTGAACACCTAAACTAGTATCCTACAACTACACTCTGCTGGGAAGCGAGTCGGGGTGCAAACACTGGCATTGGCAAACTGTAAAGAACCAAAACCAAAGCCAAAACCAACAAAACTAACGAGAACAAACAACGGCCAACTACCATGGCGAGCAACGGCAACACCAACCTCCCGATCCTCGTTTACTCCTCCGCGTTGCTCCTGGTGTTGCGGAGGATCGCACGGGACGAAGCTGTACCTGTAGCGTCGAAACCGCTTCTTTCGGATGCCTGGTGGCTGCCGGTGTTGGTCGCGGCGTGCTGGATTCCCCTGCTGGCGACGCTCTGGACCGTGCTGGACGACGCGCTGCACTCGCTTCGTCGGCGGCGGTGGACGCAGATCGCTGCTTTTGATGCTGATGCCTGATGCTGATGCTGCTGATGCTGCTTCCAACGACAACGACTACGGTGCTCCGCGCTGGGCGCTCGTCACGGGAGCCAGCCAGGGAATCGGACGAGCCATTGTGATCGAGCTGGTGCGGGATCGGGGGATTTCTGTCGTGGCCGTGGCCCGCAACCAGTTGGCCCTGGAAGAACTCCGTTCCGAGCTCGGTGGTAGTAAAAGTAATAGTAATGATAATGATAATACTCGTCGGGGTTTGGTTCTGCCGATCCGGTGCGACGTCTCGGATCGTTCCGACGTGGATCGATTGCTGGAAACCCTGGCCACGACGGAGGTTCCCCGTGTGGAACACAACGAACAAAAGCAGCAGCAGAGACAAAAACAAGAACAAGAACAAAAACAACAAGATAGACGACCCAAACTCCTGGACCACATCGACATTCTCGTCAACAATGCCGGGGCGGGAGATTCTAGCGATTTTTTCCGCGACGGGTGCAGCAACGAGCGGCTCCACGATCTGATGGCACTCAACGTGGTGGGGACGACCCACCTCACGCAAACGCTGGGACGCGCCATGAGGCGGCGAACGACGCCGGGCGACCGTCCCCGGCTCAAGCGCATCGCGGTGGTGAGCTCCGTCATGGGGGTCTTTCCGGGAAACGCCGGCTGCGCCGTCTATGCCGCCACCAAGGCCTACCAGAGGTCCTGGTGCGCCTCGCTGTCCCGGGAACTGGAACTGGAACAACAGCCAACACAAGAACAAAGACAAGAACAAACAAAACAAGAACAAACCAATCCGGAAACGGTGAACAGCAGCAGCAGCAGCAGCAGCAGCAGTAGCAGCGGTAAACACCCCCTTTCCGTGACGTGCGTCCTCCCGGGGGCCGTCGGTGCGACGGGCTTCGAGGCGTCCTCCCACATGCAGGACGCCCCCGTCTTTTGGCTTCCGGGGCTGGCCCTGACCCCCGAGCACGTGGCAACCGCCACGGTAGGCGCTTGCCTGCGGCCCGCTCCGCCCCGGGAAGTGGTGGTCGGGATCGTGTACCAGCTGACGATCTTTGGGATTGTGGACTGGCTTCCCCGCCGCGTTACGCAGGTGCTCGCGGAGCTCGTGACGCGGCCGTGGAAGCCACCGAGAGCGGTGCGGGACGCGCTGTTCGGGAAACGCCGCCATTGCAAACCAAAAGACGACTAGGGACAGACAAACAAACAAACAACAAAATGGAACGGAACCTAGTGCCGATGCGGTACGTCCATTGCCGGGAAGAGGTTGGTGTTCCACACAATTGCATTGATACGCACTATCTCTGTTACCATCACAGAAGTTAAATTCTTGTTGCCTTGGTTCGGACCGTTTGATTTCCCCGTGAAATGCCTGCATCCTCGAAAGGGGTCCCTTGTTGGTGCTCTGGGAATGAGTGAAGTTGGTGCGGTTCCGTCCGTACCGGTACCGCTGTTTTGCTAGCCCCAGCAGAGGAAAAGCTGGTGGTGTGGATCGGATTGAACAGCAGGTCTGGAATATCACAATTCAGAATTCCCGACCAATTTAGGCTCTTATTATTTTATACTATTGTACTAGTTAATACTTCAGACGTGCCGTCCGTATCCCGGGTTTCGTTCCACGTCCTGCTGTTGGAGGTTCTTCCTACAACAGAAATTACCTCTTATAGTCGCCTCCAACAACCGCGTTGCTCCAGGGCGAACAAGGTAGGAGTTATGATACCAATCGCCTTCGGGAAGTTAGGAACAACCTATTCGGAGATCTCGACTATGTATCACTACCGTAGAACACCATCGATGGACATCATTGGGCTCTACTAGTACGTGTACCGGTAGTGAAACTTCGATGAAAGAATATGTGTCCTGAAGTAGTGATTGTAGCCTGCTGGAGGAGGCAGTCAGAGGGATGTGCTGCAATGCTAGCTGGATTGTAGGAAAGGAATACTTTTCACTGGATGCTTCCTTTTTCCTCGTTGATAGTATATTGTTGCCCGTAGTTCTTCTTGTTGTTCTGCGGGGAAAGGGAAGGATTAAGGGATGATGGTGGTGATTCTTCTTCCAAGAATCTCTAGTACTACTAGTTGCACCTAGTATTTTTGCAAAACGACGATGGCTGGTGGTGCAAGTGTGTCGGCTTGGGATATGGATAGGTGCCCCAATGTAGTACTCAGCCCCTGTTCTTGTTCCAAAAGCATTTTTGCACTGCCTGCCTCTGCAACATGATTGCTGATAGAGAGAGAAAAAGTTGCTGATGTGATTAAGCACCGGGCAAGAATGCTGGTGGGTGTTGTTTTGGTGGTACTACTAGTAGTAGTGCCCATAGTAGCCCTTCTTGAGGATGTGACGGAGCCTGATGTACCATATTGATGCAACAATTGAGGATGCCAAACTTGAGATCAAAGCCAAAAGAGTCTTCTTTGTTGCATCTGATTTGTTCTTGATGTGACAGTCATAGCAGCAGCAAGAATGGTACAGTACTAGCAGATGGGTTTTAGACCAACATTTCCAAGAACTGATGGGGCAAGACTTCTTTGGTTCGGGTATTTTACGCGTACGGTAGGTAGTAGTTGTCTTACACTTAACGATAATAGATTTAAGATCTCAAAATGACCAGTACCTCCATGCACGATCCAAGTTCAATAAGTAAGTGTTTCGAGTTTGAAAATTATTACTGTGACTATGATCGCGATCAAGATTTTGAAAGGTGACAGGATGACCTTGAACCTTCGCATCAACGGTCATGTTCGATCAAACAAAATCCAATCGACAAGGGAAATGGATTACGTACAGTACCGTACGAGTACGACAACACCGTAAAATTCAAATAATTCTGTCATACAGTGAGGTTACTATTGAGGTACGGTACTAGAACGTGGCAGTCGTATGAGTACAAGTACTACCTGAGCACGAACTCCATAAAGACGAGAACTCAGTAAGATTTTTATCCACTCTTCCTAAAAGCGCAATCCCATTACAACAACTGATGTACGGTAAGATTCATTGCTATACCATACGCAAGTAATCTTACTTTACCAACTCAATCAACCGAATCCAAGAATCGCTCCATCAAAATGGCCTCCGCATCGGCATCGAACGCTTGCATCCCCGTCGAATACCCCGTGGTGAAGCAGGCCCCGGCATTGCCCACTACGGTGCGGGGTGAGCCCTGTGTTCTCGACGGACAGAGCGGACGCATCAGCGCGGGCAAGTCCTTCTTGTCGTACCCCAGTGGCAAGACCTGTGTCATTCGCTCGCTCAACGAGGAAGAAAAACTCCCGAATTCGGAGCGCTCGATCCTGGTGTACCGGGGCCACCAATACGCAACCTCGTGCATCAAGGTCAGCACGTCGGGTGCCTACGCCTGCTCGGGTGACGTCCGGGGCAAGCTGCGGGTCTGGTCCATCGACAACGAAGAGCATCTCTGCAAACTAGAACACCAGGGCCTGGGTGCCGCGGTCCGGGATATAGCGTGGGACGGTGAATCGAAGCGGATCGCGTATGCGGGAGAGCGTCAGGACAGTCAGGTACGATACGGAAGGACGCGGGAAAAAGGAAAAACTGCAACGACGACAAGATAAGACAAGACAAAACCAAACTTCTCACAATTCTTGTCTTTGCTTCTTCTGTTCTTTTTCTTTGTATTGTGATCGATGTTGGCCTCTAAAGTCTGTTTGCACACGTGTCATTCAATGGGACGCGGGAAACACCCAGGGCAGTCTCACGCAACACGTCAAGGGCAAATCGTATTCCCTTGCCTTTAAACCAAATCGACCTTTTCGACTCGCAACGGCTGGAAAGGAAGACGCGAAGATCCACTTTCACAAGGGGCCTCCCTTTCAGAAAATTGGTGTCGAAAACCAAAAACCCTGCGAATCGGCACACTCAAAGGGCATCAATTGCATCCGATACACGTCGGACGGTACGCTCGTGGCCTCTGTGGGGGGCGACAAAGCATTGTGCATTTATGACGGCAAGGAGCTCGGTCTGACGTCCAAGGTAGAGGGCATTCACACCGGAACCATTTATGCCTGCTCGTGGGCTTCGGACAACAAGAGCTTGATGACTTCGTCCGCGGATGGTACCTGCAAACTCTTCGAAGTGAGTGCGGACGGGACCAGTGTGAAGGAAAAACACGTTTGGAAAGTGGCCGAGCACATGCTGGGGGCACCGTGCGAGAAGGCACCTCGCGGCGGCATGCAGCTGGGATGTGCGTTTGCGGGTGGCAACATTCCCGTGTCGGTGGCCACCAACAATCAAATTGCCATCTTGCCCATGCCGGGTGCTGCCGGGGGCGAGATCGAGATCCTGACGGGCCACAGTTCTCCCATTGGCGCAGTGGCATTCGACCACGCAAACGGTTTGTTTTATACCGGAGATTCCGATGGAATCTTGTGCAAGTGGGACCTAAAAGAACTCAAGGCTCTCGAACGAGTCGTCCCCGCCGACAACAAAGAGCTATCGTACCAGGTCCACAAGGGTGCGATTAGCGCCGCAACGATATTGAAGGATTCGCAATTATTGAGCATGGGTTGGGACGACGTTGGATACTATACAAAGAACGGGAAATTGCAATCGGGTATGCTCGATCTGAAAGCGCAACCCGTCGCAGTTTCGACCGGAACCAGCCTCACTGCCATCCTCACCGTCAAGGGTGTCATCCTCCTGAAGGACGGGAAGCAATCTTCGTCGGGAATTCTCCCCCTCAACTACACGGCAAACTGCATCGAGGTTGCCAAGAACGACAGCACTATTTACATTGGTGGAGACGATTGCAAGATCTACGTGTACTCATCGGAACTCAAAGAAAAACACGTGATCGAGGGTGCCCATCTAAAACCGGTGCATTCGCTCGCGTTGTCCAACAACGGCACCATGCTTGCTGCTGCTGACACCCGTGATGTTTGTGTCTACAAGACGTCGGATTATTCAACCGTGATCGGAAAAGGAAAGTTCTGCTTTCATCTTCAAAAGATTTCTGCTCTTGCTTGGTCGCGAGACGACAAGGTGGTGGCTTCTGGAGGAGAAGACGATTCCATCTACTTGTGGAGCGTCGAAAAGAAGAAGCGCCAGCACTATCAGTTCGCCCACCGCGGCGGTGTTGTTGCGTTGGCCTTCACGACGGACACGCCCGGCATGAAATTGGTTTCCGTCGGAAAAGATTCGTGCGCTGTGTCGTGGGATGTCACGAACGACGTGAAGAAAAAGTTCGGCTAGATCCTACACGTAGTACCGTGCGTGTATCGACCTTGGAATAATTACAACAATCGAAACCATCATCACGCACATTTTAGACAATTTTTTTATAGAAATGCCCTGTTCTTTTGCATATTGCAACGAAAATCACGATATGAGATGCTGTGTTCCCCCCCTCCCCATAAGATACGAGTAGAGAATTGACGAATTCGTCACTTATTGAAAAAATACAAATACTGTATTATTCTTATGCCGGTCAACGCATCAATCGTATGCGTAAATTACTGCAGTATCACGTTTGGTTATTCCGCCGTGTCGTCGGGATCTTTCACGGCAATGATTCCCTCGTCATATAGCGCCTGGGTTATTTGAATTTTGTCCTCGAGAGTATCGTGGAACAGATCATTCACAAAAATCCAATTTGGCTCGACCGTAGTCAAGAGTTGCTCCAATGCCGGACCGTCGTCCATCTCAAATTCCAGTGGACTGATGGGATTTCCTTGATATTCTCTGGAGTTATCAGCGCAGTGATAGACGACGGCTTTGTCGTCCTCAATCACCAGTCTTGCAATTCCTGGACGCACCAAACGACACATCGTATTTGGGAGAAGAGGTCGTTCGTCTGCGGTTTCGTCGCCCTGTGAGGTCAAAACCACTTCGTTTGGAGTCAATGCAGGCGGCTGTCGTTCGGATATATATCTCTTTGCCATCTCGTCACACGATGCATCCAACATATCGCAAGCTGTTTTCGCTATTTCCATTATCCTCTGTTTCGCATCTTCTCGAAACTTTTCCCGAAGAAGCGAACGGATGTGAACTTTTTTATTGAACTTCTTTTCTTCTTCTGCGTTCTTTCTGAGAGTTTCTGGAAGATTTTCGTCCTCGGTCTCTTCGTATTGAACCCCCATGTAGTCCATGAAACCCTGGGGCAAACCTTCACGCAGGTTGGCGGAATCGCTACTTTCAGCGGCGGCTTCCAAAGCCTCGGGCACGACGATTTCCATCAAGTCTATCCACGACCATTGTTGCATCGTCGAAACAGTGAGATGGAGTGAATGCTGATTGTCGTCTTTTAGGGTACATGCCTGGTGAATCCAACCCCTTGGCATGTATAAGAGATCGCCTTCCTCTAAGGTAACATCTAGGACTGGTTCCATTCCCTCAAGATCCTCCGGTGTAAAATCTTCCGAGCTTGTTCGTGGAAGTTCTAGCGTTGGTTCGTAAACCTTCCATCGTTTAGAGCCCTCAAGCTGGAGGCAAAAGGCATCGATATCGTCATAGTGAGGGGCAAAACCCTGTGACGATCGGGGCGGCGTCAAGTAGGCATTTGCTCCAACCATGCAATGAAATTCGTGTTCAAGTGTGCTCAGAAGAGATTGGATCGCATCGTTGTGCTTGTGAGGACATAGTAATCGAATCGTGCAACCCTTATCATAGTTTGACCAAAGCTCAGAATGTTCAACCAACACTCCGCTCGGTTCGTCACCATCTTGGTCGTGATTATCGTCGTCAATTTTGTCAAGAGTGATTCGTCGTTTCACTCCGTCAGCTCCCTTCTTGTATTTGGTCACGTTCAAATCACGCCCAAAATATAGCGAGTGTTTTTTGCTCAAATTTTTGATGCTCTCAAGCGAGAGCAAGTTGCTAAATCTAGATTTGTTCAAACTATCCGGCCTAGCTGTGATCACCAAAGGTTTCTTCTCGAAATATTCGTCGTAAAATTCTTCGAGGGTGATTGGAGCCAACATAGCCTGAAAGAGACAAGACGCTCTCTGAGTGGCGGTCATACTTTCTAGTTGCTGTCTCACTGAGTTGTCTTTGTATTCTTTTAACAGAAGAATTTCGGAAAGAGAAATATCCGGTGGCAATGTCACACCCTGCTTGAGTTCCGAGGTCGGGGAAGGTTTTGCCGACGCCAAATTATCTTCGTCGACCATATCGTCCATTTTGTCGTTGTTGTCGGAAGACGATTCTTTTTCGACCACTTTCTTTCTTTTCTTGTTACTGCACAAATCATCGCCACTCTTTGCGGGCAAAGCAATCAGTCTTTTGTTTTCGTTGAGACCGTCGTCGCATTGGTCATCGGGTGCAGATCGTTTGCCTTCCGTTTTCTTGCCTTTCTTCTTTGCTCGTTTCTTCGCCGCCCGCGACATTCCGCCACTTCCGTTGGCGTTTGTGACTTCCGATTTTGGCTTCATCGTTCCTCTCACTGTATATCTGACGATAGTTACGAGTCACTTGCGGAATCAGATTTTTGGCTATCAAGATACGAACGACGCTGAGTGAAAGACGTACAAGTAACATCATCATAGACGGCACCGAGGAGGTGTACGGTACGGTACCGGTAATACGTATTGGTATCATGGATCATGGGATGGATTTTTTCTGTTCCGAAAATCATTTTTTATTTTTTTGATGGGTCAAAACCATTCAAAGTGATTGGCGCGCTTTGACGTCTGTCCAATGTACGGTAATTGACTTAGCCGTTAGTTTTTAGAATAAATTATCTACGTGATTGAATATGTTCATTAATTTTGAATATTCAAAAGCTTGAGACACGTGAAATTCTCACTCCAGAAAAGCTTCCACAGTGAAATCCGTTCCGAGCCTAAGATTTCTTTGTCACATTTCTAGTGGATGCAACAAGAACAAGTGGAACGCTCTGCTCTACAACAATTCAAATTGTTCGCAATACGATACTTTTGATAGGAAAAGCTCCTGGTTATTCTGCTTTGTTTTCGACCGGTAATTTGATTCTGTACACTGTCCGGTTTGAGTTTGCGTCCTTAGATTTCGAAAAAGATTGATATTGCACGAAAATTAACACTATGGAGAAAGCTCAGGCGACGAAAGGGCCGCCGCCCCCAAAACCGAAAGCACACCCATCCTCACAAGCAGGAAAACCGCGTTCAGCAAAAGAGAGCACTCCGCATTACCCTCATCCCCCACATCCGCATATGTATCCGATGATGCCTATGCCGCCAGGGCATCATGCATACGACAAAGTCCCTCCACCACAGCATCTATATCCCAAGGGACCATATGCCACAGGAGCTTTACCTCCACCTGCGCATCATCGCATGAGCTACCCTCCTATGCCTCACTACTATCATCCCAGCGGGGGGTACATGCCTTATCGACCTTTGCCACCAGCATCCGGTACAAAGAATTCGAAATCTTCCAAGACGCCTTCAGCTAGCAGTGGATCTTCCTCAAAATTAATGGCCAAGCCAAACGAAAGCAGACCACCACCAATGTTAATGCCACCCATGCAACCGATGCCAATGCCCGCCATGCCTCATCATGCGTCAACTCCTGGTCCTTATAATGCAAGCGGCAAGAAGCAAGCTATCAAGTGGACCAAACAAGAAGACGAGACGTTGAAAGATGCTGTAGAGGAACATGGAGCGAAAAATTGGAAGCTTATTTCTTCTCGACTTCCTGGCCGTAGTGAGGTCCAATGTTTGCATCGTTGGCAAAAGGTTCTGAAACCATCCTTGGTAAAGGGTCCGTGGACTGCAGAAGAGGATCGAAAGGTAGTAGAACTTGTTAAAAAACATGGAGCTAAGAAGTGGTCACTGATCGCGACAAGCCTTCCTGGTAGAATTGGAAAACAGTGCCGTGAGCGTTGGCATAACCATCTGAATCCCGAGATTTCAAAAGAAGCGTGGAAAGAAAAGGAGGATAGAATAATACTGGAATCACACGTTGCTCTTGGGAATCGGTGGGCCGAAATTGCTAAGATGTTACCGGGAAGGTATGTGAAAGATTTTTTGTTTTTACATTTTCTGTTTCCCTCAACACTTTCAATGGTTAATCGCAAACAAATAACTCACCGAAATAATCTGCTATCCTTTATTACATCTCTCCAGAACGGACAACGCGATCAAAAATCACTGGAACTCTTCTATGCGCAGAAAGATTGAAAAATATTTAGCAAAGAAGCAAGGTGTAGACGAAACAAACATCCGTTACACTGAAGACGGACGGTTTGATTTTATGGGTGATTTAGAAGGCGTCCTGAACGCAGTACGGGGAAGAGATAGTTCTGGGAGAGTCAAAACCAAAGCTGATCGCACTAGATCTACTGCTAAAAAAAGCAGTACTGCCAAAAAGAACCGAAGAGATAAGCATCATAAATTGGGACCGATCTCGATGGCTCTTAATTATATGCCGTATGGAATGGCACCACCTCCGTACCCCGGCATGCCTCCACATCATGCCATGTACCCTCGTGAAATGGCCTATCCTCCTCAAGGATCGGAAAGCCTCATGCCATACCAACCATCGTCATACGGCAAACCTCCACCAGGAACTCAACCGAAAAACATTCCGCTTGCTCCTAGACCAACCGCAGCAGTAGAAAAACCGAAGACACCTTCGAAAGATAGAAAGTACAGCTTCGGTGAAAATGCTCCAGCTTCGAAGGCAAGCAGGAGTCCTGACCCCGCAGCATCGTTTCTCGCGAGTGCTCAAAAGTCATCGCTTATGTCTCCAAAGCCAAGTGATAGTCTCACCATGATGGGTCTGAATAGCCCTGATGAATTGAATATTCATGGCACAACTCCATTATCAACACTGCGTGGTGCTTTTGAATCCTTTTATGATGGGGGAAATGATGAAGTTTTCAATGGACTGTCACCTGAAGAAAATCTAAGTCTCAACAAAGCCTTGTTTGCGGAAGATGACTGTCGTCAAACTCTAAAAACTCCTTGCACGAGGACACCTTGTGAAATGAAGTTTTCGATTGGGATGATGGGAAATGCCACCAACAGCGCATTTATCAAACGTATGAAATCGAATAGAGTATCCATTTCTCCCATGTCAATGAAAGGGTATAAGAGGTACTCTGCGGAGTCAGATGAGATCGAGCTTGAATCAGCTTTGAAGTGCGATAAGGCACCCTCGAGTGTTACTCGGTCTATTCATTTCGCCGAAAAGCTAGAAAACGAGAAAACGCTGACTGATTCGGCAACAAAGATGAAAATCGAAGTTACAGATGCAGATGCTACAACTCCATTCAAGACAGGAAGCCGAACACCAATGGCCGTAACGCAAAACTCGATCAACTCGAGAATTTCAGGAATGAGTCCATTTTCTGGAACGCTAACACCAATCGGTTTCGACTGGGGAAAGTTCTCTCCTGATGGAGGATCCACTGATTTCACACCTTTCGAATCGCCTTCGATGGCTGGTGGCGACCCAATGTCAGTGAAGAAAGCAGAGCGCCTTTTTGAACGCAGTCCATTCATGAAACTATCTACAAATTTGGTTCCGAAGTCATCGGTCAAGCAAACTGCAAAACGTCCTATAAAAGAAGAAAGCACGGTAACAGACATTACGAAAAAGGGGCTGACACCCAAACGTCAGCGAATGGATTCTGCGGTTGACGTTCAGCACTAGGGGGGGTGATGAACGATGCTTCCAACAGAATCGAGTTAGCATTGTATGATTGTGAATTATCGCATACATGCTTCAACTCTTATAAAATAGAGAAACAGCTAAAGACTTCATTTATTAGACCAAATAAAAATAGTATAGTACTATGATTTTCGTTTCCGTCCCCTACTCGTATTATACGTCTAACTGGGAACGGAGTAATATCCATGATGAGGCTCTAAATTACGAGTGCGTTGTAATCTTATCCCACGTGATTTTTTGGTAGCTGGCGCTTCCAGCGCTCACTACCAATGGGGGTAAAAATCTTACCGTACGAGTACACAAATAAAAAAAAATGTGCAACAGTGGTAAGAGCAACAGCAAGCAGCGAGAGCGGCAGCGAGAGCGGCAGCGATTCGCAACAGCGGCGAGAGCAACAGTGATTAGCAACAGCGACGACAAGCAGCGAGAGCAACAGCAGCGATTAGCAACAGCGATAAACAAAAGCGATTGGCAACAGTGAGCAGAGACAGCAGCAGCGAGAGTAGCAACGACAGCAACGCCGACTAGCAACAGCGAGAAGCGACAGCAACAGCAATTAGCAGCAGAAGCGGCGACAGCAACAGTGGCAGAGCGAGAGCAGCGACGAAAGTATTGGGTAGCGAGAGCGGCGACAGTTGATATGATGGGCATGGAGTCATTGAAGCGGATAGATTCAAAACAGCAGCAATTATTTCACTCGATCACCATATCCATGAATGACCCATATAAGTTGATCAACACCCATTCGATCAGCAAACTGCTGGAGGAGAACCGACGCAACTTTGTCAGGTTTGAACTCATCGATGTCTTCACGATACTCATTCCAGAACACACTGCTTTCGATGAAATCGAGAACAACCGTGATTACGGAAAACTCAATGTTGATTCAGATGGAAAACCTATCACCTATGATCTGTTCGCGGACTATCTACAGGTCAGCGTCAAACAAGTTGCCGCATCTTCACGATAATATGCCGAATTCTTTCCTGAAGAACACCTAACGCACCAGAAGCTAAACCGATCATTTTGGTACTACGAAAAGAATGTTGACAAGGATCTCTTTATCACTGTATTTTCCAAGTGGATGAACTACGAGCCATGTGAGCAGGGAGGACCGTTGTTCCTTAAGCTTCTGCTAGATGAAGTCAGGACAACTGGCGAAGCAAACCTCAGGTCCTTGATCCATATTCTTGAAGCCTACAACATTAAGACTGACTGCAAGGGTGAAGGCATCACCAAAGTAGTCGCTCTATTTAGGTCGGGCTTCAGAATTATCAAGGAACTCAAGAAGCAAGGAGGGGAACTACCAGATAACTCAGTGAGCAATCTACTTCGAGTCTTCAGAACCACCAGCGTTGATGAGTTCAACTCTCAATTTGAAAGGCTTGAAAACGAACGATGGATGGCAGATATTTATAACAGCCTGAAGCCACGATACCCTGAAGCAATGGGAAAGACAGGAGGACTAGTCCGCGCAAATGATATGGAATCAGCCTTGTTTATCTTAAAGTTAACTAGTCACATACAAGAAGGAGCTCACTAGATATGGGAAGTGGCCGCAGAAGACTCCAGGGAAGTCAAGGGACAATTCACGAATCCAACGCAACCGATCTAGGAAGATCCCGCGCAAATGGAGACGACCAGATCCCAGTGAACAAAACAAACGAGTCATAGACGGAACTACACACACGTTTGATGAAAACTCCGGATACAATGGTCGTTGGGTGAAGGACGAGACACCAATGGTCTCGCAGTATGGAGTTCCAGTTCAAATCAGCCGTGTAACCACTACCAATGGTGCATCTACAGTGACAGCTGGGACAGCCTTTTTGTACGATGAAAAGGT
Organism: Pseudo-nitzschia multiseries; assembly: GCA_037355745.1. Classification (NCBI taxonomy): domain Eukaryota; phylum Bacillariophyta; class Bacillariophyceae; order Bacillariales; family Bacillariaceae; genus Pseudo-nitzschia; species Pseudo-nitzschia multiseries. The sequence continues at coordinate 23,466,553 of CM074785.1, read as the reverse complement.
CGACGTTGCCACCAAAAAAAAATCCGCTGCATTCAATCATTCAATATTGCCAGGACAAGCTCGACTCCTTGTGAAGGCGATGGTGCGGTGTCTGTTGGGATCACTGGACCTCATACTGGTACAATCTTAGTGTGATGGATGTTGAAATTCTAGCCTCATTCTTACTGGTCGCATCAGCGCCACTTCGATTTTGAACCGGTGCTGGAGCCTCGTCATGGATATGAGTTGACTACTTGTACTGAGAGCGTAGTATCTGATCTATCACACATTTCTCGTCCCCAATTACGTGGAAGGGATTCGCCAAGGCATACACAGAATTTGCAATTTCATTCTCCAAAGCTAACAATGAAACAAGAAGAACCTAAAACTATGACTTGAACTTGTACCTCTGTTCGTTCTGATAAACTATCCAGGCACGCTGTGTGTATTAAAATGCTTCCCTCACTAAATCTCTCCTTTTTGTGGTCGCTACAAGTAACTGTACTCTGGTTTGAGCAAGTTATGCTCCATTCTACTGTGTGAAAGTGTACACGTCCCTATATCTATATGATTCGCCGTTGTTTGAAAAAGGTGATGATGTGGTTCGCTTGGGTGAAGCCGGTAATGACAAGGATGCAGCAATGCAGCATTGGCCAGAACAGGGTCGCCTTGTGAAGGTCGTCCGTCTGCTGGTGATACAGAGCATCCCGTTCCCTAAAGAAGTCTGCCTCTTTTATGAGGGTGTGGATCTCGTGATCTATTCGATCCAGTTGTGTTTCCATGAAGGACCAGTGGTGTTCGACACCCACCAACGGGACAACCTCGGAGTCTTTCTTCATTTGTTGGAAGGAGTCGAGGACGTCTTCTTCCATCTCTTCCACCCGGACGGAAAACATCATTGGGGAACTCGGACTGGCCTTTGCGGCTCGGACGCACAACTCCACAATGGCGTCCTCGTCGTGAATGGTGTGGAGGAAGCTCCCGGAAGTCTCCTTGAGTTCCTGCGAGACGGGTCGAATCTTGTGCTTGGCAGAATCCAAGTGCATGGCCATGCGGGCCTCGAGGCTGCGCTTGTCCGTCGCGTGCTCGAGCCGTTGTTCCTCGAGGGTTTCGACGGGCTTTTCCATGAGAGTGATGTAGGACGGAACGTAGCTCTCGGATTCGCTGTCGGTATCGACGTCTGTTTGTTCGGAGGATATAGTAGCAATGTATCGACGAGCGAAACAAAAGCCGAGGCAAACAAAAACGAAAAAAAAGAAGAGACAATCAGCAACGAGAAACACTGCGGTTGTGACGTGCTGCGCTTCGAACGAATGATTCCAAAACGCGCGTTCCGGATAGAATCGACACGGCAACACACGGCGTTCCATCGCACGGTATCTCATTCCATTCATCCATCGATCCATCGATCCATTCATCCATTCATCTATTTACACCTACCAGGAGCCTCGTAATAGATTTTCACCGGCGTCTCTTTCGGGACTTCCACCGTGTGACACTTTGGCTTCCCGCTGGTCACCCAAAATTTCGGTGCACCGTGAACGCAAGCCCAGCTTGTTGCCCACAGAACAAGCGACAAGAAGACACCGAAATGATTCATGGCGTCCGACGATCGATATACAGTAATATTACAGGGGGCAATTTGGAACCAGGAACGGAATGTTCAGAGATGGTCGGAGGTAATCACAAACAAACTCTATCGTGCAACGGTTGTTGCTTCTTTTGTCCGTGTTGTTTGTTGCTTGGCGAGAAGATGTTGTCGAGGGGGAATTGTCACTTCTTGTTAGTTGTCCTGGCATTGAAAATGTCTCCCAATTTCGTACCATCCCGAATCATCCTAACGGACCACGAGTCCCGTTTATCGGATGGAAATTAGACTCAATCGACCTACCGTCAGGTACCGGTAGGGCGCTCCAGAGTTTTACTACCGGTACGCAGTAGGTAGTGTTATTCTTTCTCTCGGTATGTATCGTACGTAGAACTATACGTTCGTACGCACGTAGTATGGATCTACCGGTATTTTGAATTTGTACCTGAGATTAGGGTACGATGTAAGATCACTGTAAGATTACTACTATCGTACCGTAATTACGGTACGAACCGATAAACAGCTTGAAGCTGTCACATCAACAATATTGCGTTTTTGTGGTGGCAACAGATACGGTACGTACCGTACCGGCACCAACCAACCTGGGCCCTGAAACGGAACTCGAAGCAGACTCGAATCATCACAACCCACTTCGATCTATCGGTGTTTTGCCTTGATTGTCAGATTATTACCTCCATCAGATCGACGAAACCGCTATTGCTCGTGTCGGGGGATCGTCGGAAGATCGAGGAAAATCCAGGCATCGAACGTTTCAGTACGGTACCTCGATCCAAAATAAGCCAATGTGTGATTGTACGATGACAAAACGTCAACAATCATCATCTCGTCTTCGGAGGAAGCAACAAAAGTCGTCTGCTTTGTTACAATCGCAGTGTAGTACCATGTTGTTGCTATCGTGCGTACTCCTCCTTTCGCTTTCGTCGAAGGTCTTGACGGTAAATGGCTTCGCGACACGATCCTCGGTAACAACGAAAACTGTAACTACTGCCTTTCCACCACCCCAGTTCCGGGCGAGCAACAATGCTCCTCTTGTTTCCCTGCTGATCAACAGCCGATCGCGGGCGTTGACATTGACACGCCGCCGAGCAACCAACAACAACAACAACAACAGCAACAACAACAGTAGCAAGAGCAAAAACCCAAAACGACGGTACAAACACACGCTGGCCATCCTGAACATGCCGTATACCTCCACCGACAAGATCGCCAACGAGGCAATCCTGGACCAGGCCATCCAACACACCCGGAAATTGAGCGTCGTCCTGCGTTGCCAGGCGACCAACGCCAACAGCTACCGGAATGCTCCGTCCCTGGCGCGACTCCGACGATACGCGGGAGAAGTCTATTCCACCCTGTGGGATGCGGTGGCCCTCACCGACAACCAGGACGACGGCACGGGTTGGGACGACGACGACGACGACGACGAGGACGGAAGCGGCACCGATTTCTGCGACGTGGTGGTGTATCCCCAGAACCTGCCGAACGCCGCGCCGGAATCGTGGATCCAGGACATTGCCGAAGATCTCGATTCGGTCATCAGCCACGATTCGATATGCGGCTGGGTCTCCTCCTCGGCCATGGGTCGGGGCAAACAATTTCAGTTCAGCGAGGGAATGGGTGCCGGGGGACTGGACGCACACGTTCGTGCCATCAACGCGGATCGAGAGGATCGAAAACTGGCGCCGGTGGCCGCGATCCACGTCGACCCGTGGCCCATGGGAGCATCGAGGGAGTGGCAGGCCGGCAACCACGTGGTGTTCTTGGACGACGACAGCGCCGAAAACGAGAGCAGGACAACCCCCGGTGACGACGACGACGACGATGACGACGAAACCAGTTTCGGCGGCATGGGCATGATTGGTGGAGCCCGCATTCCATCGGGGAGTCTCTTTCAAAAGGTGGCGGTTGCCGGAACCTTCGATGGCATGCACTACGGGCATCGCAAGTTGTTGACGCTGGCCATTTCCTCGGTGAGCCCGGTGAGCGGCGAACTGTTGGTCGGGGTCACGGTGGACGCGATGCTGAAGCACAAATCCTTCAGCGAAGACATTCCGAATCTCGAAGAACGCATGGAGGGAGTCCGGGACTTTGTGTATCGGCTCGCGCCGGGGATCAAGAATCGGGTGCGATTCATACCGATTGCCGACGAGTACGGTCCGCCGGGCACCCTCGAAGACGGTCCGAACTTTGATGCCCTGGTGCTGAGCCACGAAACGCTGGAAAACGGGCACAAACTGAACGAACACCGTATGCAAACGCTGGGCCTGGAACCCCTTACCCTGCTGTGCACGCGCCGGACCGAACCACACGGGATGAGCAGCACCGCATTGCGACGCCGGCGCCGGGAACGAAAACTGCGACGAGAAAAGGCGGCGCAGTCGACGTCGTCATCTTCCGTTTGACCACAACAACCCTTACAAACAAACAGCCTATTGATGGGTTGCCTCATAGAAGTAGATAAGAAGGAAACTCCACGAACGGAGATTTAAACATTTACTGAACGATTCATACGTGTACGGAATTACTCATCGTACACGACTTTTTGACTGTGTTTAGGGCAAGCAAAAGAGCACCAAGCAGTCTTGTTTTTAAAATCTAAAACTTGCCGACAGATTATTTCACAAAAATGAGAAAGACGGCTGCCCCAGGCATTGATTGGGGTGTTGACCACAACCTTTTGGATTGCCACAATATTAAAAAAATAGAAGAAAAAATAGATAGATGCGTTTCAAGATTGTTTATAATTTCCGGCCAACTTTCGTGAACTACGTATGTTATAATAATATGATGTCGCAACCTCCTTCCTGACATTCGATACAACTTTCCACGCTGGTGCAGGATTGTTCTATGTAGGGTACCATACTACAATTCGTGAGGAAGGATACGAGCATATTCTCTAATCGCCTACCAAATTTCCTTGAAGTAGAAAGTTGCCCCATCACCTTTCGAGTTGACTTCTAAATCTGCATCCGTGTACTTTTTAATGCCAACTCGATACTGGATACTCCATATTCCTTTTCATAGGGCATACGGTAATTAGGTCCAGATTCGATAAGTGCCTTTTTTGTGATCACTGCACAACCTGTGTTGATTTCCTCCGTCTCGGCAAAAGATCAAGAGCAATTAGCTATAGCGATAGGCCGATCTTGATCTTGTCCTCGAGATTCTTAGTCGACGGAACATGAAGTCCCTTCAATTGTCTCTCGGTGACAACATCAACGAATACTGTCGGCTTTCTCAGTGAGTCTTGACGCAAAAATCATTTCGGTATTCAGAGAGATTCACTAAGATTGGCAGTTGTATTATTACTGCTTCGTATTTGATAGTTGTTGGTTGGTTGGGGAAGGATGGCGATCCTTGCTGTCCCATCCCCGCAACGAGCTCCTAAATAATTACGAATCCCTTCCCCCTCCCTCCCTCATCGAATCGAATCGAATCGTTTCGTTTCGTTTCGTTGTCACAAAAAGTCGTTGCAATCGGCAAAGTTCAGTGTCACGTTGTGGATGTTGGCAAACTCTTTCAACCACGGCGACGAGATCCCGTGTCGCCGGTAGTCGTCAAAGAGTTCGTCGTTCGCTCGGATGTCCACGAGAGCTACCAGGTCGATTCCATCCGGCGTCGGTTTGTAAACGGTGTTGGGAACCTCGTTGTGATTCAGACCGTTCCCGGGAACCCACATTCCAAAGAATCGCTGGTCGTCGTCGTCGTCGTCGATTTCGGTTTTGGTTTTGTCGTATCCCCGATCGTCGGCATCCTTGTTGAACCCCCACAAATAATCCTTGACGTACTCTAGTTTTGCCCGGTAACCTGTTCCGTACGAATCGTTTTCGTTTTGGGCCGTGCAAAACTCCTCGATGTCGGCAATGGAGGTAAATTCCTTTAGGTTGACACCGATCACCCCCTTTCGCAGAATCGTTCCGGCGGAAACGTCTTCCTTGGAGAAGAGACCCGCTCCGTACGGGGTGGACCTCCAATCGACATCGACCTCCCAGCCCTTCTCTTCGAGAGAGTAACGGTCCTGGAGTCCGATCCGATCGTTCCAATCGAGTTGTGCGTCGAGGGTGTTTGCCATCGACTTCGAATACGCATTCGACTTTTCATTCTCGGTCGAATTCGGCTTCCTCTCGGCTTGCAACCGGATGGTGGAAGTGGAATACGAATACAAATGCGAATGCGAATGCGAACACGATCCCGATTCCATTCGAAACAGATTCGAACGACGAGTGGTCCATGGGATGGCAGTTGTGACGGAACGATGATAGGCACTGCTCGTCGTCGTCACGGAGCCCCACGGGGACGAGCAAATGATGCCTCTGCTGCACACGGATGACAACCGCATCGTCGTCGTTCGGATTGTGCGGTACTGTCTCTTGCCTTGTCGGCCTCGTTTGGATGATCGCAAAGTGTGTTCCGGTACGGTAGGTAGCTTGTCTCGGTTTTTGGAGACACCACTACATTCGGTAGGTCCCATTCAAATCGAAGAACAAACATCTGACATGCGAAAGAAAAAAATCAAAGGGCAGCGATGACTCGTACTCGCTCGTACGGTGACGAGTTTACAAGATAAAAATACCACAATAAATACCCAGTACCAAAACCATGCAGAAGTCTACAGGAAATAAAACATACGTATGTGTGCTCCGCACACCTCTTCAAAAAAAGAAAAAGACAAAAGACCCTGAAAACACACCGAAAAACTCACTCCAAAGACAATTTTTTTGATGGGAAGTCCGATGGTCGAAATCACCAATGTCATTAATTTCGACCCTTCTGTTTCTCCTTCCATAGAACAGACCATGAAGGTTCACCACTGTACAAGTGCGTCCGAGAGGAACTGTTTTGTAACTTATCACCCACAAATTTTGTGCGTGATTTTAACACGGCAATATTTTCTCGACACCCTGAAATTTGTGAGTACATCGGGACCAAGTGGCAGGCTATAAATAAACTCAGCACTATTTCTGTGCGCGTGATGCATGTTACTCTAATCATGATTAAAAATAATATATTTCAGTCTCTAGCAGAACCCAATTATTATTCCGTACCAAAAACAATTTCTTCTATTCACAAATAAAAAAGAAATCTTGACTCAGTATTAATTCCAAAATATAAAGCTACGAAATAACAATTCGATTCTGCTCTCCTAATTGTGAATTCTTTTTCTGGACTATGATATTCCCTTTTTTAAATGTAAATTCTGTTATGCTTGATTTATTCCTATTGCAACATATTACGAATCCTCCATTATTTCTAATATTCTCAATATTAAGTTCATAATTAGTAGTAGTTTTGTACTATGTATGTACTGTTATTTTCTACATTAATTCACCAAGAGATAAATTGGCATTCATCGATGCTGTTATTGCCGGATCAATATAGCTAGACCTTCCTTTTCTTTTATTATTTGCATCGCCATGCTTATTGGTGTATTATGTCGGACTTTCTTTCCTAAATCTGCCCCTCATCATTTCCTCCAATTCCCTTCCTGTATCTGGCTGATTGTGCAGCTTGATAACTTTGTCACACAAATCACTGAACAACTCTTGTCCTTCCTCCATCAATCCATTTCTGCTTCCGCTGTCCGAATCGCAGAATTTTTTCTGTCTCCCAATCGTGGCATCACCCTTTCGCTGCTGCTGGTTCACCCATACATGATGCTCATTGTAGATCACTATCAACACAAATGTTTCATCTGCTACAGAAAATATATCACTCAGCAAGTTCCTCTCCTTCTGTTGTTTGAAATTGGAGTTTGCCGGGTTGATTGCCGACATGATTCTTGTAACAAAATAATAAAAAAAAATGTTTTCCGCGTCATTGTATTTCCTGTATTGAGGGTTTAAAATACCTGTATTCTCATTTTCTGTGTCTTCAATAACTCCAACAGTACCAGGGAAGGTGATAGGGACCCAACCTTTGCTGTTATTGGCTGTATTGATGTACCATCAGTATCAACGGGCGGCATGTTAGTGGCATTGGACAAAAAATAGGTTCCACAATTCCTAATTTCAACAACTAATCCCTGCTGTCGGTCAAAAATACGCGTACTGTACTTACGTACGTTCTACAGGAATTATATCCATTCTACACCTGAAAAGTTACTTATACTCCTACAGAGATAAAATGACTTCAAGTATCAAGATATCTACGTCACATCATGTGTTCTCTGTCTTATGACGAATTACACATGATCGACGACCGGTTTAGACATCCCTACATACAACACTAACACAGGGATACCGGTCGAATACAGTAAAATACACAGTAACAGAGCAATCTCATGATATGCTCACATCTAATTAAATTTTAATTATCCTATCCTTTCGGTCGATTTTTAGAGTAACAACAGGTTATAGAGCCCTTATAACTCACACTCGTGTCCCGCAAGAGCACTTGTGTATACCTTAAGCTACGCTCCTATCTCTGGCCGTTCAGCACCTCCACTGCCGGTTAAATCCAGAGGAAATTCTGTGCTTAGCTCCCTGTGCGGCACATTCTCGGCCTCCCCCCATCTCATTCTTTCTCTCTTTTTTCCTCTTCACCTCCCTGCTCGCGAATCAAGGGGTGTAATACCGATCCTTCTACCAGCATCTTCTTTTGTAATCCACGACCAAGCATCAACGATTCGGCGATCAAATACAAGAACCCCGACGACGATTGTTCCTTTTCTACCATCAACGATCGCCGCCGACACGATTGTTTCTCCGACGAACGTTCCGGCACAATCAAAGTAAATCGACGACGGTTAATTACAATGCCGGATTAATTCGGCATCTCCTTTCACCAATTATTTCTTTGCATCAACCGTGGATCGTCCTGACGCTCTTTTCGGTAAATCCTTTTACGCCTCTCCGGCAATCGGTTATCTTGTTGCCGGCTATTTCTCCTCAACTACAGTAATATCTACCCCGTTTACCTACACGGCCTACCAAACAACTCCTACGCCACTTGCTCAGCGCAACGCCCTGCATTTGCAATCCAACCTCGGATCTACTCCAAATCTTCTTTAGTCCACGACGACCACGGATTAATTAATAACACTGGCGTCAACGCCGCAACATTAAATTGACGACGCCGACCTCAAATTTTAATTACATCCCAAGAACAGTTTTCTATGACGACGACAACGACCCGTACGATGCCGACTCCATTTGACTGGACTCCAATCTTTGGAATTGAATTCCAATTTGCAAGCGCTACTAGCAACCCAACTGCGGCCACGTCACTCAACAAAGCCTACTCTGAAAGCATTGGCAAAGATGAACTCTCAGAATTCTTTGTGACGCGTGAAGGCAAAGAAGAAGAAGGGCCACTAGAAATAGCACCGGATCCACAACTCCACATCCTGAATTGCGTTGCCAAAGCCATTGCTATCAATCTAATAGACCCAGACAAAGTCACGAAAGGCCACATTTCAAATCTTCTCCACAAATGTGTTATCAAACATGTTAGAAACAATGGGTCTCGCAAGTGAATGCAATCCAAAACAGAATTTGATGCAGCAGCCAAGGATGCGATTTGAACCAACACTGATGAAGAACCTATCGTCTTATTTGAACTCACTATCACCCATTGGAGATTTAAAAACAAATGGCGCCCTGACCTCTTCATGCAAGCCTACACCGGAGACCCACCATCTGCCACCGCATCCAGGGCCCAATTTGCCAATTTACTACAGCGAGAATATACCACACCAAAGGCCGCTCCCCCGGACGCTCCAATCTTGGCCCCTATCACACCCGCTAAAGCCAAGACTGTCAACGCGACCATTCCTTCTGATACTACCACAATGGAAGCCAAGAATGTCAACGCGACTATTCCTTCTGATACTTCCAAAATGGTTGATTCCCATGCTGTCGCGACCCCTGTCACAGCCCTCTCAGGGACGCCAGCCAACTTCCGACTGGACATTTAATCCTCAGAGTCAATCTGTGGTGTTCCACTGCTTGCCAAAACCCGTTTTGCGAATCACCAAACGCCACCGCGATGCTCTCAAGATCACACTGTACCACCTACATGCTAATATCTTGCCTATGAATTGGTTTTACAACACTTGTCACTGAACACAACCTCAAAGAACCGACTGATAATTCAACACTCCTTCACTAAGTGTCGAATCAAGGGGTGTGTTGCCGGTTCTGTTGCCGGTTCAGACGAATTCACGGAACTTACTTAACGCACTACAAAATAACATACGAGCTAGATCAGATCTCACACAAAAGGAGTCTACCGATGGGCCTTTGGTATGATATTTGATCCTTGACTTGATATCTGGCGACTACATCTGATTTCACTATATCGATTCCCGCGATCTCTGATTGAATTCTTTCCTACGCTTGATATGGCATGATCTCTACAATTCGTTTCACAATCAATTTCTACGATTGATTCCTCCTTGACTTAATATTCTCCTTGAGTTCCTTCCGAACCAATCCTGCATCTACGGCTATGAGCCAATCTCCTCTCCGTCGATGTTTGATTCGGCACCTACGGCTTGCCGTTGGTCCGTCTTCCTCTTCTCCAACGACACGTCTCTTCATGACTCTACAGTCGATCGGTCCTCTCTTCTGACAGAGTTTCGATTCCGATTCCATTTGTTTCTACAACACGCCTATTTGCGTTTCTACGATAAGCCAATCTCATCTTTGCCAACATGACTCCCATCGGTTGCGATCCAAGATCAATCCACCTCATCAGTAATCAACTCGTTTGATTCTATTCGACGATTAGGACTACATCCGATTTCAATATCGATTCCCGTGATCCCCGATTGAATTTGCTTTTCTACGCGTCGGCTTGACGATCGATCTCTGACCCGATCAGTTATTTCAACGATTAGTAATTTTGACAATGAGTCATTTTGACAATCAGTCATTTCGACGACGCTGCAACAATTAATCCCATAAGTGTTAAATCGAGGGGTGTGCATCTGACTCAAGGGGTGTGCCTTGGATCCCCACATGCCGCTTAATTTGGACACATCTACCTTACAGAGTTTCCCTCATAAGCTTCCACCAATTTACTTATCATTGCCCGCACGCGACACCGATCCCACTAAAAACAACCTGAAATAAGAACCAACTGATAATTCGCCACTCCTCCACCAAGTGTCGAATCAAGGGGTGTGTTGCCAGTTCTGACGGTATCAAGACGGAGATATGATTCAAAGCTTAATTAACATACGAGCTAGATGAGACCTCAAACAGAAGAAGTCTACTAATTGGCTTTGGACCCCGATCTTCAATCCTTGCCTTGATATTCTCCTTGCATTCCTTCAGACCAGTCCTATTCTACCATTCAATCCACCGATCGAACAATACGTTTGATCGAACAATATGTTTTACAATTCGCCAATCGCCCACTTATGCTTGATTCCTTCCCTCGATCTCTTTGTGCTTCTTCTACGATTGATTCCGATTATCCCAAGCCTTGATACTGATAGATCTCACTTCCAAGTCTCCGGTTCGAATTTCATGCGATGGTTGATCCCTTTGTCGACTCTCAACCCCTTCTCCTCTTTGAGCTAATCCTCACGCTCAATCAATACACAATCACTCATGGATCTCCCCTCCGTTGAGATCTTCAATTGAGCCTTCTGTTCCGCTTCAATTGATATAGTTGATTCCTCCATACGCTTGACCCTACCCTACGACATGGACGATCAATCACAACGTTTGATTCTCCGATTCCCCAGTCTCCTTTCCAGGACACGAATCCATATTCCATCTTGTCTCCAATTTGCTTTGACAAGTTTCATTCAATTTATACCATGGTCCTCATTGATCTCCCCTCCATTGAGATCCTCAATGTCCAACAACTCCAGTTCAATCAATCCACCTCAGCATCAGTAATCGGCTCGTTTGATTCTATTCAACAATTGAATTGAATCTAAGACTACATCCGATTTCACTATATGGATTCCCCAATCACATCTTCCAAGATATGAATCTCTTTCACGTCATCCAATCCGGCACATTCCGTTCCGAGTCTATCCCACAAACATTCTTCTTCTCCACGTTTGATTCAATTCTCGAACCTACCATCCATCCTCGATTACGATTGGTAACTCTTCCACTCCGATCAACCCTCCCCGTCGACAAGCTCAAACTCCAATCTGATCAGTTATTTCGACGATTAGTGATTTCGACAATTAGTCATTTCGACAATCAGTCATTTCGACGACGTTGATTATCCAATCCCTCCTTCCAGTTCAAAGATATGAATACGTCACTGTGCTCTTCCATTCACAATGTACGATTCCATCCTACGGCTAGGAGCAGCAATCAATCCTCGACGTTTGACTTTATCCGATCTACGCTGCAACGATTAATCCGACTGTCGATCCCCTCTTCTACTCCACATTTGAATCGATTATCAATGTTCCATTTCTTCCTAAGATGAGCACCACCATTTGATTCTACGGTACAATTGTGAACGACAAGCCAATGGACGAACCTTTTTCCATCCGTGATATTCAATACGCTTCATCCAAGCACATCTCTTCTTCCCTCCGATTTTGGATTCCACTATGATCAAATCCCTTGATTATGATTGGTAACTCTCCCACGATCAATCAATTGTCTTCGATGCTGCTCACTCCACTTATACGATTGGATTCTCCAATCATATCGATTCCTACTGTCTCTTATGAGTTGATGATTCGTTACCCATCCAATCGATTCCGACTAACCCTCTCATCGATTTCACGACCACTACATACTCAAGCACCTCTCCTCTCTCATTGATTTACGATTGGTTCGATTCTACGATTACAATCATCCGATTTGATATCCAAGCCCATACTTAAGTTTTTAGAGTTCTACAAGATGGAGAACCGACTTGTAATTCAACACTCCTTCACTAAGTGTTGAATCAAGGGGTGTGCTGTCGGTCAAAAATACGTGTACTGTACTTACGTACGTTCTACAGGAATTATATCCATTCTACACCTGAAAAGTTACTTATACTCCTACAGAGATAAAATGACTTCAAGTATCAAGATATCTACGTCACATCATGTGTTCTCTGTCTTATGACGAATTACACATGATCGACGACCGGTTTAGACATCCCTACATACAACACTAACACAGGGATACCAGTCGAATACAGTAAAATACACAGTAACAGAGCAATCTCATGATATGCTCACATCTCTTTAAATTTTAATTATCCTATCCTTTCGGTCGATTTTTAGAGTAACAACAATCCCTCAACATTTATTTACCTATCCAGTTTTTTCTTGCCAATGTTTGTGAGTTGTGCCTCAATGTAGTCAGTACTGTTCCTACTCTCTTCTGATAAAAGTTACAGAATGACGCCAGTTGAATATTCTGTGGCACCATAACCTTCTGTTTTAAACTGCCATTTCTGTCACATGCGCCGTTACCTCGTCATTGATTGGGAACTTCATTGTATGGTACCAATCTGTTTTTATGTATTCCCTTAGCTGTCTGTCCACTGTTTTATCTGTATCACTCAAAGCCTTAAGAAGATTGTTATCTCTTACATGCCCATATTATTCGCCGGTAACTGTACTCAATTGATCTGGTGTATCGTCGGCATTGCAACTCCCATCTCCCTGTAAGGTTGCCTTTGTATGTTGATGTACCAATACTACCTTTCGCACACCCATATGTTGTTTCCTCTGCTGTTGTTGCAAGTGTTTGGCCACTTCCCGTGCCAATATGTCATATGAGATTTGTTTCATGACACGGCTCACAGCCTCCTTGATATTGCCGCACTCTCCGTTTGATGTTTTCTCTACCACATTGGTTTTTGTCCCTTCTTTCTGTTGGTTCATTACTGTACTAGTGGTGGGTGTGTTGGTAATGCTCAGCGCTGCTTCGTTACTCTGGTTGATGGTTGTGTGCTCTTCCATGTTTGTAGTAGTAGTAGTAGTAGTGTTTTTGGTATCATTTTGTTTTACTGTTGCCCTTGGCTGCGTTAATAGTTGTGGTATTACTGTCACATTGCCGTGTTTGTTTTCGCTCTTCTTTTCTTACCGTTGTTGTCCCCTGTAGTTTGATGATCACCGGGACGGATGGTTTTGTTGTTTCCCCTCTGATTTTTTGCTTTGTCGTGTCTTTCCGACAACATTCATTTTTTTAATATTTTTGTAAATATGGTGCCAAACAAGAATCATGTGTTTCTTTTTGTGTGGTTTTGTGTGTGTTGTACTATACTTTTTGGGGATTTCTTGTGTGTGTACAGTGTTTCATGTGTGTACGCTGTTTTGTGTTTCGTGTATGTGTGTGTGTGTGTGTTTGTACGGTGTTTTGTGTTTGTGTTTGTGTTTCGTGTGTGTGTGTGTGTGTGTGTGTGTACGGTGTTTTGTGTGTGTGTGTGTGTGTGTGTGTGTGTGTTTGTACGGTGTTTTGTGTTTTGTGTTTCGTGTGTGTGTGTGTGTGTGTGTGTGTACGGTGTTTTGTGTATGTGTACGATTTTTTGTGTGTGTACTGTTATCCGTGGGTTCTGTACTATGATGTTCGCCCTAACTTCTTCTGTGTGCTGTCTGGCTTGGGCGCACCCTTATTTTTTTATAAGTAGATCACGTACCTGTACAAGCCACCCCTCCCGTGCCATAATTTTTTCAAAAGGGAAACTTTTCATAACACTAAGGTTATGTATTTCACTCATCTCCTCACCTGTAGAATCTCGTAGACTGCACCAAACATACCGTCTTGTGTGCCATTTGGATAGACAAACCACAACATTTTCTGTACTGTGTTTGTGGAAAAGTTGTTCCCAATATGCATTTAAAAGTTGTTCCCAATATGCATTTGATGAGTCATGAGAAATATATTCATGGCACGGACCGGATAGTTTGGGAGTCATTAGTACCCAATAAGAAGTCTGTTTGTGCCCTGGAATTGCACCAAAAATAACCTCTTGTGTGCCAATTGGAGAGACAAACCCCAACCTTTCCAGCATTCTGTGGGGCAAATTTGTTCCAAATATGCATTGGATGAGTCATGAAAAAATTATTCATGGACCTGACCGGATACTTTGTGAGTCATTACCTAATAAGTCAGTTTTTGCCCTGGATTTGCACCAAAAATAACCTCATGTTTGCCATTTGGAGAGACAAACCACAACATTTCCAGCATTCTGTGGGGCAAAAAAGTTGTTCCCAATATGCATTTGATGAGTCGTGAGAAATGTATTCATGGCTTGGACCGGATACTTTGGGAGTCACTTGTAAGATACAGCACACAATCAGAGGGTATAATACCCCCACTTGCAAGGGGACTTGCAAGGGGATTTGCAAGTTTGTGCACTCACGTTGAACTAGTAGTACCGTATGGTACAGGGAACTTCTTGCAAGTGCACTGTGCCCCATATTGAGAACATGACATCTTCTTGATGCCCCAAACCAATGCCATGTGCCCCATTTTGGGAAGATGGCATCTTCATTGTGCCCCAAACCGATGCCCTTGTGCTCTGAACTAATGCTGCATGGCATGTTCCAAAAATGTGCATTGTGCATGTGCCTAATGCCTAAGTGGTGATCTAAGTGCGCCTATGATACATTTTTTATGATTCACTAACTCACTTTAATTCTGTAACAGTCTAATAAATCCTAACCAACAAACCAAAGAGTCCTTCATTTACAAGATTTGTTTGCTCGTGAACTATTGCTGAACAAGTTTAGTGGGACAATTTGAGGTTTTGCATGAAAAGGAGAACACTCTGTATAAAGATTCTGGGTCAAAGTGCAGCAGCAGCACTCACAATTCAGGATGCCTTCTGACTCTGAAGAGGAAAAAATATTAAGTTACCAAAGTGGAGATCAGATGGCCCTGACAATACCTTAATTGCTCGCGTGTATTGGGCAGGTTGATCTGATGAAAGTGCTACAGAGTGAAAAGAATTTATTGAATACAATCCTACTCTTGCTAATAATTATGGTGTTCAAATCGAAGGAGTATGAAGAGGCCATTTAGGGAGAACGTAGAGAAGAACATGGAGAAGAACGTGAAGAAAGTGATAAGGACAACCATCCTGCTTCAATTTTCCCAATTGTAGAAGAATATGACAAAGAAGACAACGGAGGAGAGGACACTCCAGAACCTGAGGATCCACATTATCCACCAGAAAACTTTGGCACGAGAAGCCTATTGCTACCCCCACAAGACCCTGTTGCTCTTGAAAAGCTGGATCCTGTCTTTCATGCAAATGATCCAGATTGGGAGTCCTTTGGAGAAAGCCATTCAAGGAATGTTGTTGGACTTCAATCTTGGCATTCCAGATGGTTACAATGCTACTACTATCAAGATCAATTTAATCAATGATGGTACAGCAATGTAGATATGTAGTTACAAAATCTCATCAAGGTTTGATACCACCTACTACAGTACGAGAGAGCATCTTGCTGGAGGAAAATACAGCTCACAGATTAGTCAAGCGTTCAACAAAGCTTTGAATGAGCAACACAGCTCTAGCAACATTGGTCAAGATGGTTCAATCCAAAGGAGTTGGAAACTCAAAACACTGCTTAGAATTGAAAGGCATCCAAGGAATACAAATTATCTTTGGTTGCGAGTGCATCCACCAGGTGATCTTGGTTTCATCAGCATTTGTAGAGATGCAAAGTCGACCTTATACTTTGTCTTGTGCTTTGAAAAAGAGGTCAACAATCTTGTTACACTACAAGGCCAATGGAAGGAGCAGTTGATATTTCTTTTCTGGAACAAGCCACACCCCTTGGCCAAGCAAAAATCATGCTTCCAAGATAGAAACAGATGTCTGCTTTTAGGAGTGCTGAAGGTGGCAGGAGCAATACAAAAAACCCTGAAAAAGAAACAAGAGAGCCAGCATTGGCAATTGGAGCTGCAACAATGTGAACTTTAATTTAACCAATCCAAAGGACATGAAAGTCAATGTCAATTTGAATGCTAATCAGAATGCAAATCTGAATGCAAACATCAATCCAAATGCCCAGCAGCGTAACGCCAAGCTGGGCTGTCATCATGACAATAATAGCATTGACAGCCATGAAATGGAATTTGATAATCAGTCAAGCATTCACGAAACTGACAAAAATACATACAACCCTCGCAGAAGAATGTTACTGATGAAGATGAGGAGGTACATGACGACAAACAAAGCCAAAGATGAAGAATCATGAATAGCAGAAGCCAGAGATCTGAATATCAAAAATGGGCCACCACAACAATAGCAAGAACAACAGCAAGGCATTCCCAACGATGAAATCAAAACTGGAGAAACTAATTACTCTAAGCCAATAGCTGGCATGAGCTGACAGCAGCAATCAAAATTGAAACCTTTTTAGGATTAACAAATGTAGAAAGATAAATTAAGCTTTCTTCATGCACCAAAGCAGAAAAGTTGTGAGCAACTGTGCCAAGCAACAAGTACCTGGCAGGCTCTGATTCGTGCATGAGTATTTGACACACCCCACAAATGGTTGCCCACGCTCCAGAATGCCATTCCACAATAATTAAAGCTGTTGGTGTTGTTTTCAGTCTTCGATCCAAGGTCGACGATAGATGGAAACCAAACTAAAACCTGTTGTTGGGATAGTAGTATGAGCAAAGAGCTCCAGTTTCAACAAAGATGATCTCTTCTTCATCATTTTGATTTTGTTTAAAAAAATTGAAAACTAACTGACTTCCAAATCATCACCTCAGAGGTCATCACCATGGGATTTTAGGGCTAACTTGCTGTACAGGGGCCCCTAGTAGTAGTGGTCAATGGTGGTGGGTCGGTCATGCTGGTAGAGGGGGCCCCTACTATCTGGCTGCTGTCCTATCCACCGGCAACCAAATAGTCTGTACGAGCACCCTTTTTGGAGGAAATATGTGAGCTGCGGAACATGTAGGAAATCTTCGACAAGTGTTCAATGTTACAATGGGATTTTCAACAATTACGGTGTTACTCTTATCTCTGTGTTGTTCAAAATATTTCAGGTACCGTGAGGGTGCACAATATAAATACAACCCAAAATACAACAGTACAAAAACCATGTAGAACTCTACTGAGAGTAGAATAAGCGCGCGCAAATCTTCAGGGAGAGAAGCTACACGAGATCAGCGAGAGATGCTACACATCAGCGAGGCACAAACTCCGCTGAATTCTGCATCAAAAAAACTTCCAAGTCGGATCACTGCAAATAACACGTGAAAAATGCAAACACAGAAATAATTTTGGTTCATATCATGACAGAAATTGTTCATCAATTACATGTAACATCTACTTCCGCCGTAATCGCTAATACAATCGATCGATTGATTGATCGATCATTCCCTCGAGGCACAAAGCCGCTGGGATATGCGTCAAACAAAATTCCAAGTCAGATCACTGCAAATAACACGCCAATATACAGAAACAGAAACTATATTGATTCATATCAACGACAAAGATTGTTCATCGATGATAGATCCGATCGGCGATCCGATCAATCATCCGATTGATCATCCGATCGATCGATTGAATCGAGGCACAAAGCCCGCTGGGATGTGCATCAAACAAAATTCCAATTCAGATCACTGCAAACAACACGCCAACATACAGAAACAGAAATAATTTTGATTCATATCACGACAGAAATTGTTCATCGTCGACATCGATTACATGTAACATCTAATCCCTAATACAGTTGGAGACCAATACGATCGATCGATCGATCAATCGTATCCTACACTAGGTACATGAAAACTTGAACTTCGAAACACCCTGCTATCAGCAACAACAGGGGGGGATCCCCTATCCAATAGCAACACACTCCACTCCTCCACTTGACAATCCACCAATCGAACGCCGCCGCCCTCAACGAAGCTGGAAATTTCCTCCCTGCCTCTCATCTGGGCGCATCTTCCGAATCAGCTGAGTCATAGTACAGTCTCCATAGCACCTCTTGATCTTGGCAATGGCTGTGTTCACATCATTCCCCCGGTCTAGGAGGCGCTCCATACATCCCCAAAGAACCTTCCTGATTGCAATACTTGTACTTCACTCAGCCTCGTTCCACGGCAGTGAACTCCCTTGCCGGCTTCCTCCCTCCAATGCCATTCTGATACTCATCCCACAATGCTTGGATAGTTTGTGGTCTATCAAAGAGGAGTGCTGGCCTTTCTACGACAGGAGCTCCTTGACGCGGATTTGCGGATGGTCTTGCTCCTACTACTCCTCCTACTCTTCGAGCTGGTGCTAGTGTCAACGTGCGAACCATCTGGGTAAGGATCTTAACCTGTCGTTTGAGCTCAGCAAGCTCTGAGATCTGATGGTTCCTCATCTCTGCTACATTGGTTTGAGTAGTGGATAGCTTGGCATAGATAACGTTTCTCCACTGCTGCCCTCCTCTACCAAACGCGCCTACGCCATCTCCTTCTTCACCCTCAGGGATCTCATCCAGCCACACAATTCCATCAATATTGGAAGCAACAACTTCAGCTCTACGAATAGGATTCACCCCATCCTCAAGTCTCCCTTGCAACAGCTCATATCTGCGAATGATCTGTTGCTTCAGTCCAAGGGGGATATAATCTGCAACAGCAGGATCAAAGCAAGCCCAAAGCAAGGGCTTTGCTAGGATAGCAGCGACGTCATCCCCAAAGGCTCCTCGAATCGCAGGAGCTACTGAAGCACAAAGCCAGTCATCTGTTAGGCCACTGTCATCCTTCTCCTTGTACAAGCAAATCCCACGATGGGAAAGCTTGCTACCAGCATTGATATCTGGCCAGTCCAACTGCACATCCAAGTACCAATCTTGAATACTCTTAGTCTTCCATCTAGCTCTATAGTTTACATCATCATGAGTCGCGCCTCCTCTCCTAGCCATAGTTGTAGCCCACTTCTTCACTGAATGAGTCCCTAGCCTTTGCTGCCTTCCAAGGGGCCTAAACTGATCACCTTCTATGATAACCTTCAGACCCTTTTGGTATGCCAACTTGCACTTGTCGGCTTCCTTGTTCTGGGCTTTCAGTGGCGACCTGGAATCAGTATCACCCTCAGCAAACAGCCACTGGCTCAACCGGCCAGCGCCACTACCAAGCCATGCCTCCAGGTAGATAGCAAGGCCAATTAGTACACAGTATCTGTGATCCATAGCGCCCATCACGAGTTGTAATGGACAATTTCCCTCGTCATGGACGTTCTTCGACCACCTCATCTGAATCGTAAGATAGCCAGGGCATGTAGTACTAACCTGCAAGTTAGCCTTCTTCATGTGTGATGTGTCATCTCCTCTTGCAATCAAGTGCAGCTGGACTCAGAGCATCGCCATATGCCCGAGGCTTTGGAGGCTGTCTCCAATGGCTGTGAGGTCAAGCATTTGAGCAAACTCTTCATGTGTGAAAGCCCTATCAGCAGACATTTCGACGCCAAGCTGCCGGGTTTCCTTCTTAGCCACAGCTTTGATCAGTCGATTGATCTTGATAGATCTAGTAGGATTGCCAGTCTTGTTTGTTTCATCCCAAGCTGCAGTGTTAGTCATGAAGTAGGAGATAGCTTTCTTCCAATATCTCAAAGTGCTAGAACGGCCGCCAACTGGATTATCGTCTACTCCTGGATCCTCCATCCCATACACCTTCAAGCACATCCATTTATAGATATCGTCAGGGGTAATCACAACAAGCTCTTCCTGGTTGAACACCCGGTCGGTGGCGTATTCATGCCCTCCAGCAATGAAGGACATCAACTCCAACAAAATCCGGTGGTATCTTAAGAGCTGAGTGGGGGCATTCACATCATTGGGTAGAATTGGATCCGGTCCCCTTCGTGCCAGTCCTCTTGTTCGACTGGGGGGGGATTGTTGGCGCTCTTCTTGTTGCTGGGGCCGGCGGCGTTGTTGTTGTTGTTGTTGTTGTTGTTGTTGCTGGTGGGGCCATTGGCGCATCCTCATCGTCGTTGTCCTCGGCGTCATCTAGGACTTCGTCATCATCAGCAGCTAAAGCTAAGGCAGCTAGCTCCCCTACGCCATTCTCCTCCTCCTGCTCGTAGTCCTCCTCCTGCTCGTAGTCCTCCTCCTCCTCCTTCGTCGTCATCCTCATCCTCGTCCTCCTCCTCTGGAGGCTCCGGTTCGTCGTCGTCAGAGTTACCAGTATCTTTTGCTTCTGCAGCTGCTGCAGCTCTTTGCATGACAGCGCGTGCACGCCGGATTGCTCCAAGGTCCTTTGCTTGCTGTACAACCCGTGCCTCCTCCCTTGGTGTTCTTGCTGCAGGATCCATGGCAGCTAAAGCTGCTGCTGCTTGGGCTCGAGCACGGCGTTCACGGGCCCTTTCACGGGCCCGAATGTTCTTCGGATCCATGCTCAGCTGACGCGGCATCTTGATGCTTGTTGCTTGTTGCTTGTTTTGCTTCGATCGATTTGCAATTAGACAATCGATCGCGATCGAAAAAAGTGAGCTTTTGGCTAATCGATCGAAAATCAAGTGATCTAATCTATCTAATCTAAGAATCGGAGTGCGATCGATCGATCGACAATTTGCATGTGGATGAGAATTAAGAGAGCAAAAGCACATAAAATTATTTCGTTGTGACTCGCTATTCGGGAGTTGCATATAAGCAAGTCACTTGCTATCCGTGAGTTGCATAAGTTGCGCACCTCCGTGGGAAAATGCAGGGCTACAAATCAACCAGTAGTGCAACTTTGCTAAAATTGAAAATGCAACCCGTACTCTACTCTTAGTAGTACAAAAAAAATTGTGTACCCCGTCACATGGTGGGGTACCAAACATAATACTAGTGCCTACGTAGAATCGTGTAGCCGGTTGTACTAGCCCAGGTTAAATGCAACCCGGGTTGCATTGGTGCGACATCGTACCGGTACCGGTACGTACGGTACCGGTATCTATCCCTAATAAATACGAAGTACTTCGTACTCTACGTATTATGGAAAAATACGTTTCATACCGTATAGCCACGTGTAAGTACGGCACCCACTGTGGGAAGGGTTCATAATAAGAATATGGGTACCGGTAGGTGTGAGATCCGATCCGTGCCAAATGTAACCTGATTATCTAGTTACAAACTGGTAGTAGGTCTCGAGCACGTGCATTATTACAATTGCTCTTCCCCTTGTGTTAAGTGTACTCGTGCACATACATTCCTCGCTACCGAATTGCCCATCCCCAACTCTGTAACTCCGATACAGTATGATTATTTTCATCGGACACCCTAAGTACGTACGATAATCTTGCCCAATTGTTTTCGATTTTGACGCTGGCGGACGGCCATCCACCCCTCTTCTTACGAATGGCAAACTGCAACATAACCCCATAAGTAGCCATGATACATGATGGCAATTCTTGAGACAGCTAAGAAGCCTTGTGTCATGCAAATCTAACGCCATTGGAAAAGTCCTAAACTTGTGGTAAGATTACTGGTTATTGTAAATCAGTACCGTACGGTAAAATCCGTCCAGACCGGCAGCTTGCAGCATATTCGGTTTGCACGCACCGGTATTACAAAGAACTACGTTGTGTCATGCAAATCAAACGCCATTGGAAAAAGTCATCTTCTGGTGTGATTACTGAATACCGTAGATAAGCACCATACGGTAAAATCCGTCCAGACAGACAGCTGCCATATTCGGTTTGCACGTATTGCAGCACAGCACAGCACAGCACAGCACACTGAACCACACACCCCGGGTCCGCATCCATCCATCCATCCATCCATCCATCACAAACAGGACTTCCTTTTGTTTTTCGGTGCTACAGTGTGCACATAACATAACATTGTGACTAAGTAAGATAGCTCGTTGCGTTCTTGTTTGTAACCATCCTCTATCCTCCACTCCATCCACCAGTGAAACAACAAAAATGTTAGACGACGCAGACGCAGACGCCGCCCACCGGCAGCACGTCATCAAGCGGCTGTACATCGCCACCATTTTGTGTTCGGTCTTCATGATCGTCGAGATCATCGGTGGTCTGATTTCCGGATCCCTGGCCGTCCTGAGCGATGCGGTCCACTTGTTTGCGGATCTGGCGTCCTTTGCGGTGGCGATCGCCGCCAGCTATCTGGCCGCGTTGCCGGCGACGACGAAGCACACCTACGGCCTCAAGAGAATCGAGTCCCTGGCGGCCTTGTTCAGCATGATCAGTCTCGGGTTTGTCAGCGTCGGACTGTCGTTCGAAGCCCTTCGGCGCCTGGTATCGCCACCGGAGGACGGGGTAGACGGAGTTACAATGACGCTCATTGCGGGGATCGGGGTGGTGGTCAACGTGGCTCTGGCCCTTGTTTTGGGGGAGAACCACGTTCATCTTCCGGGAGGTACGAGTGCTTTTTCGTGCGGTATTTTGCTGCTCGGTGTTCGTTCGTTTGTGTGTTGGTTGGTCTCTTTGGTACCAACGATTCGGAACGGTTCTGCAATAATAGTATCATACTGTTCTGGTGGTTGTGAGCACTTTGTCCTGATTCATTCTTCTGTATGCAATGCATTGTAATGTAACATAAATTACCACAGGCGATCACGGTCACGATCATTCGCACGACCATGGCAGTCCATGACGATTGCCATGATCATGGGCACGGACACGATCACGATGGGCACAAACTCCACGAAGCGAAGGATTCCGAAGCTAATCATTCGAAACATTCGAAACACTGTACAAATGAGAAACACGATCATGGGCACGATCATGATCATGAACATGAACATGAACATGAACATGAGGAACATAAACACGACGACGGGCACCATCACGACCACGGACACGACCACGTACAGTACGTTTGCACCGCATCGCACGGCGATACGATTTCTGTTTGTGTTGCACTTTGTTTCGTTGAGAACAGCAACGCAACGAGTGCAATGCCAACAACGAAACGAAACAATATCAATCGCAAAACGGGGGCAACATCAATGGACACGATGCAACACACTACAGTACGGTGTTCAATCAATACACAGCTTTCTCAACTACCTTTTGTTCCATTATTTGTGCCTGTCATCTCGCTTCGATTTTCTGCAGCACACCCCACGATCACAACAATTGCGAATCAAAACACGAAACGTCTCCCCTATTAATAAGGAGCGGAGGACACGACCACGAAGATGATCACCACCAAACGCAACACCGAAACGTGAACTTGCATGCTGCGTATTTACACGCCCTTGGAGATTTGGCTCAGAGCTTTGCGGTATTTTTGGGAGGTGAGGGCTGCACTTTTTGTTTCTGTTGCGTGCGCTTTCGAGTTCTGGAGTGGTTGTGTGTCTCTCGGACATATTATTTTCTGCCGCCGGTCGGTTTGGTCTGGTCTCTCACAATTCGTTTGCACTTGCGTGCGCGGTTCGTACTTTGTTTGTTGTGTTAGGCGCCATAATTTGGTGGAAACCAGAATGGCATATTATTGATCCCATTTTGACGCTTGGCTTTAGTGCTCTAGTTCTCTGGTCGACTATTGGTGTGGTGAGAAGCTCTGTCGCCATTCTCTTAGAAGAAACTCCCCCGGGGATTGAATGGCGAAAGGTTAAAAACACCATATCGGCGGTACCCAACGTCTACGACGTACATGTAAGCAAGCAGCTTGTTTGGATGGATTCGGAATCTGTCTATCTATCTATCTATCTATCTATCTTTGTCGTACCCTGCCCGAGGCATGCCATCGCATCGCATCGCATCGATCGGGTTGCATTCCATTCCATCCCAGAGTGTATTTGAAGGATTCTCATCATCTATTTTGATTGTGTTCTTTTTTGTTTTGTTTTGTTTTGCATCAATTCGTGCGCTTTCTGAAAGGATCTCCACATCTGGTGCATCAGTCACGGCGAGATTGCACTCTCCGTGCATTGCACTTCTACGGATGAAAAGGCCCTTTGCAATATCAACAAGGCCTGCCAAAAATTTGGGATCAAGCACTCGACGATTCAAGTGAATACCGGATCGTGCTCGACATGCGACCCCAAAATGTGTTGCACATCGAAGATAAACGAGCTGTCGTCCTCGTGAAGCCATCCGAACATGTAAATAATTGGCGCTTGAAGGGGCGAGGTGGAGTTGTTGTCAAAAAATATTACTCCTCTACGCCCTCCGATGAGAAAACACAACATTTGCATTTAAATACAACTTTAGTTTTTAATGTACGGTACAGTACAGCACTAAATGCACACAAAATGGTCCCATAGTAGCTCAAAACTACCAAAATCCCTTATTTTTGTATCCCTTTAGATACAGGTTTTACTAGTAAATTCTCTAGTAAAAAGTGTTCCAGGGATTCATGCACCACAACTAGATGATAAACGCGTACTGGGAATCTTATGTATTAAAAAATATTAGATTATTCATACAGTCTCAGATTATCTTCTCAAGTAGTATTAAGAATGTACTAGATAGTGAGCCTTAGGTGCTGATGTGCAAGCTTCAGGAATGGCATTCCTGTTTCTATCTTATTAAATCCCATCTATATTGTGAAGAACGTTGAAAAGGATTGAAAGACTGAGGTGTTGACATGCAAGAAAGTTTAGTGTCAACACCATTCCTTTCTGCTTCATGTTTCACAGTTGTCAAAAGGGGCAAAAAGTGCCCGGAAAGGGGCAAAAAGTGCAACTCATTCAGTGTCATACCTTCTTCCTTGTTCTTTGGCACGTCAGGTGCCTGTGCTCTGATCTGGATGGCTCACCAAAAAATACGACCTTGAATGCACCTTATGTCATCCCCAATGGAGGGAAGTACGTGTCTTTTTGACCGGCAACAGTTATTAAAATCCCAGCTCAATTTGCGCTGGTTTGTATCTCGAAGTTAAAGTAGAGTTATTTACAAGTATGAGCCTAAAGTCTTCTGTTGGTCATATCCTCCTGAAACCTGTATATCTCCTCTGTCGCACCATTTTAGTATGTCTCCGGTGTTAATCCTTGCGATAACGCTTGTGCGGCAAATTGAAGCACACCTTCTTATTCATGTATGGTGGATTCATCATCCTTGATGCACGGCTACTGGAGTAAGCTGCCTTTTTTATCATGGAGGGGTACATTGTGTGAGTCATACTCAAAGAAGGGTACGTACTGTCCAGTGCCCCTGTTCCCAATGGGATCATGATTTCTGGCCTTCTTTACCATATCATTGATATTTTCATCCCTGATACTATGATTACATGCTGCTGCCCTAGCAGCTCACCCTTCAGCCCTGCTCTCTGGCTGGCCAGTTACATCTCCAATGGTGTTTTAACTCCGGTCCAAGCTGAGTCTGTCACCTCTTCCATGCGGGTCTATGCCCAGAACCTCTACCATACCACCAGCATCTCCCCTGCAGCAATCTCTGCTCAATCCCTTTGAGCAGGGGGGGGGGGGGGGGGGGGGGGGGGGGGGGGGGGGCTATGGCCCTACTACAGGGCAAATGTGATTCTAACGTCATCAAGCTCCTTGCAAGATGGCTTAGTGACTGCATGCTGAGGCACTTGCACCGGCAGTCTCTCCCCATCCTTCAAGAATCTTGCCTCTGTCATGTTCAACAACGGAACATACTCTTTCCTGCCAGATGAGTGAATCTCCTCCAACACCACACCATCTGGCAGCTCTTTTTGATTCATCGCTGGATGAATCTCCCCTCCCTCACTCTCCTCCACGTCCCTTCCAGGTCCCTATCCAGAAGCTCCCACCCTGTAGCTTGTGGTCCAGCTGTGCGCCGGTATGTGTGGGCACAGCAATCTAAGGGACCAGACTCCCCAGCCTGCAAAGCAATCAATAGGCTGGAATTTCCCAGATCCCCCTCTAGCACTGCTTAACCCACCAGCACACCAATGAACTACAAGCATTGCACATCCAGTACTACAAGTATGATGGCTACTGAAGCTATCACACACATAGTAAGTGATAGCGTTGTCACAAGAAGATGACTCAGGATAATGATCATTTTTATAATTAAATAAATGGTGCCATGTTCATTGGAATGGATAAGACATTGTTTCTTTAGTCCACTGCTGTAATAGTAGTACTAGTAATACTGGCTTCCAAGAGATGAGATACAAATTGGATACAAACTTAGTAGCCAACTGGTGAAGTCCACATTTAGGTGTAGAACAAGTTGTTGATCATTTGGCATGTTAGATGCCCGTCATGAATTTTGCGGGAACTTGCATCTGGTTGATAAGACCAAGCATAGGTGAACTATGAGCCGCCCGGGCTTGTTAAATTCCTTTCGTGTCTAATTTAGTAGAGGTACGAATCAAGAATAATGAGACCTCGAAAAGTACGAGACTCATTCTTACGATCGAGAATCAATACTTAACTAGAGGAGAAGAATCAATTGTCACTCGAGTTCGATACTTAGTGATCCAAGAAAGAACACGCGCCAGATATTAGCATATGCTATCTTTTGTTAAGTGTTCTGGTTTCAAGAAAAGACAGCAGAGGTTTGAAGCGCTGCTCACGAACTCGTTTCCTGCTGCACAAAATACGTGTTGTATTAGCGGCAACACAATATTTCTCACCCATAACATGGTATTTCACCATATATTCGTAACAACGTGCTGTATTAGCGGCAGTACAATCTTTAAAGCGCTATCTTGCTCTCCAACAAGATCAATCGCTTATACTTTTTGATTATTTGATTATTCAACCTTAAACCTTGCTTTGGCTCCCTTATTGGGACCTATTGTAGAACTACAAGCCTAAGATCTAACTGATTGCGTCGTTCATCAATAGTCAGTATAGATCTGATTGGATTAGCGTCCAATCGTAGTGGATATCAGAGAAATATTAGAACACAACAGACCGGCACTTCAACCGGCCTGCAGCTACAGCTCCTGTTGCTCCTCTTTGCCTTTGGATTGAATCAGCTCAACAGCCAGTTTCAAAAGGAAATTAACAGGGCTTTCACTATCATTTGAATGCCTTGCCACTTGCGCATTGCACAATGAATCCTTCCGATTCAATAAATTGAACAATGTGTTGTACGGAGGTGTATCCACCACAGTATGGTCATATGGGTACCAAATTGCGCGGGCCACCTGTGTGTCGTCCATTTTTTTTGTATACCATGTATCCAGGAAATCAAGGAAAATGGTCCTTCTTCTTGTTATACACATAACTCTCGACTGCTCCCATCCTGGAGAGTGGCATATCCTTGATTGTAACCTTGCTACCAATAACAAAACAAGGAAACTTGATCTTTGGATCAATGCCAGATAACAACACCTTGACATTACCAGCTGATTGTTCTGTACCTCCGGCGGCTGGGGGGCAAGGGGCTTGAATAAGGTAGCCTAGATTGTCAACATGGCTCAGGTTTGGAGAAACCTTCCTCTGCTTGTGATTGTTACTTAGATTTGATTGCTCTGTCGCCATCTATTTATGTTTGTGACCTGGGCGCAAAAATGATCTTCATGCCTTGGGCTTTGGTGGCGGCTTCTTATTGTTTAGTTCGTCATCTCCTTCCGATTCATTGTGAATTCTTCCCCATCCCTCTCCAATTGTTTGTTAGGGTCTCCAGCATTTTTGTTGAGTGGATTGGCTGGTAATTCTTCCTGTGACACATCATCGACTGCTTATTTGTCAACCCAAGGAACTTGGAAGAATGACCTGACATTCCCTTTGTTTGTGAACATTGGCTATCCAACCAAGTACATATCGTTATTCCCTGAACAATTCCAATTGACGACGTTGCTTTTTTAGGAAGTCCCACTTTGCAATGTTGGCCGCACTGCGACGGTAAAAACCCGGAACACTGATATTTTTGAAAACTTTCCTCAAAGAAAGACCATTGGATTTTAAATTCTTTTCATTCTTGTCTTCTGATACAAAGCCAACTTCTAAGTTTGCCTGAAGAACATTATTTGGTTTAATACTTCACGCAGAAGTTCCAGAGTCAAAGGAGTGAACAATTCCCCCCCAACTGGTAGGTAATTGTACATACTAGTGAGAAACTCCAGGGACCTCGTACAGAAGTTACTGCCGTAAACTAGTAGTATTTCCGGGCCGGTGATAAAGAAAATCTCATGAAATACTGTGTCTCATGTGCTCACAGAACGACCGGTCCTCCACTGTGTATTGGCAGTTCTCGTCGAAATTAAGGAACCTTTTATCCGAAAGGCATTTCTTATCTTCTCGTGTCCAAGAACTGTTTCTCGACCCCGCGTGGGGTATCGAGCGGTGCTTTCAAAACTCCCTACCTTCTGAGCCCGCGTGTTCACTAAAATAATTTTGCGTGTCCGAGGTTCCCCTTTCCAGACAAAATCTTGTCGCTCATCAATTAAATAACAATTTCAGGGTTAAGGATATCATACAACTTCCATGGTAAACAATATTTTCTGTCAAACTTACGCACGGATGACTATTTCTCATCTTTGCAAGAGCGGGCTGTTAATTGACCTTTTACAAAGAATGCAACCACCATTGCAATAATCACGAAGTATGGTAGTAAGGAATTTACCGTACAGAAGAACACTCGAAACATCACAAATCCAATTGATTGTTTTTCTTATTGTTGTTCCGTCCTGACCACCACTACTGATATTTTCTCTCAAACAATCAAAACCCCTCTTACATTCTACTGCCGTGGTTGCTGGAAGGAAGGCAAAAAATCCAAGTTTTAAGGATATAAATCTGGGTCAAAGAAGGGCAGTACCTTGAAATATGTCTCGTACAGCCTATGAAAACATCTCAGGTACAATACCAAATTCTACAACATTTATAAAAGTGAGGGTCTAGTTAAAGGAAGGATCTATAAGTTCTCCACCTCTATCAAAGAGTAACCTGCCTTGCCTTCTGTTCAACATTCTCCATCAGATTTTGGGATGACTATGAAAGCAAACAGTCCATTTGTTCCTCCTTCCCATCTCTCCCACCACACCGTTGCAAGTCAATCAGCCACGGGTCTTCATTATGTTCTAAGCAGATAGATTGTACATGGTGTTTTTCTACTGCCAATGGATAGGAATGCTATTGAATCTTACATGGCTATTTCTTCTGTTCAAGATGAAGATGTCTTCACACTGAATAATAGCGGTGGCGAAAATGATGATGACAACAATAATAACAACACCAACAACGACAGTGACAATGGCAACAACAACAATGATGCCAACAACAAAGATTGCAAAGACAATGAAGAAGATCACACTAATGGTGCTGATGTTAACTTTGATACTCAACAAGCCCCTCAGCCACCGCCGTTGCACAAAAGCATCAATCTGAATGAAAGAGAAGAGGCATTTCAAAGCCACACAAAACTGCCACCACGACCCCAGCTTCTTGCTGAATTAAAACTCATAAATTTAATGGCCAAACATAAATTGCCACTGAACACATTCAAATCAGTTTTCCACTGGGCAAAGAAAGGTCAAAGCATAATGGGTTTTGATCTTTGTAATACCAAAATTTGATCTCAGAAAGCAATTTTTGACAACCTTCAATCATATCTGGGTATATTTGATATGAAATTTCATCCTCATATACTGAATTGGCTACCTGACAATAAACCCACTCAGGTGTATTGTCGGAGAACTGTTTCGCGGGGTCCGAATGAACTTATCGCGCACAAATTTTGTGCGTGATTTTAACATGGCAAATTTTTTGCAACACCCTGAAATTCCCACCCCGGCGCAACCCTAGTCACTGCCTTAAAATCATACAAAAAATAATTCTGTGCGCATGATGCACATAACTGTAATCATGATTAAAAATAATTTCTTTCAGTCTCTAGCAGAACCCAATTATTATTCCGTACCAAAAACAATTTCTTCTATTCACAAATAAAAAAGAAATCTTGACTCAGTATTAATTCCAAAATCTTAATCTCCCGAATAACAATTCAATTCTGCTCTCCTAATTGTGAATTCTTTTTCTGGACTACGATATTCCCTTTTTTAAATGTAAATTCTGTTATGCTTGATTTATTCCTATTGCAACATATTACAAATCCTCCATTATTTCTAATATTCTCAATATTAAGTTCATAATTAGTAGTTTTGTATTATGTATGTACTGTTATTTTCTACATTAATTCATCAATAGATAAATTGGCATTCATCGATGCTGTTATTGCCGGATCAATATACTAGACCTTCCTTTTCTTTTTCTTTTTTGGTCCACTACAACTACTATAGCTGCTACTAGTAATATGCGCATCGCCATGCTTATTGGTGTATGGTGTCAAACTTTCATTCCTAAATCTCTCCCTCATCATTTCTTCCAATTCCCTTCCTAATTCTGGCTGATTGCGCATCTCAACAATTTTGCCGCACAAATCACTGAACAACTCCCGCCTTTCCTCCATCCTTCCATTTCTGCTTCCGCTGTCCGAATCGCAGAATTTTGTTGTTGTTGTGGAATTGTGCCATCACCCTTTCGCTGCTGCTGGTTCACCCATACATGATGCTCGTTGTAGATCACTATCAATGCAAATGCTTCATCTGATACAGAAATATATATCACTCAGCAAGTGCTTCTCCTTCCGTTGTTTGAAATTGGATTTTGTCGGATTGATTGCCGACATGATTCTTGTAACAAAATAATAAAAATCTTCATTTTCCGCATGTTGTTGTATTTCCTGTATTGAGGGTTTAAAATACCTGTATTCTCATTTTCTGTGTCTTGAATAGTTGCAACAGTACCAGGGAAGGTGATAGGGACTCGACCTTTGCTGTTATCGGCTGTACGGAAGTATCATCAGTATCAACGGGCAGCATTTTAGTGGTGTCAGACCAAAAATAGATTCCCAAAGTCCTACTTTAAACAACCAATTTCCCAACCTGTATTTACCTATCCAGTTTTTCCTCGCTAACGTTTGTGAGTTGTGCCTCAATGCAGTCAGTACTGTCCCTACTTGTTTCCTATGAAAGGAACAGAATGACGCCAGTGGAATATTTTGTGGCACCATAACTGCTCGTGATTTAACAGCCATTTCTGTTACATACGCCATTACCTTGTCATCAATAGGGAACTTCATGTTATGGTACCAATGTTTTTTAATGTAATCCCTTAGTAGTAGCTGCTTGTCCAGTGTTTCAGTCATATCACTCAAAGCCTTAAGAATATTGTTATCTGTTATAAGCCCATATTTGCCTGTAATTGTACTCACTGCTTGTTCTCTTGTGTCGCCGGCATTGTAACTCCCATCTCCCTGCATGGTTGCCTCCGTTTGTTGATGTACCAATACTACCTTTCCCACCCCTATATGTATTATCTTCCTTCTGAATCCGGTCTGTTGAGAGTCTGATTCAAAGGCTTCTGAAGAACAGCAACGCTGTGTTAGTGTGTTAGTAAACAAACGATTGGACTCTACGCGTGGCAATTGTGGTTGGATACTTTCGACAAGGGATAATCAGACTACAGGCGAGACTATGGAAACGCCGGATCTCTTCTTACTGTGAACTTGTTCAGATACAGCAAGATAGAGCTTAGTAATGTAGATTACAGTTAGTTGGTAGCAACTAGTGTGAATTTTGGGATATAAATTAGTTGAATGTTAAAAGTATGAGATAAAGTGAAATCTTGCCGAAATGCAAGATATCTCTTTTATTGAGATGAATACGTTGCAACTGCTGTTGCGTAATGATGAGATTACTCGCTGATTATTTCCGTACATGCATTGGTCGTTGACCGTATATATCTGTATGTATATATATATATTGTGTGAGAAGCACACACCAACGGTTTTCTTCTCTTGTTCCATTAGGAAGATCCTATGATATGTTTATCATTATGATCAGGAATTGCTCCCGTAGCTCATGTGATACTTTATGAAATCAGAGTTTGCTCACCAAAGAACAAGGGCAATACTATAAAACAGAGATTGCTCACCGTCAATGCGCGATGGGAATCGATGCTCCGTGGGAATCGATATGCCTCGGGAATCGATATGCCGTGGGAATCAATTACTTTGGTTGATACAGGACTCATTGATTTGTACAAATAGAATATCTACCGTCGTGTAGCTTTGGTACTTCTGGACACGAAAGGAATTTAATACTCCCCATGTCTCCTTGTGAAAGGTCATCACGTTTTACATGATGCTTCCATCGTCTTGGAGGAGGTCGCCGGTATTCCCACAAAAGTGGAAGATGGGCTTGAGCAGTGGATACACAACTGAGTGTCCCCAATGCTTGGTGAGGATATCTGCACAGTTATCTTTACCAGGGATGTGCAGCATTAGGATGAAGCCTTTCGCTATCATGCTTCATACGTAGTGAAACGATAGGATGTTGTGACGCTTATGCAACCTTGCGTAAGGAAAGGTTGACGTTTGAATCATCTTCTCGTTGTCTCCCCATGAATAGGAGATGTCATGGACTCGTGTTCCGATGTATCGGAATGAGTGACGTAGATCAACGATTTGCTCGATGCAAGTTCTTTCTGCAACGAATTCAGCTCCAAAAGTGGCTGTCTCCGTAGTAGCTTGTTTCTTTGAGAACCACATCATAGGAGTCTTGTTCGCAAAGTGAAGGATGCCGGTTACAGCCTTTCCACTGAGAATATCATGCATGAGATTGGCATCATAGAAGTGTGTTAACACTACTGTCTTCCCAAGTGGTGCAGGAGCCTCGTTGGGTAGCTCTTCAGAATGCTCCCCATAGACGGTGTTGGACCAGTTGATGGTGTGCAGTTTAGTCAGTATAAAATCTGGGGGTTCCACGCGGAACCTGATTTTAAAATGTCTAAACTTGGAGATATATCCGTAGATATGTTTGGCACAATCAAGGTGTCCTTCTCGTGGTTGAGCTCTGAAACTCGAGAGTGTCATCATGGCTGTTTGAACATCAAATTGTCCAATGGCGATGCTCCATTGAAGTGATCCGATCATGCTTTGGTATTTCTGTATACCAGTTTCCTCGAGAAAGGCCGAGGAGTCCAATTTGGGATGATTGTTTTCCGGCAATGGGTGACTGGAACCTGGTGCTAGGTTTGCATCCGAACATTTGTTCATAAGATGCTTCCATCTTTTCGATGAACTTGATGGGATTCATACAAAGAACACCATACGCGTTGCGCTCAAATCCACAACCCAGATGAAAATTCATAGGTCGGGATCCCTTCAGTTTGAAGTTGTATGGCTCCGCCTGTAGTATTTCCAGGAAAGAATTGGGATCTGCCATGCAAAGACATAGATCATCGACATATGTGCATATATAAGCTCATATACACGTTCCCCATGCTTGTTCATTCCAGGCTTGAGAAAGATTTCCGGTTCGGCGCGGGATCTTTTGAAGCCGAGTTCAATGAGGCAAGCTGCTAGTAAATCACCAAAGCATTTGCCCGATGATCTGAGTCCATATAGTGCCTTGTAGATGATCAATAGGTGACCTTCTAGTGATCCAAATTCTGGACCTGCCTTGATACAGACTTTCTCGCAGGTTACTGCTTCAAGGTAAGCATTTCCTATATTGGTACCCCATGCTTCCAGGCTGTTCAGTTCAGCTAGGAACAGACACATACGTACTAGACCGCGAAGTGATACGACACTGGCGTACACACTGTGTACGGGGGCTTCAGTGAGATTACCGTTTGCACCAAGACGAGCCTTGTGCCTACCATCATGTTTGACAGCATATATCATGTGTACCTTGATCTGTTGAAACCCATTTGGGATGGAGCTTGCTTTGTACATGCCTTTTGTCGATAAAGGTATTGTATTCCTTGAGCTGTTCCATTTCAAGAGTGGTGGCGTCTTCCCACTTGTGGTTTCCGTTGGCTTGATCAAATCGGAGAGCTTCTTCGTGGTTACAAGGTACCTTGAATCCATATTGGTACTGTGGGGTGGTACGGAAAGACCAAAGTTTAGCTTGATGCACGAGTCGATCAAGTTTCTTGGTTCATCGTGCTAGGTTGGTGATTCGTTTGAGACGTTTCCAACCTGGGAGGTCAAGCAAGTTGTTGTCTTCCCCATATTTGGCAACAGTAACAGGATCATCAGCCGCAATGTTGGCTAATGGTTCATATGTTCGTTCCATGTTTTCCCATTCAATCCAAAGGTTATACTTGGAGCCTTTGTACTGAGGGTGTTTGTTATCCAATGGGCCTTGGTGTCCCAGGATGCGGCGAAACGACCAAAGTTTTCCATCTTCTTGGGTCGAATCACGGTGGATGTAGTTCATAACATCATTGGATGCAATAATATCGTCAAGTTTGTGATCAGAGTGTTTGCACTTGAATTTGATGAAGTCGTTATTGCGTTCAAGACTGTCCTCTACATCGACGATGGTAAGGCGTTTTCGAGTACCATCTGGGTTGGGTACAAGGAAAGATCTTCCTTGTAGATCGGCAATTGGGATTGTCGGAATGGTAAGAGGTTTACCATCATCGTCAAATTGTGCATTACCTTCTTCATCGGTAACAACTACCTGTGATGGGTCTACTGAAGGAGTAGCAGGGTTGGTGTGTGGAGTTGTGACGTCACTAACATCAAAGTATGCTAGCTCCGGTGGATCAAAACCATCTTCAGTAAGGAGAACACCATCGGATGTCTTGCTGAAGATGTGTGTCGTAGGAGGACCATCAAAACTCTCCCCATAGTTGTTAGGGAGTGGAGAAGGGGACCAGCTTGGGCTGTCATCGACCTTCTTATATAGAAAGCTCGGTAACGAGGGGTGGGCGGGTGGTTTGATAAGAACCTGATTACCAGATGCAGAAGGTTGACTACTGTCGGTTATTTGAACAGGAGGTGCCGCAGCCTGTTGCTCGGTAGGTACAGACATCGTGGAGTCGTCATGTGCCGCAGGAGTGTCGAGGCTTCGATCGGTGTCGGGTTCCGCAGTGGAGGTGCCAAGAAGAGGAGTAGTCGGGACGTCCTGTGATTTGGAATCGGCATTGGGATCATCCATAGTGGTATGCTCCCCATGTTTTGTGAGTGTAGGGGCGTCACCGGTGGCGTACAAGCGAGGTACTGAATCCTTGGCCTCGCGCCATTTGATGAAGCCATCATCTGTAAAGAGGCCAGCTCGTTTGTTGCGTGACTCAGGTGTGAGAGCAGAGCGTACACCAGAACGGTCAAGCAATTTGTTGGTGACTGGATCCCAGATTCGGAAACATAGTCCATTGCCCACATGTTTGGCAATGCCTACAAAATGACCGAGGCGTTTGGTAGACTGTGTACCGAAAAGGGGAGTCATTGGTCTTGAAATAAACAGGTTCAAACCAGAAGAAACTGGTATACGCGCTTATATCACCAAGTGTACCGGTTGCAATGAAGACCGGTTGTTTGTCCGACAGAGTAGGATCAGAAATAACATTGAGGAGTCCGGCGACGTATGTCATGCACAACAACCATATATGTGGTGGTGTGCCCGTGCGGTCCATGACGCAATTGACAATATGTTTAAACGTTTGATAGCGGCGTTCAAATTGATTCTGGTGTTGGTGATAGGGTCCACTTTGCCAAAGTCCAATCCATAACATCTTGAGATAATCGATGAGTCTCTTACTAGATTGGTAGTTTCCATGATCACATAAGAGGCGAAGAGGTCTGCCCCATTTTCGAACAAAATTCTGAAAACATGATAGAAAGTCACCGGTGGTGCGCATCTCTTCAACATGTATGATATGAGACTTCCGACCAAAGAAAATCTGGGCAAGTTTGGAACCGCCACCAATCGCTGGGACGTCGGAATAAACAATGTCAGACAAGACGTTGTCATTGAACGGTCAAAGATTCATTGCCGGCTGGGGGGAATGAAAATGTTTGAAGAGGTTACCATCAGGGCTAACCGCTAATGAACCATATTTCGTCAAATTCTCAAAGGTAGCATTGATGCGATCTGTGAAAACCCAACAAAAGAAGGGTTTCAGAGATAAGTAATCATGTTCGTTGGGACAGCGTTCACGAGGTGTAGTTGCAATACATGGAGTATCACTAACAGTACAGTCTGTGGGAAAAAGCAGTGACCGACTCAGAGATTGGAGGGGGAATGCAGCGTGTGAGGGGCTCCTGATGAACATAATCGGTAGGTGTAAGCCAGAAGGAGCGGTTGTTGGTTCCATGATCATCGATAGGGAGAAAGGGTGATCGAGTACAATGACTGGAGTACAAACTGAGAGACGTAACCTTGGATGAGCCAGGAGATACAGAGATATCCAATCCTTCAAGACAACGTGGATTTCCGTATTCGTCGTATTCGGGATACGGAAGTTGCTGCGACTGAGGAGGATATTTCTGAAGGAAGGTTTCATCCTTAGCACTGATTATGGTATCGAGAACGGATGGGTCCCAGTGTTTATTGGATGTCATGATAACATGTTGGAGCGTGTCAAATTCATCAGTCGTATACTTTTGCATGGCAAAGTATGGCAAACCATGCCAAATGCTGAGAGGCAGTGCATATCCGTCGGAGGTTGTGATTACCTGCCCACCGCCCGCTTTGATGGATGTGTCATTGACAGTGGAGAAGTATGCTTCCATCTGGTTGGAAGAAAACATAGAGGGGTGTCGTCCCATGTACGCACATTCGTTGAAAATGAGTATAATGGGACCTCTATTGGAAATGGAGTAGGCTCCACATGTTGCAATGGGAATATTCTGCACTTGGTGATTGTTGATGCCGGTGACATTGACATATCGGGGCGGAATATCCTTGGAGATAAGACATGCATCATTACCGATGATACAACCATTGGCACCGCGGTCGACCATAGCGAAGCCGGGGTTGGAAACAGTAGCTTTGTGAGCATGGTAGGTGTATGAAGGTACTTGATTATCATGTGGGAAGGTTAGGTCATCGTCAGGGTTATACCACTGATGAAAATTGACGGAATAAGAGGATTTTCCCACAGGTATCATGAGTATCACCGTCCTTTTTGTACCAAATGTCAGGATTCTCAAAGAGGAATCTTGCGGGATGGGCAGGCGACACGGAAGACTTGAGGGGTCGTTGGTCCTTGAGAGAAGAAGTCTGAGACTTGTATACACCAAGTGATGCATGGAAGACGCCTCTACGGTCATTTTCCACAGCTGGATGGAGGTCTGCAGAGGCATTGGTATATGTATCACCGTTCGAGGTGTCATCTTCAAGGAATGAGACGGAATGCTCATGTGAATATGCCTTCCGGGTGATGGGTTTGACAGCATTGGGATCCGGCTGACCATCTGGGAGCAATTCGGACCGCAATGATGCGACCACTATTTTCTTGCCTTCGGGGGAAAAATTCAGCCAATTTTTCATGTCTTGACGTGATAGGGCCTTCCATATGCCAGTGGGCAAGCGTGTGGTAGGGTCAGGTGAACGTCCAGCCTTGAATACCGCATAGTCTTGGTAGTCACCTTTGAATTCAATAGGGAGAGCATAGTTGTCAGAGTTGTGTCCTTGCCCAGAGGAGAAGTCGTGTACATGTGCACGCACTGTGGACTTTGGAGCAGACATTGCGGACTGAGAATCGAGTTGAGTCGCTTCAAGTAGGAGCGTGATCTTGAGCTTGTGGATAGCAGCGGCCTCAGCGACTGCATCTGTCACGGTACTATTTGTGCCGCCGGGATCTTTGACTTTAGCAAACTGTTCACTTAGCTGAAAGCTGGAATAGCATGTCTGACATAATGCTGATTTTACAGTATGGTACTCAAGGGGCTTGTTGGGAGGACAAAGCTTGTTGAGGTGATTCAATTCTTCAAACCAATGTGTGATAAACTTCACTTTAGATTCCTTCCAGTTGTTGAGATTCAACTTCAGCAAAGCTTGCAATTGAGTCGAGTTGTCATATACCTTGGCTTTTGATTCACTGTGAAGGTTCACAAAATCAAAATATGCTTGACGTCCATTGCGTGTGAGGGAATGGCTGTGGACGCATGACGCGGATAAGTCGCTTTTGAAGACTTCCAACATAAGAACCCAGAAGAAGGCACACTGTTTGACAAAAAGGTCACCTGTATAGCCTTGTAGCGCAGCAGGAGGCCAAGTTTCATTGAGGAATGTTTCGGTGTCAATGTCGTATGCCTCGAGTTTAGCCTTGAAGCCCACGAGCCAGTGTTCGAATCTTGAGTCATTCGTGAGGGGTGTGAACGACTTTTCATCCCGTGATTTTTGGCACCAAGATTTGTACTTCACTTGTTGAGGGGACTTGTTCTTATTTGTTCCCGGAGGAGGAGCTGGGGGATTCAGGACAGATTCATTCTGAAGGCGCAGTGCATGTGCCATACGTAAGGTACTGAAACTGTCGTACATATATGAGGCTACATCCTTCCAATTCTTTTCGTTCTTGCGCAAGTCGTTTGAAAATTCTGCAAGTGCTTCTATGGTCCGTTGGATGGACCGATGGAGCTGGGTTGGTAGTCCACTGGTAGTTTCCATGTAGGTAAGCTCGCGGGCAAAATCATGCTCAATGAGTGCATCGAGGAAAATTGGCCACTCGCATAATCCTCCCTCTCGGAGAGCCTCACACAGATAGCTACTTTCTTCCTTTGCGACACGGAATATGGTTATGAGTATCAACTTCATATGGGGATCAAAACTAGGAAAGCTGGTTGCGGTTGCGGCGGTGCCATCTCCAGCGTTGTTCCCACCACCAAATGGATTGGCAGGCATGTTTGATCTTGATGATTCCGATTCGTCAGAGGAATTGTGTGATGAAAGGAATCTGCTCCGTAGATGATTTGCGATTGGCATATGCCTAGCATAGGGATTGTGTTCAATTCCGTTCCTGTTCTTTGTGTGCAAGCCACCTTGGAGCTTGCGACTGTTAATCTATTATTTTTCTTCTGAATCCGATCCGTTGAGAGTCTGATTCAAAGGCTTCTGAAGAACAGCAACGCTGTGTTAGTGTGTTAGTAGACGAACGATTGGACTCTACGCGTGACAATTGTGGTTGGAATACTTTTGACAACGGATAATCGGACTACAGGCGAGACTATGGAAACGCCAGATCTCTTCTTGCTGTGAACTTGTTCAGATACAGCAAGACAGACCTTAGTAATGTAGATTACAGGTAGTTGGTAGTAGCAACTAGTGTGAATTTTGGGATATAAATCAGTTGAATGTTAAAAGTATGAGATAAAGTGAAATCTTGCCAAAACGCAAGATGTCTCTTTTATTGAGATGAAATACGTTGCAACTGCTGTTGCGTAGTGATGGGATTACTCGCTGATTATTTCTGTACATGCATTGGTCGTTGACCGTATATATCTGTATGTATATATATATATATTGTGTGAGAAGCACACACCAACGGTTTTCTTCTCTTGTTCTGTTAGGAAGATCCTATGATATGTTTATCATTATGATCAGGAATTGCTCCCGTAGCTCGTGTGATACTTTCGGAAATCAGAGTTTGCTCACTGAAAAACAAGGGCAATACTATAAAACAGAGATTGCTCACCGTCAATGTGCAATGGGAATCGATGCTCCGTGGGAATCGATATGCCGTGGGAATCAATTACTTTGGTTGATACGGGACTCATTGATTTGTACAAATAGAATATCTACCGTCGTGTAGCTTTGGTACTTCTGGACACAAAAGGAATTTAATAAAATTGTCTTGGAAACCAATTTGCAATCCAAATGCCTCAGAAATACTGGTTTCTATTATTTTTTACATGGATGACATTTCTTTGGATGCCCACGGAAGACTTACTCTTACTCCATTGAACATGACACTTGGTACTTTTAAGATGGAGACCCACGCTTGACCTGAAGCATGGACAACTATTTACTTCCATCCAGACACAGATTGAAAGTCAATAAGATACCCACAACATGCCAGTTCCAATGAAAAAATACAGAATCTCCATAATGGTTTGGAAGTTGTACTTTGTTCCTTTAAAGATACATATAACAATGAGGGTGGTATTGAATGGGATTATGTTCCATACACAAACACACAGTGGAAGGTAAAAACGAAATTTGCAATAGCCTATGTTATTGATGACACAAAACTTCATGATAAATTGTGTGAAAAATACTGCTCCTTCAGTAAGGGTGTGATGAGAATGTGTTGTCACTGCAACTCTCATTCTCCAAACATTAACATTCCATCTGTTCAAACAAGTGGTTACTGGTCAGTTTTCATTATTTTCCTGGCACCAATCTAAACAATATCAATAAGAACTTCAAAAATAACTCTCACCACAACATCTGGAATGTATTTCATGATCTATGCTTTGGTACCAATCAACATAACATTCATTTTGAAACTCCTGGGGAATGTCTGCACATTCATCAACTTGGCACTGCCAAATGTGCTGTTGAATCAATTGAATTGGTGATCGGTGGAACTACTATCCCATGTGTTTATGCCCCCAATTTGAAGCACGGCATAGCTGTTACTAGCACTATTGGTCATTTAGCACAACACTATGGTGGTTTCTAATTGCACCACCAGTCTGATAGAGATTTTCCTCGCACTAAATTTGGGACACAACTTTTATTAGCCACCAAGAAAGAAGGGCATGACTTTTCTGGAATACGTATTTCTATTCTAATTGCTATGGTTTCCAGGCATGGATCTGAAATTATTGGAGACCATAATTTCATAAAGAAACAGATAGAGACAATTCAGCTTATTGTATCAATGAAAGAATATCCGAAACACAGTCAGATGAAATATACTTCCTTAAAGAATCTCCCAAGAATAATTTTACACTTTACCAATTGTATCAACTCAAGAACATGTCACAGAAAAGGGATGGGAACAAAACTAATCAAGAATCACCTGCATTTTCACCTCACAGATTATATCTCTCAATGGGAAAGCCCCACTGGCTGGGATAGTGCCCCAAATGAATCTCACCATAAAACTGAGATCAAAGCACCTTCAAAGAACATGCAAGGGGATGCTGCATCACTCATCAATCAAACAGCCCAGCAAAAGTCTGAGAAAATGATGCTCAGCCATCCATCATATTACTACAACTTGAATCCGCCTGATCCCCATCCAGATTGCCACGATGCTGCAGGCTCACATTTTGAAATAATGAAAACCGACAATGGTGAATCAACCATAAGATGGCTTTGTTCTACCAACAAGAAAACCAAACCATTCTTTTCTTCTGTCATACTTGACTTTGTTTGTAAATCTTTCCTACTTCTATTGGATGATTCTTCACACATTTCCGGATTTACAGAGCACAATCGACATGATGTTGCTTGTGGTTCAAATTTTCTGTTCCGTTGTCATCCTTTATATAGATCTGACAGTTCCATGCTCAATGCCATACGGATGGATTGGTGTTTGATGAAATTGGACTATGATTTCAATAATAATCCAAAGCTCATTCCGTGCCAACTGCTATGCTTCTTAAGTATACAGAATTTGAAGCAGTCATACTACAGTACTATTGGAGATTATCCAATTGAAACAAACGACATCTTTGCTGTTGCCTGTCAATTTGAAGATGAGCCAAAGAAAACAGCCTCTGAATTTGTCAAATATGGCAGCCTCATCAACTCTTTTTACCTATTCCATGTTGACAGGATCCACTCTGAGCTGGCAGTTGCCCCTGAGCTAGGAAAAGATGACTGCATAACAAATTGTGAATGGCTAGTGATATCCAATCATGTCTCTTGGCTCGATTTCTTTGAAAGGAAAAATTCTACCACTCCTTCATCTTACCAACCTTTGCACAATGCATGTACCCTAAAGGATGAAATCAAGTTGGAACCATTCAAGATAGCATTGAATGACAACAAATCCAGTGACTACCTATCAAGGTCAGACAGCAATAGTGATGATAGTTCTGATTGAGGAGCGATCCAAGCGGCGATAGTGAGAGCAAGAGCAGTGAGAGCAAGAGCAGCAAGAGCAGCGAGAGTAAGAGCAGCAAGAGCAAGAGCAGCAAGAGCAGCAAGAGCAGCAAGAGTAGCAAGAGCAAGAGCAGCAAGAGCGAGAGCAGTAAGAGCAAGAGCAAGAGCAATGGATCATCACAACAGCAATGGATTGATCCGTTTTGCAACAAGCAACGAAGCACAAAGAAGCAATGAAGCAACAAATCAACAAAGTAACAACAAATCAACAACAAAGTAACAAAGGAACAAAGTAACAAGGAAGCAACGGAGCAATGAAGCAATAACAAAGCAACAGAGCAACAAAGCATCAACAAAGCATCAACAATGTATCATCAGCAAAGCAACAACAAAACAACAACAAAACAATAACAAAGCAACAAAGCAACAAAGCAACAAAGCAACAAGCAACAACGAAGCAACAACGAAGCAACAACAAAGCAATGGGCAGCAACATGGATAGCAACATCAGTGAGAGCAGCAACAAGGGTAAGATCAACAACAATGAACGGCAACAATGAGCAACAACTACTATGAGCGGCAACTACGAGCAGCAACAACAAGCAGTGACAACCAGCAGCAACAACAAGAGAAACATTGGGAGAAACAGCGTGAGCAGCACAGCAAGCAGCAACGGCTTTTTAAAATATTGTTTAATATTGTCATAGAGGATGACTTCTTAGCACAGTTTTGCAAGATACATAGGCCAACATTCTGTAACAACATGTGTCCCCAGATCTCAATGGTATCCTAATTTGGTACGTGGGGAAAACAAAATACTAGATCACCTCATCAGAACATACCGTACATCTGTTGGAGCAAGCAATAACCAATTGTGAGTGTACAATACATGTCATGATCAATATGACATCGTGAATAATAATTGACACCAATAGAAAATGCTGTTGCCTGATGCCTGATGGTATTCAGTGTTGTCCTACTAACAACCTCTTCATTATGGTCATTTTGCGGCCAATAAATTTTGTCATGTCAGTTAAACTAAGCTACATATGTCTCACAATGTGAGCTGTTGTCTTTTCAAGTTTTACTTTCATGCTTGGAATCACATGTTTTTTGAACATATACACACCATTTTCCAAAGACAGTCGATCTGGCCAAATACCAATTATTGCATAGCCATCATTGATACTATCACATTTATTTCGTCTGATAACTTTTGGTTTAGCTCCAACAATTTCTGAAGCAAACCATCTCATACGCTTGATATTCTCCATTGTAGCCAAGTGGCATTTAGCGATCTTTCTGGAAACTTTCACAAAAATGCGCAATGATGGTTTTGATTCATCCAAAGCTATAATATGCTTTTCTTCTGTACTGTCTGTTGTATCAAAATTATCAATAGACAAAGCCTCTGTCGATGGATATTTCTTCTCTCCAACCATATTTCCACCCCAATTTGTTTCCATGAATTTACCTACAACCACATTGTCTGGTATTCTTTTTTCAATGCTGTTTTTTTACAATTTTGGCACCCAGCGACTTTGTCCGACGTTCCGAATTTCCAGTACTTAAAACACGTAGACTTCTACGCAGCATTCCTTATACTCTTGTTTCTTCCCTATCCCTTTACCAATCCAGATAACAGGCCCCACACCTCTCAATTGCGACTTGATCCTTCTGTTGCTGTTATTGGTTGGTTGTTTGCTTGCTGGCTTCCTGTGGTTACTTTGGCTGTTCTTCCCTTGCCGACGTTGTTGGGCTTCCAGGCCGACACATAATTTTCTACGAGGGTTCTAGTACAGTTTCTACGTAGCCTCAGTTTCGCTCCGACATTTAATTTTCTACACTGTCTCCAGTACAGTTTCTACGTAGCAACCAAGTGTCCCCCTATCCAAACTCTCCGTTGCTTCCCATTGCATCTCTTCCATCGAAGCCACCGACTCCACCCGCTGTTTCATCGCTTGCCCCGACGCTACACCATCCTCTTCCCCGTCACTCCACCTGCAGCCCCTTAGCGTCGATCGGCCTCCTCCCGCGGTT
The DNA here is from genome assembly GCA_037355745.1 of Pseudo-nitzschia multiseries. Classification (NCBI taxonomy): domain Eukaryota; phylum Bacillariophyta; class Bacillariophyceae; order Bacillariales; family Bacillariaceae; genus Pseudo-nitzschia; species Pseudo-nitzschia multiseries. The sequence continues at coordinate 23,422,361 of CM074785.1, read as the reverse complement.
TCATCTCTTGCGTCGACGCTAAATAGCGGCTCTACCAATCACACCATCCAACCCCATCCAACAGTACCATCCGCAGTACTTCTCTTGCGTCACCGCGTTGAATCGACCCGATCACCCCGACCTTGTTCTACGTCATCTATCCCCTTTTCTAGTGCAGAACCCTCCGTATCCTTCAGCTCCTCTTCCTACATACTCTCTGGTTCCAACGGCTGCCGTCCCATTGCTCTATTCGGCTCTGCACCAATTACACATTTTGTTATGGACACTGTTACGGACACTCCATTTGACTGCTCTAAGCAATACACCCAACCGACTGCATCTATCCAATCAATAGCTGCATTGACCCATCCTCCCACGCCGTTCAACGTTTGTTGTTGCGCCCACAGCCTCCATTACACCGCTTGATTGGCTTCACTCTAATTTTGGTCTGCCCGGAAGCACACGCAACATGCCTCCCCCAACATCTTCTCCCGGTCGGCCGCGCCTCTGCTTCTTCCCCCAAGAAACGCCTCCAGGCTTCCCCCTCCCTGTCTTCTTCGTCTGCTTCTGGCTCTCGATACCCCAAGCGCGCCCATCTGAAGAAGTCTTCCCCCTCTCCTCCCCCAGCTTCCCACCCAGGCCACCCCTTCTCCTTCCTCTCTTCGTCCCCGGACAGACACATCTCTGTCCTCTTCCTCTTCCTCGGCCAGCCAGTCCTCTGCTACCTCCATGTCTGTCACTTCCATTGATTCCTCTGTGGCCTCCTCTACTCGGTCTGCTAAGAAGCCGATTCCTCCTCGGGATTCTAAACATCCCGCCATTAAGTCTCCTCCCCCTCAGCCTCCTGCTCTCAAGCAGCTTGTCCTCACTCCCTCAGCTCTTCAGCAGCCAGCCCCATCTGCCCCTCTTCCCGCCCCTGCCCCAGCTCTTCAGCAGTCTCTCCTCCAGCAGTCCACCTCTCTGACTTCCTCCCCTCGCTTGGATCGTCAAGCCCTTCGTAAACAGGCTCTGGCTGATGCCAACCAGGCCCACTCTGCTCACTCTGCTTCCTTCCATTGGCGTTTCTATGGTGATGGCCGTTTCCCTACCCCATCTTCCATCCACCGCCTCCGGAAGTCTCCAGCGCAGACCCGGGTTTGGAATGCCTCTCCCAGTCCTACCCACTTCTTCAGCAAGAAGGATGGCCGTGACAAGAAATCCATTCATGATGTGTGCCGTCTCTCAGTTGCCCCGGTGTATGCCTTGGTCAATCCTGATGATTCTGATTGGAGGTCCGCTACTGTGGAGTCTCTGGTTTCCCTGGCTTCGGCTTGCTTCCAAGGCTCTGCTGCGTGGACCAAATCCCCTCCCGGCCAAGCCCTCCGGAAATGTCTCATTGGTCTTGCTAAGATGTCTCCCGAATGCTTTGACGACCTGTACTGTGAAGGCAACCTTATGCCTAGCACTGAAGGGCAGGTGTGGCTGTCTACCAACCGGGTACTTGGCTCTCACTGGTTCTTCAAGACTAAGCCCCCTGCCCCTGCTCCTTCAGCTGCCTCTGCCTCTTCCACCCCGGTGTCAGGCTCTTGGTCTGTCTCCTTTTTTCCTTCTGTTGGTGCTGCTTCAGTCCTTTCTTCTTCTGTCGGTCACTTTCTTCAACGGCGTGGGGTTTGCTCCAGTGATTCCAGGGCTCCGGTTGATGTCACTGAAGTTACCAAGTGCTCCTACAGCTCCTACTTCACTCTGTCTCTCCCCAGGCTGATGTCACCTCGCCATATTGACTTGTACGTCGAAATGCTGGAGTCCCTGACTGATGCACTCAGCTTGCTCCGGTCGGTGGACCGGAAGCTGGTCCTCTATGTTTTTCCTTCCCGCGCCAGCATTAACCCCAAGGCTGAGCCTGTCCCCAAACTCTGGTCTACCCTGCCTGCACTCTTGAGCTTTATGTTGCTTCCCTCTGGCTCCGGGCTTGCGCTGCACCCCACCTTCGGTTCTACATTGGACACAGTGTCCCCGTGGATGCTCTCCTTTCTGACACTCTCCTTCAGTGCCTCCAGGACCGTGAAATGGACTTCAAGTACGATCATATTCAAGCCTCCACTACTGTCACCTGTGGTTTCCTGCTTGGGTCCTATATGCAGAGTTTTGATCTTAATCATTACAATGCACTGCTCCAGACCCATCCTCGGTTTCAAGCCTTCCCTATTGCTGTCATCCAGAAGAACATTCGGCTCGACAACTCCAGAACCCCCGATCCCTCTCCTGTCCCAGCTGCACACATCTTGTGTGATTCTACTAAGCGTTCTCAGACTGTCAAGCTATTGAAGGCCCAGTTCAATCGCTGCTCTGCGTCTGATATAGCCTCCCTTCCTGATGGCAAATTCTACAAGTTTATTGAGATTGCTACCAATCCCTCTGACCGCTGCCTTTCCCCTTCCAAGCTGAAGACCCTTCGTCAAGCTAAGCACTGGCAAGCCAAGTTCATCCAGACCCATGAAACTGCTTCTGTTCTCGGTGTTGTTGACCTGGATCTTCCTGTAGATCTGGGTCAGGGACTGGGTGCTACCACTTTGCGCCATGTTCTTCTGGGAATCCGTACTAGGGACAACTGGTCATGGCCCCTGTTTCTCTCTGTTGACACCAGCTCCTACCGTGGTGAAATCCTGGCCCTGTACAACACTACTACCTTGGCTGAAGCTCAAATCATGCTGTCCTTTCTCCCCATCTTCCTGGAGGCCCGGTATGGCTCTTGTGTTCGCCAATGGTTTTCTACTGAGTGTCTCACTGAGCTGGAGGATTTTCATTGGGATCCCACTGAAGGACAGGTTGTTGAAAATGCCCCTGCACCGGACCAGGAGCCGGAGGATGCTCTGCCCTTCTTTGGTAACGGTGATGTCTGTGATTGGGAACTCGTGGATGATGACCTGTCCATTGACTCCATTTCCAACGCTGTTACTTTTGACCTTGATATGCACTTCTCTTTTCAGGTTCGTGAGGACAGCGCTGGGTGTGGCTTTGATGATGGCCAGTCCATGTCTACTCTTGCTACCGGCACTTCCAACATCACTTCTGTTCTGGGTGCCCCTCCGACTGCTGCCCCTCTCGAAGGCGTTGCCATGGCTGAAATTTTGTCTCCCGCTAGCAAACGCCCCACCGTTCTCAACTCTCCTCTCCGCTCTGGTCTTACCTCCATAGCTTTTTCTCCCGGCACCGATGCTAGTATCAGCGAGCTGAGCCATACCAATGCCTCCACCAGCTCTGCTGTCTCCCGACTTGTCCCCCACACCGTGTTTCTCCTAGCCCTGCACCGGGTGTTCCTTCAGGTGCTCTCCCCCGCAACGCCTTTGGAGTGCTTCCCAGTTCTTCACCCAGGGTTGCATCCACTGTTACACCCAGCGCGGCTCCACCTAGGGATCCCACCATTTCACCCTGCTCTGCACCCAGTGTTTCTCCTAGCACTGCACCAGGCGTCACTCCAAGTGCTTCTCATAGCATTTCATTTTGCCTGCTTCCCAGTGCTTCACCCAGGGCTGCATCCAGTGCTCCACCTAGTGCTGCATCACCTGGTGCCCCCAGTGTTTCACCCTGATCTGCGCCCAGTGTTTCTGCTAGCACTGCACCAGGTGACACTCCCAGTGCTTCCTCCAGCAATGCATTTGGTTTGCCCCCCAGTGCTTCACCCAGGACTACACTCAGTGCTGCACTTAGTGTTGCATCACCAGGTGATCCCAGTGTTTCACCCTGCTCTGCACACAGTGTTTCTGCTAGTCCTGCACCAGGTGTTATTCCAAGTTCTTCTCCCAGCAATGCATTTGCCCTGCTTCCCAGTGCCTCACCCAAGGTTGCCTCCAGTGTTACACCCAGCACGGCTCCAACTTGGGATGTACCAGGCGTCACTCCAAGTGATTCCCCCAGCAACGCATTTAGCTTGCCTTACCGTGCTTCACCCCGGGTTGCCTCTAGTGTTCCACCTAGTGCTGCATCCACTGGTGCCCCCAGTGTTTCACCCTGATCTGTTCACAGTGTTTCTCCACGCACTGCATCAGGGGGCCCTCCAAATGCTTCCCCCAGCAATGCATTTGGCTTGCTTTCCAGTGCTTCACCCAGGGTTGCCTCCAGTGTTCCACCTAGTGCTGCATCCACTGGTGCCCCCAGTGTTTCACCCTGATCTGCGCCCAGTGTTTCTCCTAGCACTGCACCAGGCGACACTCCCAGTGCTTCCTCCAGCAATGCATTTGGTTTGCCCCCCAGTGCTTCACCCAGGACTACACTCAGTGCTGCACTTAGTGTTGCATCACCAGGTGATCCCAGTGTTTCACCCTGCTCTGCACACAGTGTTTCTGCTAGTCCTGCACCAGGTGTCATTCCAAGTTCTTCCCCCAGCAATGCATTTGCCCTGCTTCCCAGTGCCTCACCCAAGGTTGCCTCCAGTGTTACACCCAGCGCGGCTCCAACTTGGGATGTACCAGGCGTCACTCCAAGTGATTCCCCCAGCAACGCATTTAGCTTGCCTTACCGTGCTTCACCCCGGGTTGCCTCTAGTGTTTCACCTAGTGCTGCATCCACTGGTGCCCCCAGTGTTTCACCCTGATCTGTTCACAGTGTTTCTCCACGCACTGCACCAGGGGGCCCTCCAAATGCTTCCCCCAGCAATGCATTTGGCTTGCTTTCCAGTGCTTCACCCAGGGTTGCCTCCAGTGTTCCACCTAGTGCTGCATCCACTGGTGCCCCCAGTGTTTCACCCTGCTCTGCGCCCAGTGTTTCTCCTAGCACTGCACCAGGCGACACTCCCAGTGCTTCCTCCAGCAATGCATTTGGTTTGCCCCCCAGTGCTTCACCCAGGACTACACTCAGTGCTGCACTTAGTGTTGCATCACCAGGTGATCCCAGTGTTTCACCCTGTTCTGCACACAGTGTTTCTCCTAGCACTGCACCAGGCTTCACTCCCAGTGCTTCCCCCAGCAATGCCCTTGGCCTGCTTTCCAGCCAGTGCTTCACCCAAGGTTGCATCCAGTGCCAATTCTTCTCCTCGTGTTGCCTCCTGTGCTGCCACCCCTGGCACAGCACCTGTTGTGGCCTTCCGTGTTCCAGACCTATGCCTCACCAGCTTCCTCTTCCGTGCGACAGACAAGGTATGCGTCTGATCATGGTTAGGATATCTCATACGGGGCACTGTGGGATGCCCTCCAACTCAAATCCCCACCTGGATTCCTCCAGTCCTTCTTCCCATTTCTTGCCTCCTTCCGTTTCCCGCCTTGTACAATCCGATCTTCATGGGGACATCCTTGTGGCTAAAGATGCTGATGCTTTTGGCCATCCCTTTCCCCAGTCTCCGTCATCAAACTCTACTCTCATTACCTTCCAAGCCTTCATGTCTTGCTCTCGTCACAACTCTCGGCGTGTTGCTCAAAGTAAAGCTGGGGTTGCCCTCTACGTAGAGCATTGTCTGAATGAACCTCAGCTCCCCCTCTGTGATCTCTTCCACTCTCGCATCAAACAGGCCTACCCTTCCAGTTTCACCTTCCTTGCTAGCAACAAGCATGAGGCCTCCACCGGCACTTGGCGCATCCCTGGTGGTACGGGGTTTACCATTGACCGGCTCTTTCATTCTCACAAGCTTGCCCATGGTGCTGATCCATCGGGGCTTGGCCGGTGGACCTTCATCCGGTTTCAGGGTAGGGCTCACGCTACGGTTACCATCTTTTCTGCCTACTGCCCTGTAGAAAATGACAGGGACCTTGGCTCTGTTTGGAACCAACACTGTCGTTACTTCCAGGCTGAGGAGGATCTTCGCTGTCCCAACCCACGCATTCTCTTTTGACATGACCTCACAGCTGCCCTTCAGGCTTGTTTAGAGGCTGGTGACTCCGTCGTCTTAGGGATTGACCATAATTCTGATGTCCGGTCTGACGGTCTTTCCTCTGAGCTCAAAGCACTCGGCTTCAAGGATGCCATCTTGACTACCCACCCTTCAACTTCCCCGCCTGCCACCCACAATCGGAATACTACCAGGACTCCCATTGATGCCATCTGGACTACTGAGCATGTTGATGTCTTCCGAGCTGGTTACTGTGTTTTTGATGGTGAGCACAGGCATGGTTTCTGACCATCGCTTGCTCTGGATCGAAGTTTGTAATGGCAGTATCTTGGGCAAATATCTTCCACCTCCTGTGCGCTCCTCTATTCCTTGCCTGAAATCTTCCCACCCTCACCTTCGGCAGCGCTATCTCAAGCAGGTCAAACATGCCTTTGCTACTGCTGGTGTGTTCCCCCTTCAGACTAAGCTTGAGCACCTGGTGGCACTGTATTTATCTGGTGATACCACTGTGCGCGACACTCTCATCACTACCTATGATGTCCTCCATGCTACCTCTGCTTCCATCCGGCTGTCTGTTGAACAACATCTTTGCCGGCTTCGCACTGGAATGATTCCTTGGTCTCCCAAGCTCCAGGTTTACCATGACACCATTGATTTCTGGAGGCGGATCGTGCAGCTTTGGCAAGGTGTCTCCACCAGTCACACCATGGTGAAGCGCTTGGCATGTAAGCTTCTTTCCTTATACAAGAAGGGTGAACACTGTGATCTTGCCACTGCTGTCCTCCATTTGAAGCAAGCCTACAAGCAATACCGCGCCGTCAAAGTCCTGGCTCCTTCGTGGCATGACTCCTTCAACCAAGGCTTGGTGGACGCCCTTCTTACTGAAGGCAAGCCCTACAACCAGAGCGCCTCCCAGATCCGGGCACGCATGCGGCGTGAACGGCTCCAACTGGATCTAGGGCTCGCTGCTCGCGCTATTCGTGGTCCTCTTTCTAAGCCTGCTGTTCTGAAAGCTGTTGCAGTTGGATCTGATGGCACTGAACAAGTCTTGGAGTCTCAGTCTGCCATGGTGCCAGCCATGGCTGCCTCCAATGTTTGCCGTCAGCAACAATGCCTAGACACTCCCTCCATCTCTCCCTCTTTCATCCAGGCCTTCGGCTACTTGGGTACAGGACCTTCCTCAGCTGCAGTCCTTGCTGGCACCTATGTTTCTCCTTCAGGAACTGACCTGTACCTGACTGAATTTCTTACTTGCCTTCAGGTGCCTGCGGCTATTCAGTCTTTGGCTCCCTTTGACTATTCTGTTAGCCCTGCTGACAATGCTGCTGCCTGGAAATGCCAGAAGGAACGCACTGCTGGTGAGCCTTCTTGCCTCAGTTTTGCCCACCATAAATCCTTTGCTTTGGACACACAGCTGAATTCCTTTGACACCTTGATGCAGACTGCTCCTCTGCTTGCTGGCTTCTCGCCCTCTGCTTGGCAGGTTATCACCGACGTTGAAATCTTCAAGAAACCTGGTGAATACTGTGTTGACAAGATGAGACTCATCCAACTGATGTCTCCTGAGTTTCAGATCAATAACAAGATGATTGGTAAACGCATTCTCGCTCATGCCGAACAAGCCAACGCGGTGGCAGTTGACCAGCATGGCAGCCAGAAGCATCACCAAGCCATCAACACTTGTCTCAACAAGAAGCTTATTTGTGATGTTCTTTGTCAGAAGCGCCGCTCCGGGGCGGTTGCAATGAATGATGCCAAGGGCTGCTATGACCGAATCTCCCATCCCATTGCCAGTCTCACCCTTCAAAGCTTTGGGATTCCAGCTCATGTTTGCGAGGTTCTACTCTCCACTCTCCAGCGTGCTACCCATCACATTAAAACTGGCTTTGGCAGGTCCAGTCCTATGTATGGTGATGAATATATTCCTCTAAGTGGGATTGGACAAGGCAACGGTCTTGGCCCTACTCTGTGGGCTCTGGTTTCTACCATTCTTTTCCAGATGATGCAGAATGCGGGACATGGGGTCCACCTACTCACCTCCCTATCCCTTCAGCTGGTTTCTTTGGTTGGTTTTGCTTTTGTGGATGATACTGATCTTTTCTGTGCCAGTGCCTCCTCTACTACCTCTGGTGAGGCTCTGGCTGTTGATTTTCAGGCAGCTTTAGACCGCTGGGCTGGCGGTCTCATTGCTACTGGTGGCGCTATTGAACCTGCTAAGTCCTTCTGCTACTTGATTGATTTCAAGTGGACTGGTTCTGGTTGGGAATATCGCTCTGTCGATGAAATGCCAGGTGTTTTCACCATCACTGACAAATCTGGTGCCCAGTCCCCTCTTGACCGTTTTGAGGTTGATCACGCTGACAAGACTTTGGGTGTCTACATTTCTATGGACGGGAATTAGGAAGCTCAAGTTGATCACCTGCAGATCCAGTCCCAGTCCTTTGGATCTCAAATGAGGTCCTCCAAGTGTGAGAAGAACACCTCCCTCTACACCTTCAGGTACTCATTTATGAAGTCTTTTGAATACCCCATGCCCGTCACTCAGCTCAGCGCTTCTACCAGGACCCAAATTCTCCAACCAACTCTGGTCCCAGTGCTCAACAAGGCAGGCATGTCTCACAACTTTCCTCGCAAGGTCTTCTATGGTCCATCTTTGTATCAAGGCTTTGGTTTCATTCACCCATTTCTTCTCCAAGAATTCAGCCACATTGCTACTCTGCTTCAGGAATTTGTCCGTGTTTCCCAGACGGGCCATATTCTTAGGCTTACCGCTGAAGCTTTTCGGCTTGAACTGGGGATCCCTTTTCATCTCGGTATTACCCCCTACCAGCCTTATGCATCTTATATCACTCCTTGCTGGTATAAGCATGTGTGGCATTTCTTTTCTATGCACCCTGTGAGTATGGTTGAAGACTTTCCTACACTTCCTCTGCTTCGAGTGAATGACTGCTACCTCATGCAAGCTTTTGTCACTGCTGGCTTTTCGGGGCGCCGACCTGTCTCTTCTGAATCTCATCAGGATGTCTCTCCAGGCTATCTCCCTTGCTGATATCTGCACTGCAGATGGCACACGGCTTTCTCCTATGGCCTTCCAGTTGCAGTCCTCCAACCATCTTCACGCCCACCTTGACTGGCCTCGATGCCCCCCTCAGTGGCATCTCCCAGCCCTTCAGCTTTGGCAACGTGCCCTTCGGAAATCCTTCTTACCCCCGTTGGCCTTGCCTTCTGACCGAGCTTTCCACCCCTCCTTCCACCTGGGGCACTGGCTGTCCTCAGAATCTTCCTCTGTGTGGCCCTAGTTTTTGTGTCGTTCTACTGACCGGATCTTCTCCAAATGCCCCACTGGTTGGAAGGTCGGTTCTTCGCAAGGCCGAGGTCGTTATAGCTTCAACACTACCATCCTTTGCGCCAAACCTGCCTGTGCCGACACTCTTGTCTCTCTCCTTTCCAGTGGGAATGTGTTCCGGATTGTCGGTCCATCCACCTTTATCTCCCATCCACCAGACAAGGATCCCTTGATGTACGATCCTTTTACGGGTCTCCCTGCCACCCCAGAGGATGCATTTGATGCTCTCTGCGCTTCTCCCCGAGTCCTTCTCCATCAATACTCCCTTCCCCAGGATGGATGCCAAGCTCTTGCTGATGCCATTCTGCGTGGCTCTGCCAGCGCTATCTGTGATGGCTCTTATGATCCCGTTCTCCTCCGAGGTACATCTTCCTTCATCCTCTCACCCAACACCTCCACCAAGTCTCCCACGGTGTTCCTCACTGGATCTAACCTTGTCAGTGGCTCCCCTGAAGATCAGTCTTCCTACCGAAGCGAATTGGCTGGCATCATTGGTGTCCTCACCTGCTGTATGGCTCTGGTGGACCTCTATGATGTAGCCTCCGGCTCACTCACCATTGCCCTTGATGGGGATACGGCTCTTCAACAGGCTTAGGGAACCTGGTCCTTGTCTATCTCTCAGAAATCTTTTGACTATGTCTATGTCATTCGCAATATGCTCTCTGCTATTCCAATCACTGTCACCTTCAAGTGGGTTCAGGGTCATCAAGAGGGTCTTTCTCTTGACTGGTGGGCGCTTCGCAATCATCAAGTTGATAGCATGGCCAAGGCATTTCTCTCCATGAATCGTTCTTCTCCTTACCACTATCCCCGACTTGTGTTTGAGCCCTGGGCTCTCTCACAGAACGGTCTCAAATGCTCTCGCTTTGACAGAGATGCCTTGCACATTCTTATTTCGGGTCCTCCACTTCTTCACTATTGGCACACTCACCACGACATCTCCATTCCACCACAAGTCTCCGATTCCATCCATTGGTGTGCCCATCACTCTGCTTTCAAGCGTCTCCCTCCTGGTATGCAACGGTGGTTTGTCAAGTTTGCTTCGGGTTGTATTGGAGTTGGTAATCAGTTACTTCATTACCAGCACCAGGATCACTCTTGATGCCCTCTGTGTGCCCAAGATGAGGAAAAGGTTTCCCATGTTCTTTCATGTGCCGGCCCCGGGGCTGTCCAGCACTGCTTGTCTTCCTTTCGGGGCCCTTTGCAACAGTGCCTTACTTCTGAGCTTACAGACCCTTCACTGGCTCTCGCCATTGTGGATGTTACCACTAGGGTTTGTCAAGGTAGGCATATCCACCCTTCCTCCTACTCCCCTGATATTGCATCTGCTATAAGGGCTCAGCGTCGGATTGGATGGCACAACTGGTTCCTTGGGAGGTGGACCCCCCTCTGGCATCAGATTCAAGCTGATTACTATTCTTCAATTGGTAGCAAGCGATCTCCTCGTCGATGGGCCACTGCAGTGATTCATCAATTTTTCCTCACCTGTTGGGATCTCTGGACGTACCGGAACCAACGGCTCCATGGCACTGGAGGGTCGTTTGAGTCTGAACAACACCAATCTCTCAATGATTCCATTTCATCTGAATTGGCCATTGGCTTAGCTGGTGCTCTGCCTCAATCTCACTCCCTCCTCCAGCTTCCCCTCCAAGTGCTCCGTGGTTACACTCTTACTGCCAAGCGTCAATGGCTTGCCACCATCCAGCTTGCCAGGAGACACTATGCAGTTCTTCTCCTGTCCCAGCAGCCATATCGCCAGGAGGCTGCCTTGCTGAGGGCTTGGCTGAATGGATCCTAAAGGATGGGCCAACCTTTTCACCCAGCGCTTTCCCCAGTGCTTTTCCCAGTGTCTCCCCCAGTGCAGCCCGCATTGCTACACCAAGTGCCCCCAGTGCTGCTTTTTGCCCTGCCCCACATGTGTCTCTTAGTGTTTCACCAAGTGCTGCTCCCAGTATCTCACCAGGCTCTGCACCCGTGCTGATCCCAGTCTCTCACCAAGTTCTGCCCCCAGTGAAGCTCCTAGCGCTGCACCTCGTGTGGCTCTTTGCGCTGCACCCAGTGTTGCCCCCAGTTTATCACCATCTTCTGCACTCAGTGCTGTTCCTAGTGTTTCACCAAGTGCGGACTCCAGTGCCCGTTCTAGTTCTTCACTCAGTGCACACAGTGCTGTTCCCAATGATTCACCACGTTCTGCACCCAGTGCTGCTCCTGGCGCTGCACCAAGTTTGGTTCCTGACGTTGCACTCAGTGCTGCTCCTAGTATATCATCCCTTTCTGCAGTCAGCGCTGCTCCCATTGTTTCACCCAGTTCTGCCCCCAGTGCTGTTTTTAGCCTCGCCCACGTGTGGCTCTAAGTGTTTCACCCAGTGCTGCTCCCAGTATCTTGCCAGGTTCTGCACCCCGCGCTGATTCCAGTCTCTCACCAGGTTCTGTACCTCGTGATGCTCCTCGAGCTGCACCAAGTTTGGCTCCTGGCGCTGCTTCCAATATATCACCATCTTCTGCACCCCAGTGCTTCTCCCAGTGTCTGACCCGGTTCTGCACCCAGTGCTGCTCCTTGTGCTGCATCCAGTGTGGTTCCTGGCGCTGTCCCCAGCGCTGCTCCCACTGTATCACCACCTTCCGCACCCAGGGTTGCTCCCAGTGTCTCACCAGGTTTTGCACCCGGTGCCCTTCCTAGTTCTTCTCCCAGTCACCCACCTTTGCACACCCTGCTGCTCCCCGTATTTTACCCTTCCTCCTGCCTGTTTGTTGGTAGCTGCTCCCAGTTCGGATTTTGGTACCGGTATCCTTCAACAGTTTTCACTTGTACTCTCCCTGCTTGCTTTCAGGATTCGTTTGACAAATTTGTCATTCTACAACTTGGGGCTTAAACTCTCTTCGATTGAGGCGACGTTAAAGTCTGGATACAGACTGAGTAGTTTAGATCCACCTTTGGTGGTTAAAGTTACTTAAATACGTATATTATTATTTTTTCAATGCTGTTTTCTCTGACACTTGTGCGATGGGTTTTATCTGAGACAAGTGGTTATAAGTATCATGGCTCCTTGAAGACACCGGTTTTGTGTTCTTCATAAAATTTGAAGACATTCTTTGTCTAACGCAATGTTGCCGTTTCCTCTTTTCTTGTGGCTTCATTGCTCATTGCTTTGTTGCTGCTTTGGATACCATTGCTGTTGCTCTTGCTGTCACTGATTGCTGACGACTCCCGCTCATCTTGGTCTTGCTGTTGCTCTTGCTGTCATTGCCCGTGTCGTCACTCGTGTCACCGCTCTTGCTGTGGCCGCTTGCTGCTCTTGCTCTCGCTGTTGCTTGCGTCGCCGCTCTCGCTCTCGCTGTGGCTGCTTGCTGCTCTTGCTCTTGCTGTTGCTGTTGCTGTGACCGCTCGTGTCGCCACTCTCGCTGTGGCCGCTCGCTGCTCTTGCTGTTGTTCTCGCTGTTGTCGCTCGTGTCGCTGCTTCAAGAGTTAATTTGTTGGGATCGTCGTTGCTGCTGTTCATTGATGACTCTAATTCAAACTCTATCTGGATCTCTTCTTCCGTCGCTCTTCCAACCGATGATGATAAATGTCTTCTTCCTGCTAGATTGTTGGCTCTCTGTTGCTTTCTTCTTGCCAGGTCGGCTAGGTGTCGCCGCGCGTGTTCTGCCCTTTCAACTTCTTCCCTATCTGCTTCTGCTACTGCATGGGCCTCGTTGTTCTCCATTCGCTAATTTTCTTCTTCTTCCATTTGGCAGATGCTGTTCGTTTGACAACGCGGTCCGTGTGCCCTATTACCCTTTCTATGGTGTTGCGGTAGTAGGTGTTGCCGATGTTTTCTGACCGGTCGACACTTTTGTCCGATCGTCGGAGCATTCTCTTCTTTGTGGTCTTCTTCCAAGTATTTTGGCTCTTCCGAATTTATCTTGGTGGTTCTCTTCTTTTGAATATCTATTCCAAGTATTTTGTCTTCTTGGTGTCCGAATATTCCTTGGTGGTCTGCTTGGAGTATTTCGTCTTTCACAAATATCTCTACTTGTTGGTCTGCTTAGAGTATTTTGGCTCTTCCGAATATCTCTACTTGTTGGTCTGCTCAGAGTATTTTGGCTCTTCCAAATATCTTTCTTTCTTCTTCAACACCTCTTGCTTTTCACTTGTTCCTCCACAATGGACTCCTTTGGTCTTTCGTCGTATCAGCAGGCTTTATTGATGTTCTTGGTTCCGAATATTTTGTCTTGGTGGTCTTTCATCGTGTCAGCGGGCTTGCCTTTCGCTTGTTCCTCCACAACGGACTCCTTTGGTCTTTCGTCCTGTCAGCAGGCCTTGCCTTTCACTTGTTCCTCCACAACGGAGTATTTCTCTGGTCTTTCGTCGTGTCAGCGGGCTTTCTTGGTGGAGGGGAAATCTATGCGTGTCTTCGTTGTTGGACGATGATTGTACGCCTGCTGTAGCTTGGTTCCAACTCACTCGTCAACCCCATAGCTGTTGCTCGCTGTGTCCGCTCGCTGCTCTTCTTGCTCTCGCTGTTGCTTTGGCTCGTGTCGCCGCTCTCACTGTGGCCGCTCGCTGCTACTATCGCTGTCGTCACTTGCTGTTGTCACTCGTGTCGCGGCTCTCGCTGTGGCCGCGCTCGCTGTGGCCACTACTCTTTGACTAGTATAGTAGTATCATATAACAATATACAATAATTGAAAAACAGCGAGGTGAGTCTCTATTGATGTAGAGTAAATGATAACAAAAGAATAACTTTCCAATTGTGGGCCAACTGCTGATTTGTCAACCCAAGGAGATCAAAAGAATGACTTCACTCCACCAAGCCCTTTGCTAGTGAACACTAGTAGCCATCCAACAGAATACATAGCATTATTTTTGCTAAACAATTCCAATTCACGGTGTTGCTTTTTGAGGAAGTCCCACTTTGTAATGTCAAGTACATTGTGATGTTCAAAACCTGGTACGCTTATATTCTTGAAACCTTTCCTCAAAGAAAGACCATCCAATAGTACATTATTTTCATCATCTTCTGATACAAAGTCAACTTCCAAGTTTGCCCAAATGACTCCTTTTTTGTTCTTTAATCGTCACACAGAAGTTCCTGAGTCAAAAGAGTGAACAATTTCCCCCCAACGGGTAGGTAAGAATTGTACATAGTGAGAAATTCCAGGGACCTGTTGAAACAATTACTAGCACAAAGTAGTATTTCCGGTCAGGTGATAAAAAATCTCATGAAATACGTGTCTCATATGCTCCCAGCACAACCGGTCCTCCACCATGTATTGGCAGTTCTCATCAAAATTAAGGAACCTTGTAATCAAAAAAGTGTTTGCCATCTTTCTTTAAGGGGTAAGTCTCCTTAGACTTATCACCTCTTAGAAGTTCTCATGGAGCCGGTTTGTCAAATTGAATGGATCTCCTGCCATCTGTGGTGAAAATGTATCACCGATCTTGGCGGTAAGGTTCATGGGGGTTGAAGTTGGACAATGATTGGCACTCTGCTTTCAAATATCTGTCCATCTTCTTGAGTGCAGCGTCAAGGTTAAGAGTTGTTTCTTATGTGTCCAATACTGCATGAGCCATTACTTTCACAACCATACTCTGATTCACCAGGCCATGTTTACCATTGCTGGGATCACATGAGGACAACTGAGGAGTTGTTAGAACATTAGTAGTGAGCAACTCATCGCACAGAATATTCAACATTTCAATAGAGTTGGGCGTCAAATGAACATGATTGTCACCCAAATACAAAGTCAGGATTAAATAATGTTGCAACAATGTCTTTACATGCTGTTCATGTTCTGGACGCAAGAAGTTAGCAACAAATACGTCCCGTTCCGTACTATCATGCGCGCTTTGTTTCACATCATAATTTTAGTGATCAATCCCCCCAACACACCATTTTATGCACATTTTTATGCACATTTTTGTTCTTTGAATTGTGTAATGGAACAATGTATGTCGGAACTGCCAACAATAGAATAATTCAAACCTAGAAAAAGATCAAACCAATGAAATGATTAAAATAAAGAACAAATTAAACCTCATTCTAGTAGCCTCATAAAATCAACAGCAACAACAAGCTACACTCTTATCTCCAATAGCAATAAGATAGATACACCAGCACCAGGACGTCGAGAATGATGATTGATACAGATCATGGCATCGGCAACAATGGAATCTGACGCTGACGACACCCCCATCCCTATGCTTCGAATAGGTAGGAACGAAAGTAGTACTAGTGGAAACATCAGCTCCCTAAGAAGGAGATCTTGTTCAGTCACGGCCATACTATAACACAACCACAAGGCTGACGACGCCGACGCCGACGCCGACGCCGACGCCGACGCCGACGCCGACGCCGACGCCGACGCCAACAAGGAGGAGGATGCTGACGAAGCCAACGCCAACGCCGACGCTGACGCCACTGCTACTATTATGATGCTGACACACAATGTTACTGAGTCCCAAACAACCAAAACAACCATTGGGATGAGGAACTAGACAGGGATGGAGAGGAGGATAGTGATGAGGAGGGATCATTAGCAGCTGCCTTTGATGTATAGATACAAGGGTGCAACAACAGCAAGATTGACGCTGCCGACATTGACAACAACAGCAACAATGAACTTCATGTTGGGATGCAAGATGGGTACTACTACTACAAGGATGATGGAACCCAAGTTGAGGAAACAACAACTTACTCCAAGCCCCCACAAGACTACTCCCCCTCAGACAGCAACAAGAGCAAACTTGGAGAGCCATCCTGGCATGATGTTGACAACCCTGGCGCATGGGACCGATTCTGCTATCAATCAAAGTTTGAGAAGTGATCTGGTGGTAGGTACATGTACCACTACTAGTAGCTTCCATCTGGATGTACTCCTGTCCCTGGGGTTGGGCCTGCAAGGGAATACAAGGAATGGATGTTCCACTGTCAGAACTGGGTTCCTGAAGAAGACACCCCTACCTTCTCCGTAGGTACACCTCCAGTAGAGACATCTTCCCCCAAGAAAGGAAAGGCAAGCTTGATATGGCTAAGCTTAGGAAGTATGGACTTCAACTTGGAAGAGTACTTAACAGTGATGCTCTATTCTTCTACCAGCTCCTTCTCCCCTTCCATACAGATGAAGAGGATGAGAAACAAGCAAACGGCATGCAGCGAAAGCCCTTCTATTCCAAAGTGTTGAAATATTATTTTCCTTCTGAATCCGGTCTGCTGAGAGTCTGATTCAAAGGCTTCTGAAGAACAGCAGCGCTGTGTTAGTGTGTTAGTAGACGAACGATTCTTGTACTCTACGCGTGACAATTGTGGTTGGATACTTTTGACAACGGATAATCGGACTACAGGCGAGACTATGGAAACGCCAGATCTCTTCTTACTGTGAACTTGTTCAGATACAGCGAGACAGACCTTAGTAATGTAGATTACAGGTAGTTGGTAGCAACTAGTGTGAATTTTGGGATATAAATCAGTTGAATGTTAAAAGTATGAGATAAGAGAGTAATCTTGCTGGAGAGCATGATATCTCTTTTAGTGCAGTGATGAATACAGTACACCGCGTACAGCACTGTAGAATCACGTGCTATCGAACTTCTATGATATTATCATGAGAAGCTTCCTTCTAATTGTGATCATCAAAACAGCTGATACAAGAAGCTTCTTCAAACCTCCCTTTTGATCATGAGTATCGAAACACATGATTGGAAGTATCAAAATGGCTATACCGGAACCAGGCAATTCACCTTGTTTTGGTCATGTAAACAAAAGGAATCTTACTTCCGATCTTAAGTATCAAACTTCGATCGTGAAAACAGAAAGAATGGGCCTTCCCGGTCATTTACCACAAGATATGAGAATATCCCAATCCTGTTTACAGAAAGAATGGGCCTTCCCGGTCATTTGTCCTTCAAGAAGAATATTCCAATCCTGCTTACAGAGATACTCCAATCTTGCTTGCAGAGTTGCATATGTCTTGATCCTGCTTACAGACATACTCCAATCTTGCTTACAGAGGTGCATATGACTCGATCGGTTGTATCGTACCTCTCCAGCTGTAGTACTGTAAATGACATAGGAATCTACGTAAGTTCAAGTACCGGCCTGTGGTTCCCTTACATACATACGAAAGGAATTTAATATGCCCCATCTTCGTGCACGTGATCAAGTGTATCACATAGCTCGAAAAGAAGAACAAATAAATTTTGTGCGTACGTATGTGGAAGTAATTTAATATGCCCCATCTTCTTGCACGTGATCAAGTGTATCACATACTTCGAAAAGAAGAAGAACAAATGAATTCCGTGAAGCATGCAATATGCCCCATTTTCTTACTCGGGAAAAAGGAAGATACAGAAGCCTTTATCACAGGAAGAATACCAAAGAATAAGAATGCCCCATGATTGGGCATGGGTTTGCATAGATCAAGATGCCCCGTGATTGGGCATCAACTAATCGTAGATCAATCGTAGATTTGGATCAATCCCATATTGTGATGGTAGACGAATCATAGAAATCAATTGAGTGTTATATTGAGGATGATTGACCAGTAGAAAACAATTGATCATTGATTCTCGAAAACATGGATCGTAGAATCAAGTCATAAGCAGTCGGGATCGTGGAATGATCATATATCAAATTGTACAAATTGCGTGATAGGAAATCGACACATAGATACAAACTTGAAAGGAATCGGAGAACCCAACTTGTAGATATTAACTTGGAACAGATCATACACGTAATTGTAGACAAATCGTAGAAGTTGATTGAGTATCGAATCAAAGACGATTGACTGAAGGTCGAACTGTGGGGATTGATTGATCAGATTGTAGAAATCAAAGCGTCGTCGGGTAGCTCTTGTTCAGAGTGCTCCCCATAGACGGTGTTGGACCAATCAATGGTGTCAGGTTCAGTCAATATAAAATCTGGAGGTTCAACTCAGAACCTGATCTTAAAATGTCTGAACTTGAAGATATATCCGTAGATACGTTTGGCACGATCAAGATGTCCTTCTCGGGGTTGAGCTCTAAAAATTGAGAGCGTCATTATGGCTGTTTGGGACATCAAACCGTCCAATGGCTATGATCGAATCGGAGGATGCGATTGATCAAAGACAAACGTAATCGAAGCTTGGTGATCGTAGATCGATTCGTAGCGTTGAGAATCAAGTCGTAGAAGACGAATTCACATGATTGTGGATTCGCAAATATTGGTCGTTAAATCTGATTGATGAACCGTAGACTGAACCGAGATGCCGAGAAAGAATCGATTCGTACGAAATCAATTTGTAGATACCAATCTCATAAGCATTCTATTGATGAATAGTAGATTGAACCAATACACCGATACATAATCAATCCGTATAATTGTTTGACTGATCAAATCGTAGAGATCGATTGATCATATTGTAGATATCGATAGAGTATCAAATCACAGATGATTGACTGAAGGTCGACTTGTAGAGATCTATTGATCAAATCATAGAAATCGATTGATTAAATTCAGTCGTAACTGAAGCTTGAATTGGAGAATCGAATCGGATCAATTGTAGAAACGTCAATCTACTAATTGTAGAATATGATCAAATCTGAATCGTAGAAAGCGATTGATCAAAACCAACGCAATATCCGGAACGAAACGTATCGTAGCTTGAGAATCAAGTCGTAGAAGACAAATTCACGTGATTGGGATGCCCCATGAGTGGGCATTGATTTTCATAAATGAAGATGCTCCATGATTAGATATCGGTTCTGCATAGATTAAGCCATTGGAACTGATTGTCTGTGGATACATATCAGATCAAAGATCTTGATCGTAGAGTTAGACGAATCAAGGAAACCGATTGGGTATCAAGTCAAAGACGATTTGATTGAGACCTGTGATCAGAAGATTGAACCAAGACACCGAGACAGATTCGATTTGTAGGGAATCAATCGGTAGTTACCATAATCGTAGAATGCGGATCGGAGGATGCGATTGATCAAATACAATCGTAATCGAAGCTTGATAGTTTGGTTGATCAAATTCAATCGTAACCGAAGCTTGAAAGCTTGATTGGAGAATCGAATTGGATCGTAGATACCTATCTTGAATCGTTGCATCATAGATCAAGCCATTGTAACGATTGATTGAGAATGATTGACGATTGTAGGTCGATTCGTGGAATCAAGTTGTAGAAAAACGGTTGATCAAAGTCAATCGTAACCAAAGCTTGAATCGTAGAATCAAATCGCAGGAAACGATTGATCAAATACAATCGCAATCGAAGCTTGATAACTTGATTGGAGAATCGAATCGTAGACGAATCATAGAAATCGATTGTTGAACAGTAGACTTGGACCAATTGTATATTTGGATCAATCGTGGATTTGGATCAATCGTAGGGATCGATTGAGTATCAGATCGAATATGAAGGGCGAATCGTAGAAATTGATTGAGTATGAAATCAAAGATGATGGATGGAAACCTTCGGATCGTAGATCGAATCGTAGCTTGTATATGAAGACGATATAGCACGTAGCTTTGTCATAGATCAAATCGTAGAAATCGATTGATTCGTGGAGCACGCGTACAGTGTGATCCTTGAAATAGTCATGATGGCTGGCTTGCACAGTTGAAATGCCCCTGCAAGATAGTCGGAAGAAAGACTACTAAGATGACGCAATATCCTGAATGAAGACATAGAATCAATCGTATCGTAAGAATCAAGTCGTAGAAGACGACCATAGCTGTAAAATCGAGTCGTAGAAGACAAATATGCATGATCGGGATGTCCCATGATTTAGGCATTGGATTGCATAGATCAGGCCAATTGAACTGTTTGTTTATACATATCAGATCATAGGTTTTGATCATACACAATTCAAACCGAACTGAGTGATTGTTAATACATATCAGGCTTGGGTTTCGAGTTGATGATGTATACTCATAGATGTGGATCAATCGTACAACATGATTGTAGATGAAAATATAATCAATTATCGTAGAAATAGAATCGAATCATAGTATCGTACATGTCATGTGACGGCGGCATAAAGCCAATTAGCAAGCAACAAGGTAGCATGCAGGTGGTACAGCTTGAGCTTGATAGCATCACGGTGCCGTTTGGTGATGCACACAGCAGACAAGTCGAAGGTCAAAGAATGTGCCCCATAAGTAGGCTTCTGAACTAGGTAAGAAGATGCACCATACAGTGAATAGGCATGGACTGAGTTTGGAACTGCACTATCCTTGGCATGAGCTGAACTTGGAGCGGCGCTATCCTTTGAAAGTGCCCCAGATGGTAGAAGTGGCAACGAAGAATTGCAAGTGCTAGGCTTGTGAGAAGAAAACTGCTTGGGTGACCGATGAAATGTCACAGTGGCAGATTTAGGATGAAATGTCCATCTTGAGGTATCTGAAGGCTTACTAGGGGAAGGACTTGGGGAGTGACGCTCACGGTTTGGAATAGTATGAGAGGCATCACCAGGTGGAGTGTCCGGGTGGACAATAGAAATGGTGGAAGAGACAACTCTTCTGAAGCAAACTGATTCAGTGCTGGAGAAGTAAGTCCAAGTGTAGGATGGAGTACTTGTGGAAGCAGGGAGATCAGTATTGGGACGAGCTAACTTATGCGTTTCAGGGGATCCAAGCAGGTTCCCATTGTTGGCAATAGTAGAAATGACAGGCATCTCGCAAGCAGGATCAGATGCTGGGGACGGTAAGGAAACAGGTGCTGGAGGCGTTACGAAAACAGATACCAAAGATGATGCCGGTGCTGGAGCCGTCGTAGAAACAGATGTCATTGTCGTAGATGACGTCCGTGATAGAACTGGTTTTGTCAGGCAACAGTTAGCTTGTATGTTGGGTTGTGATGCCAGAGGAACTTGATCAGTAACATGTGGGAATGGTACTAAAGGAATTTTAGCAGTTGCCTTGTTTTGAATAGCAGCCAGTTCAGGATACTGGTTGCGCGCCTTACAAAATGCAAGGAAGACATCGCGGGTGTACCGATTGTAGTCGTACCAGTGACGGCCATCTTGGGGAATGATATGATTTATAAGATCAACAAATGTAGTGAATGTGTGTTGATCTTTTGTACTGATAGAACGGGGGCCGGTTGGAGCTTGGTATTCTAGGTTAACAGTATAACCATATTCATAAATTTCACAAATGAATTGAGTCCAGGTGGTTGCTCCTGCTATAATGAGAGCCTCACAGATGTGGTTGCATGCTTCTTGAGGAGCATCCAGAGTGTTATGTAGATATATGGGCAAGGTCCAAATCAAATGATGGGAACAGTGATTTGAGATTGGAATCCGACATGTTGGATTGGTGGATGGGCATAGCGTCACTATTTTTGTTGGTTTGGGCTCGTGTCAAGGAAAATTGGGTATCTCTGTCAATATTGGGAGATAGAGGACCAGGATGGTACCGGTATATCTGGAATAATGAGGGGAGGACGTTTTCGCTGAGATACGACGGGTCGGTGAAGTGGCAAAGCGACGAAAATTCGTTGCCGTTGTTTGTTGCCGTTGTTGAAACAATCGGGCGATGGTAGTTGCTAAATGACGTCGTTGGTGGTGGCGGCAGCGAAGCGCCGAAATTCGATTATTCGGATCGTTGTTGTTGGTTGCGTGTCGGTATCGTCGACGATTGTCAGCAGAGGAGTTATTGGTCGAAAGAACGAGTTTGCGAAAGACAATACGATGGTGGTTGCAAAATGACGATTGTCGGCGAATGCGCTGTTGCCCTTGTTTGCGCAACAAAAATTTGGTTAATCGGAGATCTTCGATTGTATATTCTTGTGTATCAAGAAGATGATTGATCATAGAATCAATTCGTAAGCATCATAATTGTTGATGGGGTGTCGGTATCTTGGTAATGGTAGGGTCACCAAGGATCGCGACAAGGAGGAAAATGGAATCTGTTGGAGGTGAGATTCTTGGATGGTGATATTGCTATTGGCGAGTCCAATGCAATGGGCTTCTACTATTAAAGACTTCGGCGGGTTCGATTGCTGGTGTCTTTCTTGTGTGTAAGCGGATCAGAGAACTATCGAATCGATGGGTCTGCTGTCGGATCGTTAGCGGCGATTTGGATTGGCTGCGGCAGTTCTTCTTATGCAAGCTGCCTTTGAGCTTGCGACTGTTAATCTATTATTTTCCTTCTGAATCCGGTCTGCTGAGAGTCTGATTCAAAGGCTTCTGAAGAACAGCAACGCTGTGTTAGTGTGTTAGTAGATGAACAATTCTTGTACTCTACGCGTGACAATTGTGGTTGGATACTTTTGACAACGGATAATCGGACTACAGGCGAGACTATGGAAATGCCAGATCTCTTCTTACTGTGAACTTGTTCAGATACAGCGA
This sequence comes from Pseudo-nitzschia multiseries, assembly GCA_037355745.1. Classification (NCBI taxonomy): domain Eukaryota; phylum Bacillariophyta; class Bacillariophyceae; order Bacillariales; family Bacillariaceae; genus Pseudo-nitzschia; species Pseudo-nitzschia multiseries. The sequence goes on along the minus strand of CM074785.1, from coordinate 23,399,915 downwards.
GACAGACCTTAGTAATGTAGATTACAGGTAGTTGGTAGCAACTAGTGTGAATTTTGAGATATAAATCAGTTGAATGTTAAAAGTATGAGATAAGAGAGTAATCTTGCTGGAGAGCATGATATCTCTTTTAGTGCAGTGATGAATACAGTACACCGCGTACAGCACTGTAGAATCACGTGCTATCGAACTTCTATGATATTATCATGAGAAGCTTCCTTCTAATTGTGATCATCAAAACAGCTGATACAAGAAGCTTCTTCAAACCTCCCTTTTGATCATGAGTATCGAAACACATGATTGGAAGTATCAAAATGGCTATACCGGAACCAGGCAATTCACCTTGTTTTGGTCATGTAAACAAAAGGAATCTTACTTCCGATCTTAAGTATCAAACTTCGATCGTGAAAACAGAAAGAATGGGCCTTCCCGGTCATTTACCACAAGATATGAGAATATCCCAATCCTGTTTACAGAAAGAATGGGCCTTCCTGGTCATTTGTCCTTCAAGAAGAATATTCCAATCCTGCTTACAGAGATACTCCAATCTTGCTTGCAGAGTTGCATATGTCTTGATCCTGCTTACAGACATACTCCAATCTTGCTTACAGAGGTGCATATGACTCGATCGGTTGTATCGTACCTCTCCAGCTGTAGTACTGTAAATGACATAGGAATCTACATAAGTTCAAGTACCGGCCTGGAGCAACAACTATGCCAATCAAGCTAACACTGGGAAAGGGCATTATGTTAGAAGAATCAAGCTATCTGAACTTGTTCACTTTGATGGTATTGTCTATCTTCATGGTGCTTTGGAGGGTAAGAAAGGCAGTATCTGCTACATATGGACAAAGATTGGTGCGCTGTATTCCCCAGAAATTGCAACAAAAAGGTCTTGGTATCGGTGGAGGCAAATCAAGTCTAATTTGAATCTGAATTGCAACCAAGAAGCTAAGTACAACAGGCTGCTATTATGCAAGGATGGCCTGAGCAAATTCAACTATGCTGATAAGTTTGACTACATTTATGAAACTCTTGCTTGTTTACAATGTGCATTACTTCAGCAAGAAGGTGTGCTCAGACCTATGTATGGATGAATTGAGTTGGGCCTACTACACTTTTGGTGGACCGATGCTATATTATTTGAAAGGAAAGATGTTTTCTAGGGGTGGAAAAATGGTTATTTTGAGTGACATGGACAGAGTCAGGCCAAGAGGGTATCTGCACAGGCACCGGTAGTACAAAAAACAACCACCACACAGTACTTAGGGTTGCTCTGAAGTACACAATATCTTCACAAAGTATGTTATTCCAGAAATTGGAAAGCTCTGGTCCTCCCCATCCCATCTCACTGCTGATAACTTCTTTAATAGTGATTCGATACTTGACTGGATGGGAGGACTGGGTTTAGGAATGATTGGAGCTGTGGCACAAAACAGGATTCTCATAAATGTTGAAGAAGTACTTTCACAAAGAAAATGTATCATCTGCATCTGGTAAAAGGTGTGCGTGTGTTGCCAGGCTCTGTAACCCTGTAACCATGGTAAAGAAGGTACCTGCCCGTGCTGAAGCTGGCAGGTTTACAAAGGGGTACAGGCGTATTCATTGCTCATTCCAGAGCAGAGGAGCTTACAATATTGGTTCTGTCAACAGTTTTGATTCAAATGGCTTCATGCACCAGAAACAGTTTGGGAGGGGGAGGGGGGAAAGGAAATGGGGATCAAAATGAACCATTTATGAGAGCTCTATCTTTGAACCTATGGAAAGCTAGACCAGATAGAAAGTGCTATTTTGAGCTCTAACATTAGATACAAAGTCTTGGAAGTATTACCATGCCCCAATTAATCATGCTAAGGCATTGTCAGTTCTAACAGCCTTTGATATCTACCAGGAGCACGCAGATGGTACACACGGTCCAGCCTGGTTGTTGCCCAAGAGACAGCAATCGGAATTTAGGCAATTCAAACAGAAGTTATCAGAACAAATGCTTGGATACAATCCATCAGATAAGGCTTATCCAGTGAGTGCACTACTCAGAGAAGTGACCCAGTCTTCAACAAAGCAAAGGCGGGCGCAGAGTGACTGGCGCAGATCTTGTGCATATTTCTTTGGTGGGAGAATATTGAACTATCACTGTTTGGAAACTGTATTTGAGGCTAAGCTGAATGGTAGGTTCTGTTTGGAGTTTGATGTAGAGGAGTACAAGTAGCATCACAAATCTTTACGCGATAGCAAGTAGAGAAGCAGGAGGAATTGCTACATGTGTGGTGCTTGTTGCTACACAGTCTGCGAGACGTGCATGTTTGGCAAAATGTTTGTACCTCTTTGCAAAGGGGATTGCTTTGCAGACTATCACTTGTACAAGTACTTTGGATTGGGTAGGGGTGACATTAGTTGCAGGATAAAAACTGATAGCAGAAAGCCAAAGAAGGATTGGGAAATGTGGTCTACTGCCAAACAGGCCTTGAATGAAGCTTATTTGTATCACATGCTGTTTCAAGTTGGCAGTGCACCTACCACAGTTAGCGATTACTGTAGTAGTATTGTGCAAGGTCGTGCCAGAGCTATCTCAGAGTTGTAAGGTGCTGTAAATTAAATGCTGTAGTATCTGTTAGTTTTATTGCACTGTATTAGACTTGTATTGCACTGCTGTATTAGACTTGTTAAAATCATTAAAATAGGTTGATTCAGGTTAGATCAATTAGATGGGTACCAATTAAACCTGGATCCAGATCAATAATGTTAGATTAGATGGATCAATTGATTGATTGATCAATCACATTAGATTAGATCAATCGATCAATCTAATTGATCCAGATTAGATGGATCCATTTTGCGATCAATTTTTGATTCCCAGCACACCTAGCAGGTGGCCAACAAGTTAGTGGGGTTTAGTTGTGTTCTTTTTTCTCTGCTGTAACGGCAGCTCCTTCCACAGACCAAAGTTGGTCTATTGTTGCAGTTGCAGGGCTACTAGGGGGACTACTATTGGCATTGACCAGGGGACTATTCCAAGATGTATCATCTGATGATTGTGTCTTTGCATCTGATTGTTGAAATAATATCTTCTCCAAGCCCTTAGGGGGGGGGGGGGGGGGGGGGCTTTCTTCTTCTTGGCTTTTTGCAAAGCAAGGATTTTCATGGCTTTGGCTATCCCAAGTGGCTTTGCTGCTGATGGTACTTGGGCTCTCCCATGATTGAGCAAGTTGGATATCAGGACCTGAAGCAGATGCTTCCATGTCTTCAGTGTCCCTAACAAAAATAGGGAACTCCAGCATGGAAGCAGAGTTTGTGGCTATCCCTGTGTTAGTGTTGTATGTATGTAGGGATGTCTAAACCGGTCGTCGATCATGTGTAATTCGTCATAAGACAGAGAACACATGATATGACCTAAATGCCTTGATACTTGAAGTCATTTTTATCTCTGGAGGAGTATAAGTAACTTTTCAAGTGTAGAATGGATATAACTGCTGTAGAATGTACGTAAGTAGGGTACGCGTATTTTTGACCGACAACATTTGTCATCAACCCATTCAGGTCAATGATTGGCCATCAGCTGCATGTAGATCCCCATAAACCAATCCTGTTTGAAGTGGTTGTCATCCTTGTACTTGGAAGGAAGCTTGTGTTGTGCTGTGAATTCCCCCTCTTTAGACATGTTGTAAGCCCGGTGAATTCACAGTCAAAATTTGCACTTGGTGTTGTAGCATCCTAGTAGGCAGTGATGGACAGGAGCAACCAGCCAATCAAGGGTGTTGAGGAGGTCTGCTTCCTCTATCTTCTCTGGGATGGGGGTGATGGGGGTGGATTTGCTGTTGGATCCCTAATGGCTTCTTCAATCTTCTTCCAAGAACCGTATCTAGGATCGATTCGCTTCACTAGTAGTCCCCGAGCACTCTGCGGCGCTTTGGTGGCCGAGTGCCACTATGATAATAACATGTGTGATCAAAGTTACCACACTTGATCACTCGTTATTCTATCTGTTAAGTTTCCATCCATTTCCTTACAGTATTAATCCATCATACTAATTATCACTCCTACTCAAATTCTACCCCTACTAGTGTGTTACACGACATTCTTGCGTGTGTTTTTCATGTTGCCGCAGCGCGACGGAAACTGGGTTCATATGATTCTTCAGTACCGGTACTACTCCGTAAGATACTGTATCTGAAGGGTTACAAAAATCAGGTTCTTTGTGGTGTTGAGCTACGTACGGTACGTACTTTGTGACCATTATTTTGTGTTCATTACCTACCGGTAGTCCTTTGCTGTACCGTCGTAGGTACATTAAAAACTAAACTTGTACATAAATACAAATGTTGGATTTCCTCCTGGAAGTTAGTTACGTACGGTACGGTACCGGTACCGGTAGAGGAGTAATCTTAGAACAACTCCACCTCGCCCCTTCACGCGCCAATTTTTGGTCGCACTGTGTGAACAACTACACAACTACATACAGTACATCATACGGAGTAGCCGTTCAGGAAGTACATACTTAATATTGGTTTACTGTCTACCGTTACTTTAGATCCAATGTTGATTACACCGGAATCGTTGGAAAATGAGATTCGATCGAAGAATGTTCTATCATGGCCGAACTACAAAAATTACCGTAGCGTCAACGTCCAATGTGTACCGGATGAGACGGGTTCGTTGAAAAATGAGTTTCGATCTAAGTACACTAAATATTTCTATTAAACGGTTTCATATTGGGGGAATTAGCGGGAATCAGCGATGCTGCATTTCTATCAAAAAATAATACTCCGTAATAATTATTCTGGGTTTAGCTACCGTACCGGTATGAATTTGGAAAAATAGAATGAATTTTCCAATTCGTTGGCTTCCTAAGTACCGTCCAACACTAAACATTGATAGTCGATTTTACGCAACGCAAAAGTGTTGATCTTTTATTAATTCTTCGTATTGAGGTATTATGATCCCCCAGGCTGCATCACTCTCATAATATTATTTCGTGATCAAAAACACCAACAGAGAAAGTCAGAAAGAGCAGAGCTGCACTCTTTCATCGTTTGTTCACAATAAGATTCAACAAACAATCATGACCACGAAAACACTCGATGCATCCGTGACGCGCCTGGCAGGCATCAAGGGGAAGAAGCACATCTATGACAGTAAAAAGATTGCTGAGGCCGAGGCATTGGCCGCGGAAGCCCTTCGCATGGCGAACGAAGCGAAGTTGGCGGCTGCTAGATTGGCTGAGGTCAAGAAGACACTCGCCATCTTCTCGAGCAAACTTGAATCGGCAGAGAAGTCTGTAAACAAGGACTCCCGTTCGAAAACTACCCCAGCTGTTGTGAAGGAAGTTTCGACCGAAAAGGTCGAGGAGTTTGATAGCGAGCAGCCTGTCGAAGCAGCTGCAGCCGTCGAAGAGAAGGCAGAGAAGACTGAATCGGTCGAAGAAGAACCTGCCGCAGAAGAAGCTCCTGTCGACGAACCTGCCGCAGAATTAGAAAGTGTCGAAGAACCTGCGCAGGAAGAAATTGCCAAGGAGACCCCTGCAATTGAAGAACCCGCCGAAGAAGCTAAAACGGTATACAAGGCCGATCCCCCTTCTGTTTCTGTTGAGGTTGTCGCAGAAGAAGCTCCTGTCGAAGAGCCTGTCACAGAAGAAGCTCCTGTTGAAGAGCCTGCCGCAGAAGTAGAAACTGTTGAAGAGCCTGCCGTAGAAGAGGCCCCTGCGGCAGAGCCTGCCGTAGAAGAAGCTTGTGCCACGGAGCCTGCCGTAGAAGCTGCTGCTGTCGAAGAGCCTGCTGTCGACGAGCCTGCTGTAGAAGAAGCTCCTGTCCAAGAGCCTGTCGCAGAAGTAGAAACTGTTGAAGAGCCTGCCGCAGAAGTAGCTCCTGTAGAAGAGCCTGCGGCAGAGGTAGAAACTGTCGAAGAACCTGTCCAGGAAGAAATTGTGAAGGAGACCCCCGCAATTGAAAAGCCCGCCGAAGAGGAAGCAAAAGTGGTAGACAAGGTCGATCCCCCTACCGTCTCCAAGAATCTCGTGAACAACAACGTTGTAAAGGTTGAGGTCGTCTCCAAGAAACCCGTCGACAAAGTTGAGGTCGTCTCCAAGAAACCCGTCGACAACAACGCTGTAAAGTCTGTCAAATTCAAGCAGCAAAAGCAGAAGGGGAGAACAGATACGTTCAAGCCCTACCACGTCTTCGGCGGCGATGGCAAATTTGTCGCACCCCAAGTTTTTGCGGATGTTGACGACGAACCAGAGTTTCTGGTACGAGTACCCGCATCGCAAAACCGCGGGCCCACATCACAAATGATCGTTACCTCATCACACAACCGCGACATTATCGAAGACTTCATGGATTCCTTGGGCATGGACAAGGCGTGTGGTGTCGACGACACAACCCTCGGTTTCACGGACAGACCAAAAGTAGTTCCAGAAATTGAAAAAAACCCAACCAAGGACGAGCCACAAACAGACGAACGACTGCATGAAGTGCCTGCAGAATATCGCCACATAGTCTCATTCAACCAAGCCTTGTCGGATCCATTTGGTGCGGATCACGATGATCTTGTCATCTGTGGCAAATTGGCTGATCTCTGTGAACCTCCAATTCACAGAGAATATGTTGTGCCTGCTCAATACAGAAAATAAATGTCGATGCCGCGAGCCGTCCAGCGAAATTCGAGTGCCAAATGTATACATGAATAAATTTTAATATTTCGTTTTTTTGAACAGCTTTATCTTCACAACAATAGATAACTCGTTTTCAAAATGCGGATTTCCTCAGACAATCCGTGAAAACGAGCGAGTGAACTGCACGAAGCTGATAAATGTTGATTCATGGAGGACTTCAAAATGTGACCGACTCTACCGTAGTGTATTCGACACCAAGCGTATTCGTAAATGAATAAGAATGGTGTGGCTCGTTCCGATTCTGATCCGGGTAGAGGCTATTTGCGCAATACAAAATTTGTGAGGGAAAAAAGTACGAGTACTGTACTTGCCTCTCTGCCCGCGTAGTTCGAGATCGTTACTGCATCTTTCATTCATTCTATCGAACACAACAATGCGGGACTTTTATTTCGTGTATGATGAAAACGCTTATTTGATTTAAATTAAAACTATATAAAATATTACCACGCAACAGTCACCGAATTGTGTCTCGGTGTGCTCCGCAGAGTGATGATGATGATGATGATGATGATTCTTGTATGTATGTACACTGTTGTTTTCGTTCGCGGTATGATCTGTCGCGAATGCTGTAGCAGCGCGGAACTAGCCTCCTTGCCGTGATCACGGTGTCCAGTCGTACGGTAGTCGTGGGTCCCCGTAGTACCGTAGTTCGCATCGATGGATCGATGGATCAATCGATCAGCGTTTCTTCATCGCCGCGGCCGCCTTTTGCCGTTGCCGCTGGTCTTCCTTTTTGGCCATGGTGATCTGCAACCGCTTTGCTTCGTCCGGACGGGTCTTTTGTCCGTTTTTGCGCCCGATCTTCCCCTGTTGTTTTTGGCTGTAGTACAGCTCGGCATCGGTTTCTCCCAGAACCGCATCGGGGTGGTACGAGTTTTCGTCGCCACCATTCTCGACGATGCGCGCCAGAGATCTCAGGTCCGCCATGCTCTTGGCACAGCGCTTGATGGGCTTGACCACGAATTTCGGCTTCTTCTTCACCGATTTGGGCGAAGGCTGCGTTTGTGCTTGTGCTTGTCCGTCCGTTTCGTTGTGGTCACCACCGCTCGCGCTTGCCTCCTCGATCGATTCCTTCATGACCACGTCGCGAAAGGACATCTTCGAGGCGTTGGACCAGGAGGAAGCCACCGAGGGCGGACCCGACACCATGCCCCACGACTCGACGCTGGCGGTTTCGGCCTGGTTGTTGTTGTTATGGACCGGTGCCGCATCGTCGTCGTCGCTCACTTCTAGAACGGTGTGAAAGTTGGGGGTCGACATGGCGTGCTTGAGGCAAACCGGTGCCATTGCGGTTGCGGTTTCCGCGGCACTCGGCTCGGTTTCGACCCGGACGGGCTCAAAGTCCCGCTCGAAGGAGGTGGTTTCCACAACTTCCGCCAATCCATCTTGGGAGTCCGGGAGCAATTCCCAATCGTCCACCTCGTGGTGGGAGGAGAGCCTCGATGGCGATAGAGCGGGCCAATCGCTTGCGCACGGGACGTGGGTAGGGGGAATGGTGGTAGTGGAAGACATGATTGATTCTAGTAGCTCGAGCTCGTTTGTTTTTCCTTCGTTAGCGATTGGATTGGATTGGATTGGATTGTGCCGTGCCGTACCGTACGTGTGCGATTGCTGTGCTGCGATGCGATTTGATGCGATTCGATTCGATTTGACGCTATGTTCTGCGTTAATTATGTATCGATGGTGTCTTTTTCAAACGCTGGTTCCTCGCCGATCAACAAGTGTGCGATCGGGGGAGAGTCGAGTCGGTCGTGAGAACTGGAGACTTCTACTACGGTTACGGCTGCTGCTGCTGCTGCTGCTGCTGCTTCTGCTACAGCTGCTGTTGATTTTTCTTATTTATGGAGGATTCAATGTTTCTGCAAATAGTGGAACGCTCTTGCAACATCCCTGTGACAATCAGTGTGTGACTACCGTAGCTTATCGACGAAGAAGAGATCTTTGGAGGGAGTGTGAGGTTGCAACAACCGACGACAATCTGAAATAATAATAGTATGGTGGAAGCAAAGTGGTCGGCTTCGACTAATTACGTGATGGCATGACGTGATTTTTTTTTTGTTTCGCTGATGGGAAATAAAGAAGCTACATGTCATCAACGCGTATTATTGAAACGTGCCTATTCTTGCCGTGCCGTATGTAATCTTAGCGGTACGTACCGGTACCAGGTAGTACGATAAGACTTACCAGTATTGAAGGGGGTATCGCATGTTGTCTGGTCGCTTGTGTTTCATTACAGTACGGTACGGTATGTAAGATTACAATAACATACAGTACGGTACGTGTACCGTACGGTACCGTACTTTTCTACTTATTCCAATGTTCATTGTGTTCGGTAAGTCTGAACACACATTCCTACTGCGAATACAGTAGTAATTACGATATCTTACATGGACAAACTGCGAACCTCACACCGATCGCCAATCATAAAACCGAAGAGCAGAATGTTCAAACAGTGTCGTGCGTCGACCCATCACTGACGAATAGCGTAGAAGCATTCCTTCTTCTTTGTTCTTCAAAAAGGTCAAACCTGTGTCATCATTCCTCTCTGTCGTCAAACCAAAAAACCAAAAACCATGATGTCGTTCCACTCATTGTTGAAGATACGTATTATACCCATTTATAATGTGTAAGGAACATACACTAACAAACAGGGAACATGTCGTACTATGCCTGCTCTAAATGAAGGTAAAGTAGTAATACAACATGTACCTAGTACGCAGGTACATATGATTGAAATTAAACTAAACTTAAGATTGTGAGCAAGCTCTGTCAACTACTCCAAGAGGCGGTGAAAAGCTTGTCTTTATTTGCTAAACAGTTGGAAAGGCGTTCTTTAACTTGAAATCCAAGAACGGTCTTCTTGCACATCATACTAGAGGAATTAAGATATGAATTTCTTCATCCAGTCTTCAATATTGAAGGTCAACTGGTGTGGCATTTGGTCTGACATCAGCATTTCAGATTTTTATAAATTGTGGGAATTCAGTAGTATGGGGCTCCATATCACACTCTTTTTCATCTGGTCAAAACTTCAATTGGTTGCAGAGAATTTTTATGCTCCTCGTGTGCAACCAGTATGAGATGCTTATTAAATTTTTAATTTGCGTGATATGGTTTCAGGTTCCGAATGCTCATCTGATGAACCACATGCTTGTCTAAGAGAAAGGAAACAGTCCCATTTGTATGAATTTTCTGGATAGTGTACGGGCCCTTACTTCTTGCTTCTAAAGCAGCTGGAATTTGCTTTTCATTTTTCATCATAATTCGGTCTCCAACACGATAATCATGCAACTTATGATGGGTATTTTCCTTCATAGCACTCTTATCTATCTGTGCTTGGTGTTTGTTCCTGACAATGGCCAAGTCTGTAATCACAGGGATTGGAAGGAACATGTCACGGTGGAATACAAGAAGGGAACCAGGTGTCATTCCAAAAGACTTATGGATGGTTGATCTAACAGCAAACTGAGCTGACACAAAGACCCTATCAACAATGCCTGTTGCTTGCTGGAGGGTCTGTGGTGGATTGGTATTGAGTTTGGTTCTCATTGCTGACTTGATGGTGCCGTGTACTCTTTCAAGGACTGCGTTTGATTGTAGGTTGCGCACAGAACAAACCTTGGGTTTGATTCCAAGATAGTCAAGGTGGATTTGGAAGTTGTTGCTTGTGTAGTTGTTTCCTTGATCAAAGATACAATTGACTGGTTTTGGGTATCTGGAGAGCCAGCCATTGTGAAGAGCATGGGCACCAGCCATGAGCCCCATTGGGTTGACTTGAGGCGCCCAGATTATTTCCGGAAGATTGGTGCACATGTCCATGATGGAGAATCCATTGAATTCAAGTGCTCCATGGCCAGGAATCTTGATCTTCCAAGGACTGATTCCATGGATTGCAATGGTGTCCCAGGGAACATACTGGTGTTCTTTGGTTGGGAGTTGGCCATGATGGCTTTGGTGGCTATTCTTGTATCTTTGGTAGGCATCACAAGATTTGCAGAGGGAATTGATTTGGTCTTTCAAGTTTGGCGCGCTGTATATGAATTGGTGGTTGATGGTTCAATACAATCTTTTGGCGCTGGCATGGCCGAGTACATGGTGGTAATATTTGATTGTGGTGTGTACTCTGTTTGGAGGGAGCACTATTTTTTTGGCCATTGGATTCAAAAATTCTCAAGTCGGTACCATTGAAATCCTCTGTGGCGTATCTTGGGTTGGTTGAGATATCTACATTGGCAGCTTGATCTTCAGCAAGTTGAGCAAAGACTAAGGGATACATGGGGATGTCTGTTGGGTAGTTGATAAATATATCTGAAAGGGAGAAGGTGTCCGTTGGATCAGTCTTTGTGTCCGTTGGAGTTAATGCAATTTCCAAGTTCGAAGCCGGAGTGATTGGCATTGGAGTCGGAGATCCCTTCTTTCCCTTGGGAGATTGCTGAATAGAGAGTCTTGAGAGTGCATCAGCAATCACATTATCTTTGCCTTGGATGTATTTAAATAGAGGGGAAAATTATTCAAGAAGCATTTGCCAGGTCATAATTCTGTGACTGGTGAGATTTTGGCGGGTCAAGTTGATGTGGCCGGTCCACACAATGATTTCTGTACCCCAAAGAATTGGTCTGAATTCTTTATAAACTTCAACAGTACAAAGCATCTCTTTGTCAACCGTTGGGTACTTCTGTTGAGCGGCATTGAGCTTTCTGGAGAAGCAAAGAATGATGCAGCCAGCTTGAATGACCACAGCACCAAGTTGGTAATCCAAGGCATCTGTATAGATGAGGAAGGATTTGTTTGGATCTGGAAAAGCAAGGAGGATGTCCTGTGCAATGAGAGTCTTGGCTTTGTTGAAGGCTTCGATCAGCTCTGGAGTTGGAGTGAGCTTTCCTTTCGGGTTATTGGAGAGGGAAGTAAGTGGTGAGAGGACTTCAGCTCTTTTGGGATAGAAGTTCTGGTAGAAGTTGATCATTCCAACAAAGGAATCAAAGCTGTGTAATTGTTGAGGGAAAAGCCAGTTTCAAGATGGAATCTATTTTATTTGGATTGGGTCTGATTCCATCTCTGGAAATGATGTGGCTAAGCCATTGTGCTTGTGATTGGAACCACTGACATTTGGAGAGCTTGACTGCAAAGTTGTGAACTTTGAGCAGCAACATGACAGAAGAAACAGATTTGCAGTGAGATTCAAGTGTATGAGAGAAGATTCCAATATTGTTGATGTATACTTCAATGTCTTTCAGGTGTAGAATCATTTGCTCCATACAGTCTTGGGCCTAGCTTGGGGAGTTGAGGAAGCCCATTGGAAGGCAAAGGAGCCTGAATTTTCCAAAGGCTGTAACAAGGACACAGAGCCAAGTGGAGGCTTCATCAAGCTTGAAGGTGCGGAACTGCATGCTGACATTGATAAGAGTCACCTATTTGAACCCTCTTCTTCTGTGGAAGATGTCTTGGATCTTATGAAGTGGATAGCAGAGTTTCTTGGTGACCTCGTTGAGCTCCCGGAAGTCACTAATGAGTCTACAGGAGCCATCCAGTTTTGGGACTACAAATGTGGGCATTCCCCACTCAGTCACGTAGCATCTTTCAAGGATTCCAAGTTTCACTTGCCAGTCAATTTCCTTCTTCACAGCTTCCTGTTGGTAAGGTGGAATTGGATATGGTTGCTTGATGTGGTATGGCTTTTCATCTTGCTGGAGATCAATGTGGAACTCTTGACTAGGAAAAATACCTAATTCCTTGCCATTCTGTCTTTCAAAAAGTTCTCCATTTTCAAGGAGAATCTTCAGCAAGCAAGATTTCTCATGGTCTGAAAGGTGTTCTTGTTCAGACTCTGACTTGTGGACATCAGTCTTTTCATACTTGGTGGAGCCATCTGCTGCATAGGCTTGTTGAGTGAATTGGTTGGAGTAGCTTTCAGCAACAGAGTGTGGCTCTGCTGACATGACCTTGTAGAGCATTGATTTGTTATTGAAGTAGTCTCTTGGATGGAAGTGCATGGTCTTCTCATACCACTCTATGGTGCAAGCTTCAACGTCCATCTTCATTCCAAAGTCTCTCATTGTTCTTCAACCAATGAGGAGGTGATAGTTAATATATTGGGTGACAACAAAACACTTGATCTTTGGCACTCTCATCAAGTAGAATAGCTCTGGAAACATGATATTCTCCAGGATCACATAGTGGTTGCAAGTGGCTCTACCATTGGTTGTTTGCATTTGTATTGGTTGAGCAAGGGAGTGCTTGGTAACTCCAGAAGGGATGGAAGATTCAACAATGAGATTGTCTGATGATCCGGAATCAAAGAGAGTCTTCAGGTAGTATTTTCCTGGGGTGTTATTAATGGAGTTGCAGACATTCACTGTGGTCAGAGCAAGATCAGCATTCCACACTCACTGTGGTCAGAGCAAGATCAACGTCCTTGTTGCCGTTGCCGTTGCCGTTGTTGGGGGCAACGTTGCCATTGTTGTTGAGGAATCCAAGGCTTTGGCTTCAGGGAACCGTTGAAGGTCTGAGTTGTAATAATCAGGGTCAATGTCAATATTGACATGGAAGAGGTCTGCCCAAGGTTCTGCTGGAAGAGTCTCTTCTGGTGGCTCATGTTGCTCTGGTTCATGTGAGTTGTTACCATAGGAGGATAAATTTCTTGATCGATTTATGTTGTTGCTGTTGAAATTGTGATCATTCACATGTGCATCATTGCTGCTGTTATTGTTATTCCTGTTAGGTTGGTTTGGGTTGTTGGCATTGAGGTAGCACTGTTCCCAAGTGTGATTTGTGCCTGGGTGAATAGGGCAAGGTGAGGTCTCTGATACTCTGGTAGAGTTATTGCTGTTGTTGTTATTGTTGTTGTTGTTGCCTTGGCTGTTGTTGGAGCCTAGTTGTCGGTTTTGGCTGTTGTTGTTCTTGTTGTTTGATCGATTGTTGTTTCGGTTGTTGCAATTGTTCTGGTTGCGGCGGTTACTGTTGTTCTGGTTGTTGTTGCTATTGTTGTTGCTGTTTTACTGTTTTGGGAGGAATTATCTTGGTTGTTTTTTTACTTTTCTTGTTCTCCTTGTTTTGATATCTCTCCATCCTTGTCACAATTTGTGTAAGGGTGTCTTCATAGGGAGGGTGCTGGTGTTCTTCATAGGAGTCTTTGAATTCAATCAGCATAGATTCAAATATCAAGCTCTTGAAGTCTTCATCATTGATGGCTGCATTTTCCAGCAGGTGTCCTGGAAGAAGTTGTAGGATTACATGGTTGTTGAAGGTGACCATGGAGACAAACTGGTGTACAGTCACGTTGGTGGCCTTTTTGATGTTGTTGAGGAACCTTTTGTGGCATTGATATGCGTCGGTGTTGTTGTTGAATTTGTAGGTGATGAAGGCATCAATGGTGGTTGAGAATTTTTCTGTTGCTTGACTTACTAGGGCCAATACATGCTCATTGCACCAGTTCCTATCAGCATAGTCTCTGAGGAGATATCAAAATTGCCGTATTGCTTTGGTCCTCCTGTTGTTAACAAAAGTGTTTTCTTTGCATGTGAGAATTAATTAATGATAAAAAGGACTTGGAAAAGGGATGCTCCTACAGTAATGAGAGGTACTTTAACCTTGACAGTCTCTGGGACTCCATTGGTAGCACTTGTGTGTTTGAATTATATCTTCTCAAGGGACTTTTGGTCAAAGTCAAGCTTGAAGGGGATGACAGAATTACTCGTCATTGCGGGACAATAATGGGAAGGAGCAGTTGGTTGATTGTTAGTAGTTATTCGAGTGAAGGATAGTATAGTAGGTTGAAGCAGTTATTTGACTGTTTAAACAGTGTTGTATGCCTCTCAATGAAGGTAGTGATACAACTTGTAGGTATATATGATTGAAATTAAACTAAAATTAAGATTGTGAGCAAGCTCTCATCACAGTCAACTACTCCAAGAGGCGTTGAAAAGCTTGTCTTTATTTGCTAAACAGTTGGAAAGGTGTTCTTGAACTTGAAATCCAATGGTTTTGTACATAGAGGAATTAAGATATGTATTTCATCCAGTCTTCAATATTGAAGGTCGGCTGGTGTGGCATTTCGTGTGACATCAGCATTTCAGATTTTTATGAATCGTGGGAATTCAGTCATATGGGGCTGAATACCACAGAACAGGGGTTCACGATTCGATTCACGAGTTGATTCACGATGTAAGATTACTCGTGGATGACACTAACGGTCAGAGTTCAGCGGTTAGATTTAGTTGGCTCTCCTGCCTATGTATCCGTATCCAGCAGACGTTTTGGCTTATATCTATGTCTCACATAAGGTTTTTGAAAGTTTTTGAAAAGGGATCCGGGGAAGAATTCAAAAAAGACAACTCTGTCGACCGGGTACCGGGTACGTACGAGTACGAGCACTAGTATGGGTTGTCGGCAATGTATCTCAATGTCACCAGTTCGAGTTAGATAGGTAGAGAATGCTGCTTATCCAATAGACAGCGAACACAGGATGCACGACTACAATATCTCAGCATTGATGCTCTTATAGCAGGTTGTTTTCCGGTATAAATTCGGTTACTGGGACTGACAATAAACAGCACCCATCGTTTGGTAGCACACCGCATTGGTGAAGAACAATTTGATACCATACATACAGAGATTGAATCGGGTCGACTTGACTTGACTTCGCTTCGACAATACCATAGCGACCATGCGGATGCAAACGCTGTCGGCCTTGGTCATTGTGTTGCTGGTGGTCCGGGACATTCGACCGGGGGACGCAAAACGAACACTGAGCCGCCGCAGGCTGCGCGGGAAGCAGGCTCCACGGAAAACGTTGGTTGAAATCGACTCCAAAATCGAAACCAAAACCGGTCGCAAACACGATTACAAACGCAAACACAGACGCAAACACCAACACCAACACCAACACCAACACCAACATCGAACCGTTCGAACACTCGACGAGAACTTTCCCCCTTGCAACTATTATTACCCGACAAGGAAATCCAAATTCAACAAGTTTGACGACGATTGGTACGATCCCTGCAAAACCGAGGACTCGGGACACAACTATTATCGAGCCACCGGAAGACCCACGTATTCCAGAACCGATGCGCCGGTATATTCACCGAAAACAAGATTTCCGTCTCGATTTTTCAGCAACAATGCACCACCGGTAGAATCATCTTCGACCACATCCGGGAATCCCTGGAGTGACCCGATTCTCGAGATTATCGCCACAGAAATCGCTCCGAGTCCGGTCGCATCTCCATCGGAACCCGTTTCCAAACCTTATCCGAAGCCCACTCCGTCACCCGTCTCCAAACCTACCAAGGCCCCAGCCCCCGTTGAATCATCGGAAGAAACAACAATAGAGGTAGAAGTTAAACCTACCAAGCCCCCCGTTGTATCGGATGAAACAACAATCGAGGTAGAAGTTGCCGGTAGCGGTAGCAAGGAAGAAGAGGCGTCGTCTTGTCTTGCCGCCCAATCCGGTAGTGTGATTCCGACGTCCATCAACTTCACTATCTACTACCAATACGAATTATTGGCCGAACGGAAGGCCAATGTGACGGGTGTGATATGGCCAGAAATCGATCGAGCATTTCAACGGTTTCTAGCAAAAGAATTGATTGAGTGCCAGGCAGGCGAGGAAACTGGGAATACACAACCGGCATTTGCAACTAGACTCAAGAGTATATCTCCCCAACCAAACGATTCGTTCGGAGCATTGCATCCAACTGGATGGAGCAGCAACAACAGTCTTGCAAGCAATGCTACTTCGTGTTCCTACCTTGTTCTCGATGAAAAGTTATTGGCCGACAAAGAACTTTTCTGTGACGTTGTAACGGGGTCTGTCACACTTTACCTATCCGAAGTGACTTACATGAACGCTGCAAGTAATCCATACAAATTGTTTCTACGTTACAGCAACGACGTAATTCAATTCTTACGGGAGGAAATAAATGAGGGTGGGAAAGCTATCACTAGCTATGTGGACGATGGTCTCGGAGTTCGTGGATTTTATTTCATTAGTGATTCTCCCAGTTCAAATCTCAAACCCACTTCGGCTTCAACGAACGGAGCAAATGGCGGAACGTCGTCGTCAATACCGGCAATCACTGCATCCCTCGCTGTATTCACCGTTTTTGCCGTGGCTACTGCAGGCTTTGTCCTTCACAGGAAAAATCGACACACGCAAGAGCTAGACGACTCTCTAAAGCAACTCAAGACTCCCCGCACGGCCGACGACAGGGACTTTTATGGTCCCCACGAGTTTTACGGTCTCGATAGAAGCGATGACGAGTGTAGCATCGATGACAATCTCAGGGAAAGACCTATCAGAAATCCGAAAAAGATATTCTTCCCATCAGACGGTCAGACTTCTGAATGTGGTTTGTCGAAGCTGTCACCTTCTGATCTTTCGGCAATTTTGGATGATTTAGAAAGTCCCGGTGAGGCCGAGAGTAAATACAACGGCACCAGGAGAAACCTTTCACCGATGTTAACTGGTTACAATGCACGGTACTCTCGTCCCGATCCTTCCGTTGATGGAAGTGTACCGGATCCGGAACCAGACGCGGCGCAACATCCACACGACGAGTTCTCCTTAGAGTATGACGACCCTCAAGATGTTATTGAACTCTCAACCACGAGTTCTGCCGTTTCATATGATAGCTCGAACACACCTTTGTCTAGCGCTCCCAAAGCATCTACAATAGGGAGTGCTGCCCTCGATTACATACTTTCACTTGGCGCTTCCATTCTATCACCACCGCAAGAGTACAGAGATGAATCAGGTGTTTCAAATGGTAGAAAAATATCCACAAATAGGAGAATATCGCGAACGGAGGAATCGCCAAAATCCCACACGGCACAAATGACGAATATTTCGTTATCATCCGAAGGAGGCGTTATGGACGTTGGCAAACAGAGCAGACGAAGAATTGTTTCGCCTGCCTCCTCAAGGATCAATTCCCAAATGAATTCCTCATCCATCAGTTATAAGAGTCCAAACAGCATAATGAACTGGAGCATGATTAAAACCCCGCCATCATCATCGCCCGCCGAGCAGTATTCGGAATATTCGAGAAGTCGACGCCAGTCACTAGACAACCGCGCCCGCAATTACAGAAGCAATTTGGGCCATTCTCCAGCTGACTCATCGTGGCCGGCTTCTGGTGGTGAATTTAGAAAATCGCTCTCTTCTCCCCATGCCTCTCCAACCGATCCTATTTTGAGTGAAGGTACCCCAAGCACTGCACGGGCGGCAAAACTGTTGAGTGGGTCGACACGAGTAATGTCCGATGACGCACGACGCAATGCGGGTAGTGAACGGTTACCGGGAAAACGGCGTTCACGAGTCTCAAAAGGGCCTAGAGTACGAAAGAAGTACACATCGCTCAATGATATCGAGAATGTTTTGGACAGAGAAGAGTCATTGAGAGTTTCATCAACCATGGAGAACGACAATGATAACCAGTACGTCGAACTCTTTCTCTCGCCAGAGACACACCAGGAAAAAGAAGCCGAGAACTTTTCACCCTACGGTTCTGAAACAATGCCAAAACGAAAGAGACGAGTTACGCCAAATACTGTGATGTTATAGATGATGATGACGATGATGATGATGATAAAGGACAATCCTTACACTCTGTTAATATAAATATAAATATAGACTATTGTTTTTGCAACAAACGAAGCCGAATTCATTTCTTGCAATTTTTCTGTTTTCATGAGTAAATTTTGACCGAGCGATCACCGATACAAAGTATTTTTTCGGTATCATACGAGCACGTAAATTACTGTACCGTACGTGTAGTAAGATAAGAACAGTGCGATGCGCAAAAAACATCCACAACAGCTTAGATGAAAATTAGTCTCTGTATCGCACCTGTCGAATAAGCAACGAAACGATTTACAAAGACCGACTTGCAGCCACCATGGTTTGCGAGTTGATCTTTCACACTAATGAATCATGATATATCTATATCTATGTAGTCTCTACAAGCTTCATCCACTTCATGCAATTGCAATCAACGAACTTATCATACAGCAAGGAACGACTAGAAAACTCAAAGACAAATTTGTAAACTGATTTCAAAAAAGATGACGTCACCGTGAATAGTGACATGCTGTACATCAAACTAAACTACTGTATTCTAGTTGGTGTTCGAAAGATATCTCTCATCATGGGTTTCTGTTCTGTTTTCCTCGATCATATCGTGCTGCCGCTTGGTTCGTCTGCTGCCGCCATGTTTTCGGCTTCATCCGCTGTCAGTTCCGCGGATGCAATAATATCTGCGTTGATCTTTTCTTCTTCGGCCATGATCTTCGCAATTTCCTCTTTTTCTTTTTCGTCGTCGCTGAGGTCCTCGCCATCATCGATCATTTCGATTAATTGTCCGTCGTTGTGCAATTTCCATTTGAGGGTGCTGTCACCGATCTGTTGGACAATATCCCGAGCCGCAAATGGATGTCCCAGCTTTTTGGCAGCCTCGGACATTTCTTTTAGTTTCAGTTCGTCGTTCAACCACAACGCAATTTCTTCGGCAATCGCTTCCGTGTCCGTATCCTGGCAGAACGAACCAAATCCTCCGTCTACAACATAATCGACATTGCCCTCCTCTTGGCCGGGAAGAAACGAAGTTAGCATGACGGGCAACGACAGAGCAGCAGCTTCGGAAATTGTTCCCGGTCCTGCCTTGGAGACCAGGACATCCGCAGCAACCATGTATTCTGCCATGTTCTTCACAAATCCTAGAGGTACGACCGAAACCGTGCCGGTGCCATTGGCCTCGAGAGATCCCGTAGACTTGATTTCAAAGTCACCACTGTGCTGTACTATGGTGACCTCCGAGTCCTTCTCGGAAGCAGATGCCGACGACTCCTTTGTCTCCGGCACGGCCTCTTCGGGTGTACTAGTCGCAAGCGCTTGTGTCGTATTCTTTTCGTCTTCGACAATGTCGGAATCAACGCTCTTGCTGTCTTCTTTCGGTCCGTTTTCGATCGCTTCCATCGTAATAGTTGTAGGGGAGGGGATGAAAACGGCGCTGTCGTTGTTTCGTTTCATGCTTCCCGAACTCAAAATCTTTCTTAAGGAACTGAACGATCCTCCCGCTTCGATGCATCCCGCGGTCAGAGCAACCTCTGCGGCATCTCCGCAACCTCCGGTAAGATCCGGGAACAAGGTTGCGGCAGAAAACAGACCTCGCTTTCTCTGCTTCTTTTCGATTTTGTTGCTCGTTCGTTTTTGAAAGACCTCTCCCCAATCTCGATCCGCCAGTCCCTTTTGTAGCTTTTCGTTTCTGCCGCACACCACCATAATGACGGCATCCACTCCCTGCTTGACGAGTTCGACGTAGAGAGCGTCGACGATATTCGACAGCGAACCCACGCCTTCTCCGCCTCCCATGACCAGCAGCGTCTTTCGATCCACGGCCGGGAGCTGCAGTCTTTCCCGGACTTCGCGCTGGTATTGCTTCCCTTCCTCGCTCATCCGATCTCCGAGCTTTTCGGACTCGACCGCAAAGTCGTGGCGGATCGGAAGCCCGACCAAGATCAGTTTGTCCTCGGGAATGCCCTTCTTGCGGGCCAATTCGTGGATCTGCGGAGATCCGACAAAAAGTTTTTCGACGCCGGCGGAAAACCACGTGCTGTGGGCCGATCCAAGATCCGTCACCACCGTGAACATGGGCAGGTGCTTGCCCGTCTCGTGGCTGATCTTGTTGCACGACAGGACGGGGACGCTGGTTTGGAGGGGGTGGACACTCACGACTACATCGGGTTTGTACGATTTGATCTTTTTTCGAATGCTCCGTTCGCAGACTACCGACATAACTTTGATGTTCGTTTCGACGACTCGTTCCATCGCCTTCGAGTTGGATACTCGGTACAGGATTTTCCATTGGTTTGGGTGGGCGCTGAGGTGTTTGTAATACGGGACGATCGAATTGTAGGGAGGCAGGTACGCCTCGGTGGCAAGATCCAGCAGATCGTAGCTGCTTCCCTGAAACAATAGCTCGAACTGTGCCGCAAGCGATTCGGCACTGGCTCGATGGCCACCTGCGGTGCACACACAAAGACAACGAGAGCGAGAGCGAGGGAAAGAGAGAGAGACAGACATAATTGAGCAACGGCAATGAATGATTGTACCTCCGTGAAAGTTAGGGCATCGTAACGTATCGTTGCGTTGCGTTTACACACCTCCTGTGTCCGAGCTCAAAAACAGGACTTTAAGTCCTCCGGATCCGGCGGGAGACGAATCTTCGTCATTTTTGACTCCTGCATCTTTCTCTTCGGAAGATTCATTTGCTTCCTGTTGGACGTTGCTAGCGTTTTCGTTCTCGCTGCTGTCCTCTCCTGCTGTCACTTCTGGGTGTTTGGTATCCATCCTTGTTGGCCACGGTATTCGTTTGGAAATTAGCATGGATGTCCTTCTTGATGATTGGAAACAGGGAACCGCTTAGCGTCCGCCGTTCGTCATCGGTGTACTGTGTGTCGCGAGCTATGGAATGCAAAACGCTGATTTTTTTTGTTTTGAGTTTTTTATTCTTGCGGCATTCGTATTGCAGTTCTCACGTGTTTGCGACGGCAGTGACATTATTGCGCTTCTTTTGCACTCAGACGGACAATACTTAAGAAATACTGTTGTTCGTATCGTACCGTAGTGCTCGTGCTAGGGTAATTACAGGCGCCGTTGTCAACAATCGGGCATCCTCGCATGCGATTTCAAAAATAAATTGGAGGGGCATCACACTTTCAACGGTAGGAAAAGTATGTACCTTTACGTACGTATCGGTACTCGTATCCCACCAGCCCCCAAATACATGTACAGCTACGAACCGTATGTAAGTGCCTACTGTACCGGTACGTCTTGTACCGGTGCGACTAACTAACTTAGTTTCCATAAGAAGTGAAGTACGTACTTGTACGGTACTTCGTATTATTATTATTTTATTGGCAGTTCGGTACGGTACCGTACGAGTACGACGTACCGGTACGAGTTCGTACGTACGATACTGTATTAGTTTTATCAATCATTATTTCCAATCGTGTGCAGCTGGTAATGAAGTCGTTCTCAGTAGATACGGTACGGTGCACGATACGAGGTTCGTCCTGTACGGCACGGTATGGTACGAACTCGTACGAGTACGTACGAGTTAGGAGTGAGTTACGAGTACGCGTCGATGCTTTCTTTAGGTACGAGTATGTACCGTACCTACGGTACCGTATGTTATATCCGGAGTGGATAAATAATCAATCGCTCAATCGTTTCGAAGATGCATCATCATTCATCATCAAGAATGAAGACGAATCTTCAGCTGTTCCTAACGGGACTCTGTCCTGGTAAGCTACTCGTACTTATACTCTGTACTCGTACCTGCTCCCAGCGCCCACTCGTTCGACTACGAAAGACCGTTTCTTACAGTATGCTAAATCTTACTATCGCACACCGGAGTACCTATTGGTTAACCGAAACTTCTACAGATCCTAGAACGTACTCTTGCAAGCAACAATATTATAGAAAGACCCCCTCATACCGTGCGTATTTCTCTCGACATCGTTTGCTTACGAAAAGAATAACAAATATCATGGACCGGCACAGGCTCTTCTATTCGATTCCAAACATCTCAAGGAGCTTTGTGCAAAAGTCTCCTTGCAGCGTTTCTGATTTGTTTGTCCTCGCCCAACACAATACCAGGTTGTCAGTTGTTCACTCTTTCCACCGGTAGACATTTCTCCTCGTATTCTATAACTGTTATCCCTAGCTGCATTGATAGCAGGTTCAATTTTTCAAAAATTAGATTGATTCATTCAGACACTCTACTAGTCAATACACGTACAATTACGGTATTGGGTTTGTCTCGAATGTTTGCCTTGATCGCAGTCTGTTGTCGATTAACTTTCCAATACGGCCATTTCGATTTGATTTGATTTGATTTGATTTGATCCGGTCCGGTCCGGTCCGGTCCGGTCCAATTCATCGGTCAAACCGTCAGGCCCGATAGTTTGTTGGATAGAATTTGATCCGTGGATTTGTTTCCACCCAACGACTCCTGCGTACTGCTGCCGCGGGTGTTAGTGCTAGTGCCGGCAGCAGCAGCAGCAGCAGCAGCAGCAGCGCGTTCTTGTTGTCGTTCGGTGATGAAGTCGACCAACCGCACGTCGGCTCCCGAAAACGTTCCCGTTGCCGTCAATACCCGGGCTTTTTTCTTCCCGTTCACCCCGGTAGCCATAGACATAGTAGACATAGTCGAAGACGTAGCGTTGAGGCAGTGAAACTGGCAAACGCCGTGCAGCAGCAATCGATGAAATCCACCGGTGGAGGAGTCGGCGTCGAACAAGAATGTCGTGGTTCGTCTCGCGCCGGCACGGTTGTTTGTTGCGTCCTCGCCCTCGTCTTCTGCCTCCTCGCTGTCTTGCTCGCGATGGCGCGGTGAGGTAGTGACGGTGGGCGCGTCCAACAAAAATTCCTGCCATTCTTCCCTCGAAGACCGGTCCTCCTCCCCGTTGTGGTAGACCCGCACCAGAAAGTCTTCGAGCGTGTTGACGACCTTGGAGGCCGCGTAGGAATTTTCGCAGGCTTTTACGACGATGCGCCGGAGGCGGGCCTCGATGCGGTGAAACCGCTCCACCGGGGTGAGAAGGTTGTGGTCGGTCACCACTTTTCGCTTGGACGACGACGACGACGCGGTACCGGGCAGTGATCCCTCAAAGAATTGTTCCCGCA
Source organism: Pseudo-nitzschia multiseries (assembly GCA_037355745.1). Lineage (NCBI taxonomy): Eukaryota > Bacillariophyta > Bacillariophyceae > Bacillariales > Bacillariaceae > Pseudo-nitzschia > Pseudo-nitzschia multiseries. The sequence goes on along the minus strand of CM074785.1, from coordinate 23,376,564 downwards.
CCAACCGCAAGCTTCCGTCCTCGCGGAATTGCTTCATCGCCCCGGATTCGAGTTGTTTGGGATCCAGGATGGAGCGGTGTTTCGACGCCTCCGCCGATCCCTTCAGCAGGGCTTCCACCGCGGCCGCGGTGGAGGCGGATCCCTTGGAGGACGACGAGAGCTCGGCTGCAAGGTTGACAAAATTGGAATTGTTCCAGCGGCGCACCTTGCGGTGCGAGGGTCCTTGTTTCTTGCTCTTGGCGCGAACGGGTGGTTCGTGCCGGGTCTGCGATGAAAATGCGATGCGATTTTATTTGATGCGATCATTGGATTGGAGTGCAATATCGTATTATACCGTACCGTACCGTACCGGTACGTGTGCACGAAACAGTGGCCGCAAACAATAGCAATACCAATAATAGTAATGAGAAACAAACGTCAGAATACAAGCCTAGCACACGATAAGTATTGCAGTGCATTGCATTCACCGGACAAGCTGTTCGTTGCCAAGCAAAACCAAACGATCGCCCCGTTCTGTGCTCTTCTGTTCTGTCCAACCGAATCAAACCAAACCGAACCGAACCGAACCGAACCGAACCGAACCCACCCGCGAAAAAAACAATGGTTCGATTCGACTTACGCGGCGCGACGCATAGGACGCCGTGTTGGTTCCAACACCGCTGCCGACCCCGAGGCGAATGGTAATCCGACGGCCTTCCGTCGTCGCAGCTGTTGTTGCGGATGTTGTTGTTGTGGATGTTCTTGTCGTTCTGCCGAGCGGTGGATGTTGTTGTTGTTGTTGTTGTTGTTGTTGACCCTCTTGTTCTTCGGGGATTCTCATCGGTGTTCGGGAACGCGGGTTCGACCGGGGACGATTCAGACGAAGTGGAGACGGACTGCTGTTGCGTTCCGCGAGCGGCGATGTCACGGCGGCTCCCGTGGATCGATGAAAGAGAGGAGACGAGTGTCGCATGAGCAGCTCCTCGATGGACGCATTGTCCGCTGCCGCTGCCGCTGCCGTCGCCATGCCAGTGTTAGTGTTAGTCCCTCCCGTTGTTATAGTGACGGGAGTCACGGTGGCCTCGGTGTTTTCCGGAATGGTGTCCGACCGACGAGGGCTGTAGAACGACGGGCCGTTGTCGCTGCTGTTTCCGGTGTTCATTGTGTGCGTGTGACTGTTAGTGTGTATGCGACTGTGTGTATGCGACTGTGTGTTGGTATCCGGGGGGAAAAAAGGACAACAGGATTGCAGAATGGTTCGGCGTGTAGTGTGCGGGTTTGGGATGATGCTGTTGCTGATGCTGTTGCTGTTGCTGTACCGCACTACTTGTACCGGAGATTCGGCGTTCTTGCAACTGAACGGGGGAAGTTTCGGATGGTATTTGGTTTGTTGTCAAAAGAACGTTGTCGGCGTCAGCATTTTTTTAGAAAATCTCGAAAATTAAAATTACCGCAAGCCCTCTTCCAGTGGGAGCGCCCCCATCCTACTACCGTAGGCTATTACTTTCCACCTGATGCTGCGCAATAGCCTAAGCATTAGACATTCTTCATACCGGGTACTAGCGTACGGTATAAGATATACCGTACTATGAAAGAAACAGGAATGGTATTGGCATAGTTACGTAGGAATGTGCATACGTAAGTACGGAAGGAATTACGAAGTAGGAGTATTTAATACTCCGTAGAATGGAATCACAGAATTCTACAATTATTTAAGGAAACTATGTACATTCACAACAACTCCACAGTGCCCTGTGTGCAAAGTACTAATTTCTATTTTTTGATCACTTTCTAAGATGTACTATGAAACAAACAGGAATGATATTGGCATAGTTTGTTTGGATACTGTAGCTTCCTTTCATAGGTACGGAAGGAATTATTTAATGATCGAATGGAATCATAGAATTCTACAATTATTCAAGGAAACTATGTACACAACAACTCCACAGTGCCCTGTGTGCAAAGTACTACGAAGTAATTTCTATTTTTTGATCACTTTCTAAGATGTACCGTACTATGAAACAAACAGGAATGATATTGGCATGGTTTGTTTGGATACTGTAGCTTCCTTTCATAGGTACGGAAGGAATTATTTAATGATCGAATGGAATCATTCTACAATTATTCAAGGAAACTATGTACACAACAACTCCACAGTGCCTGTGCAAAGCACTAATTTCTATTTTTTGATCACTTTCTAAAAATGTGTCTTTCGTTGTTGATACGATAGTACGAGTACTCGGTACAGGTACCGGTACACCTTCGATTTTACCGGAGATTGTAGTAGACCACCTAACATTTGAGCGCATATCGACTTTTTATGTACAGTATCTCGACAGTGAAAACAAAAATGGTACTTTGCAATAACTGGTGTATAATAGGTAGAAAATACTTTAAATAGGAATCGCCGATTAACAGTGATTACAACAATAGTAATACTCATACCGGGATATTGAACTAACACAGCGTCCGAGTATTCCGGCAACCATGATTTTTACGTTGCAAATACCGGTAAACATATCGCTCGATATTGGGTCAACAGAAACAAAGCATCAACACATTACAAAACAAAGACAGTTGTTGTACATGATCATTCATTACCCTACTCGACTATTACTCCGAGTAGATTATTATTATTATTATTATTTCTTGTTGAGTAATTACGTTTACCATACAGAGGGATAAATATTGCTCTTCATACTATTCCTTGCAATCTCTCATCATTACTGCATTACCATGAAACTGAAAGTTTTATTTTGGGGGGTGTTTCTCTCCAACGTCGTGGCGGCTGATAATTCTCGTTCATTGTTGCTCGAACAAGTTGGAAAGAGAATTTTCTTGTCCTTTCCAAATGAACATCGAATCCTAGGTGTTGGAGGTTTGGGTTATGACTCTCTACTCGATCGTTGGTCAGCTTCGTGTGAAAACATTGCTTCCGCAACTAACGATCGCGACGATGAAGAGGATCTCGCACTTCCACGGATATATCATATGAATCTTGACTTCAAGGAGGGAATCGTCGATTTTCTTTTGACCGAGCCCATTGTGGTCGAACCAAAAGAACTACTCAAACTAGAAGACTTAGCTATTGTCCCTAACAATTCGGTGAGAAACACCACCGATCTACCTTTCCAGGACGTTTGGTTAGCTTCAGAATCACACTCTCACCATGCGCAAACATCAAAATTCCTTTCCAAAGACTTCGGACCAATAGATTTAACCTCTTTCGATCGAGGTTCGTTTGCATCCTCCCGCCTTATAAGAATCAATGGCGATTCTGGAGAAATACTCGAGGAAGCCTCTTTGCCTGACTATGTCTTCTGGGACACGGAGTTTGAATGGGAAAGCACACAATGCATCGGCGAACGTCCTTTTGCTGGTTTGCATGCTCTTTCGATTGTGGAACCCTCGGACAAAAATATTTACTACGAAGACTATGATAATCTCATGTATGCCGCTTATCAGACGGCATTGTATCAAGATGGTTCTAGTCCAACTGAGTTTATGGAGAGTTCAACGAGGATTTTGTTGTTCGGATTAAAGGACTTGAAAGACGAAGACAAGGCGGATGATAAGACTGCCACGTACTTGACGTCGTTTCGTTATGACACTTCAAAGCTTAGCTTGAAAAGCAATCAAAAGGATTCGAGGTAAGTTTGTTTTTGCATTATGCTTGAATTTGTTTCTTGATGCATTGCCTATAACTTATGACCTGCTTCGCTATTTCGATCACCAGTCACTTCAATGCGCTATTTGCTATCCTTGCACTGGATGACAGCTCTCTACTCGTTGCAGAATGTGAGCGTCTCCATGGAGTAGGAAGAGTAGGCCAAAAGATTGTCAATCGTATTTATCAGATTGGCATTGATTTTGATGAATCTGTTGATCATTGTTTTTCCTTGTTGCACTGTGATGTTGACGCACCAATAAAGCGTTTGGTTTGGGAGCAAGAAGGTGATTCTGAAATCGACGGTATGTCTTGGGGGCCTATTCTCGAAGACGGCCGTCGCACCCTGGCCTTATCATTTGAGAACGATTATGAAATTGGGGTTCACTTTGAACTTTATGCCGTCAACGAAGAAGCCTTGGAAAATGCAGACCAGATTGGAATCATTTACGATCCAGTAGATTTTCGCGATATTTTGATGAAGAATCGCATCATCGCTGTCACGACCGCAGCAGGTCTATTGGCATTCATATTCATTCTTCAATTTGTGTGGATCAGATGGTTGCAGAACGAAAAGAAGGATGAAGAAGACAATGGAGTTGCCTTGATCAGCAGCGAGACAAGAACAAATTGCGCATCGATCTTCAGATTTCCAAATTATGCGCTTGCTACGGCTATGATGAATTCGTTTTTTGTTGGTGGTTTGACGTTTGGATACTCGGGAATGGTCTTAATGTTGAGAAAGGAAGGTGTTTATGCCGAATTCTGTAGCTGCGGGTCATTCTGTGCCAAGCAAAAAGAGCAGCTGGCTCTAATCTCGACCTTAGGATTTAGTACTGCCGTTGGCTCGCGACTATTTGTTGGATTGTTCATGGATGTACAAGGACCAAAGCTTACTGCCCTAATTTGTAGTGTCATGTGCCTGGTCGGTTTTTCTATTCTTGCCGCTTCAGAATCTGAGACGTTGAGTTCTACCTTCTTGCCTGCTTGGATATTGTTGTCTTCGGGTGGCTCTGGATTGCACATCACAGGTTTTCATTTCACCAACTTATACCCAGGCGACGGGAAAAAGAAGGCATCGGCAATGATTTCGGCGGCATTTGGTGCTTCATCGGTGGTATTTCCCGTTATGCAAGTCTTCAACCAGTTCTTAAGCATCGAAATGTTATCGATGATACGATTCTACACATTTTTGGTGTGTTTGATGGTCATCAACAACTTTCTCGTACAGCCTTGGTCGAAAGTCAAGAAGTGCGAAGAATTCAAGCCTCGATTCAACTTTGTAAGCAGGAGCTGGTGGAAGAGAGATCTAGGGCGGAGACCAACTTTTTCTAGTATCAAGAGTGACGTTGTAACATTCGCATTCTATGGCGAGGCGTTTTTGTTTTCAGTTTTGCTTTTTCTCCTTACGCACTACTTATCAACAAGCTCTCAACTCATGTACGAGAAGGGTGATATTCCTTTTACGAGCAGGCCGAACGACTGGAGCGACTTCATGATTGCCAGGATGGCAGGAATATTCAACGCGCTTGGCTTTATTTGGTTGCCCACAGTCAAGTGCGTCATGACAAAACTTCAATGGTATCAGTCCTACTCAATCCTGTGTATCTTAAATATTGTAGTGATGGCAATAGTTCTTATGAGAAACCTGGAAATTCAGATCCTTGGGTTTGCACTGCTCTCTTTGGGGAGGCTCATGCTTTTCGGCTGCCACCATGCATATTTGATCGACGTGTTTGGAATTGCAAGTTTTGGTACATTGAATGGAATATCATCATTCCTTGCAGCAGCGCTTGGGCTCTGTAGCTATCCACTACAACTCTTTGCACTTCAGTCCAGCTATGCTATTGCATTCCTTCCAATTGGTGCCCTCATTCTGATGTCAATATGCGTGCCATTTGTCATGCGGAAACAACACAAAAAGCGCAAACAACCGGAAAAGGACGTCCTTGCGGACGAGTCTGACAGAGAGGAATCGGATGCTCCGTGCGATAAGAATACCGTGACCAACTGGGCGGAGACTTTCTCTGTTGATCCAAACATCTTCCGTTTCCCGGCAACCGTCGATGAGGTCATTGCTCTGGTCAAGACCCATGACAAAATTCGATGCGCCGGCGCTCTTCACAGCTGTGCTCCCCTCATCGAGTCCGAGGGAATCATCATGTCGCTTACCAAGCTCGAGGAAATAATCGAGGTCGACCCGAAGAAAATGACTGTCCGCTGCCAAGCCGGAGCAAGGGTCCACGATTTGTGCACGGCACTCGCTCCCTACAACATGGCAATGGGCACCATGGGGACTATCGACTGGCAGACGATATCGGGAGCAGTCATGACCGGTACTCATGGTGGCGCGTTGACGATTCCATCGATGCATGCATTTGTTCGATCCTACACTCTCGTAAAGCCCGATGGTTCCGTAACTACGATTGCAAAGGACAGTGATCCGGTGCTGTTCAGTGCCATGGCACCCAGCATGGGTGTCTTTGGATGCGTTGTGGAATTGGAGGTAGAGTGTGTTCCACTCGAGATATTGGAGGCAAAAATGCACGCGATCGACTTTGCCGACCTGGAAGACACCTTCGAAGACTACATGCGCAACAATACGTATTGTCGGGTCGTCTTGTACCCCAGCATTGGCAGGGCCACCATTTGGACCGCGAATCCGGTTGCATCCCGAGAAGAAGCCGTCCGAAAAGGCGCCGTCAACAACCCGGGCTATAGCAACTTTCGCAACCAGGAAGAGAAGCGAATGCTGGAGGAATACCTGGAGCACTGCAATGCGGGCGATTTCGACGCGGCCGATGACGTTCTGAACAAGGTTTTGGACTCCCAGCTGGAGCGCATGCGCCACTACGTCGGGCAGTACAACCACGTGCTGTGCAAGGAACGGAACAACGGGATCCCCCACGCCGACATCGAGTTCAACTTTGACTTCGCGAAGAACAGGGAAGTGATCCGGGCCGTCCGGGGCTACTGTGCCGAGAATCGCATACCGTATTACAACTTTGAGATCCGTACCACAAAGCGGGACGATGCCATGCTGAGCTGCTGCCAGGGCAGAGATGCAATGTGGATCGACTTCCAGGCCAAGGCGGACGTGTCGAGGGAGTTCTTTGGCGAGATGGAGAACTTGCTCAAGCCGATTGGTTTTCGGAAGCACTGGGCCAAGGGCATGGACAACACGAATCCGGAGTACGTGCTCGCCCAGTTTCCGCACGTGAGACAATTCTTGGAATTGATGACCGAGTTTGATCCGGAGGGAAAGTTTCGAAACACTCAAAGCGAGGGCTGGTTTCGCATGATGGACGCGGCAATTGCCGAGTCGAGTCCCAACGAGCCATGATCGCCCGAGGAAGCAGCACAATGTGCCGTACCGTAGCTCCGAAACCACTTTTCCGACCGACGTTCGGTAGGTGAACTTGTTGTGATGGATGCTTCCTACATCATTTAGTAGAGACACCACTTAAACTTCGTATTAATGTATATTGTAGTTTTGACCAAATCTACTCGTTCAGATCTCCGACGACGACGACGAGGCCGTCCGTTCCGATTGTTGCAGCCGGTGCTGTAGTCGCTCCTGGGCTGCTCGTATTTGTTCGATGTACCAGTATGGATTCAGGACCGGTTCTACCGTCGGAACCCGCACCAAATGCAGCCCCTGGTAGTCCCCTAGATCGGAGCCGCGAACCGAGTCGAACAGGAATCGCGCCTTGTCGTCGGATCGACCGCTGCTACCGGATTCGGGTTTGGATTCGAATTCGATTTCCCTCCGCACACAGGCAATGCCATCGTCCGGAAGATTGTGAATGTTGTCGTCGAACAACAAGTGGTGGCCGTAGGTGGTGGTGGTGGTGCTGCTGCCGCCGCCGGGGGGATCGAGGTCGCCGCCCTTCGAAGAGTAGCCCGGAACCCAGACGGGTTTTCCGGCGGTCGGATTCCAACTGTGTTGTTTCCAGAACCGATAGTCGTCGCGGATCCCAAACACCGCCGCGTTTGCGTTTGCGTCTGTGTCTTCCTTTCCTACTGCCGCTGTTGTTGTTGCTGCCCAGGAGCTCTAGTATCTCGGCGTCCCCCGATGCCACCAGCTGGGTCTCGTCGTGGTAGTTCCAGAGCTGGTAGACGACGCGGGGCTTGGGGGGTGCACCGGAGCTCCTCGCCGCCACCGCGGTGGCGTCGTTATCGTTATCGTTATCGTTATCGTCGTGTTCGTCCTCGCCGTCAAGGATTTTCCAGCGGCCCTGGTAGAGACGATCCGGGGGCAGGCAGAGAGGGGGAAAATCGACGCCGGGATAGTCGGGATGATCCCCGCTGGCAAAGGCGGTGACAACCCTCGCAATTTCCGGCAAATCACTACCAAAGGTTCGAAAGACCACCGTAAAGGGTGGTGGCGACGGCGACGATGACGGCGACGACTCGCGGGAAGTGGGAGACTGGTTGTCGTTGCTGTTGCGTTCATGGCTGGCATCGTTGCTGTTGCTGTTGTGGCCGGAGGTTTCGATCAGGTGGCACAGCGTTTCGTAAAACGCGGGAAGCATGGTGTTCTCGCGCGCTCGGAGAAGCGCCTCGTCGTTATCGCTTTCCCGGGTGCTGGTGGTTGTTAGCTTCAACGCCCGGGCCCGGCTTCCCGCCCTCGCTGCCAGAGCGGCCTCGCAGGCCTCCAACACCGGTCGATAGATCCTCCCGTGGTTCCCCTCGCGGACAAAGGACTTGGCGTGCTTCTTGTAGGCCGTCCGGTAGTACGGACAACAGCTTTTCGGGCCACTGAAATCCGGTGTACAGCTTGGGCACGGTGGTTTCCTTGCCGATTTCCTGGCCGTCCCACCAGTGGGTGGGTTGGAGCGCCCGGGTGTTGTCCCAGGAGATTTCGTTGCTATCGTCGTTTCCGCCGGGCGTTTCTGTCTCCGGAATCCGACAAAAAGCGGACTTGGCGAGCATCTTGTGCATCGATTCGTGGCGGGAATCGCCGCCGGCATCGTCTCCCAGCAGGATCGTCTCGTTGATGTCAAAGTGGAGAAACAAGTGGGTGGGAACGATGTTGGTTGTTGGGTTTGTGGGTTTATCTGGGGCAGTGGCAGTGACAGTGGCAGTGGCAGTAGGCAATATCTGTAGGTGTGGTAGATTGGGTGCGGATCGATTCCTCGTAGTCGCTGTGGCTGTGGGTGTCGCTGCAGCTGTAGCTGTCCAGCGACGAGACGATCCATTCCGACGACGAGGACAGAGAAGAAGACATGCTTTTCAGACCGAACGACTGGCAGCGATCGCGGGTCGTTCGCTCTCGGTTTTGGTCTTGCCGTCCTTCGTTACCAGCAACGATGATGCGGGGAGAGTGTGCCATGCGGAGTGACAGTGGTGACAGCACCGATCGATGGCTGTTCCAGTTTCGGTTCCTGTTCCAGTTCCGACCCGACAAGGATCTCACCGGCGCAGGCGTCAATGTCAATGAAAGTGCCAGTGCCAGTGCCACTGTCTGCAACGATAACACCGTCGAGAGAGTCGAAGCAATGGACAACGAGGCAATCACAAACAGATTCATTCACGGTTTGCCCCCTCCAGCAAGTGTTGGACCAATATCTTGGAATACTGTACGACACGGAGCTGTTGGGATTTTTGTTGTTGTTGTTGTTGTTGTTGTTGTTCTCAAGTTGAAAGAGGTCGGGTTGCGGGTGACAACTCAGAACTCAGAAGGCTCCATCAATCATCCTAAGATCTGACCGTGCCGTGCGTACGAGTACCTAGTACGTAAGGTACGAGGTACTCGTATGCTCGTACGGTACGAGTTTAGGTGCGAATGACGAAGAGACAAAGTAGGGCTACGTAGAATTTGTACTGTAAGCAAAACCTTGAATTGACACTCATGATTTAAATTGGTCTCATGACTCATTTTGAACCAATTTCGGACTGGTTCGAAATTTCCGAGACGATTTTTTGCACCTCTATTGCAGAAAAAACTCGAAACTCCTCTCACTTCTTTCCTTCCTAATCCATCTAATTGCAACTGAATAACAAACAAATAACAGATACTAAATTAACTAATTCAATTGCACCACACTGGGGGGGGCGCGATTCAACCATCCCGTCGTTGCCATCGTCGTCGTCGTCGTCGTCATCGTTGAAGGGGCGAAAGAACAAGAAGGAAGGGCAAAAAACGACGACGACGACGCCGCCGCTGCTGCCCCATTACACTGCTCTAAGCTCCAACAAATCGCGCGTCACTTCCACGCCCCTTGTTGCTTGCATCCTTTTAATGTATTCAATCTTCCCATCATCCAGGGCTGCTATCTCCAGCATCTCTGGAGTCACCTCCTTAATTGTTTGAACACACTTCTCTAATTTCTCTGCCATAGCCTTCCCCAATTCTGTTTCTTTCATTTTGATCTCTTCTTTCTCCAGCCGCTCCAATTCAGCGCCATCGCGCTCCTCACTCCACTCGACCTCGCCGACCGGCAGATCATCCTTGGCTTTAACTAGAGCAGCAACAACATGTTCTTTTTTCATTCCAGCAGCAACCTTCTTTCCAATCTTCCATTCATACACTACCTTCAATGCTTGCAATCCTAGCCTAGCGAATTCACCCCCACACTTTGCAACTAAGGCCTCAGCTGCTCCCTTCTTTGTTGCAAAAGCAGCGGCGCGCGCCTTTCTAGTCTTCAGTATGGTGATTTTGTTCAAGCGTTCCTTCAATACCTTTGCTTTCCAAACGTCGTATGAGTTAGTGACGAACCCACCCGTGATTCGAAATTTCTGTCCTGCTGTCCTTGCCGTTGCAATTTTCAATATTCGTTCCTTCGAACCCGGTTTTGTAGATGCAATCTTGTCTTTCCCGTTGTTTCGCGGTGGTGCTTTTGCAGCAAATGCTTCACCTTTCAAACCATACTCAGTGAGATAGTTTACTGCGCTGCTGTTGCGAAGTTCGAGGTCAAGCAACTTTGCCGTCATTGGATCCGCTGTATGGTCTACAGAACCATCCAGTAAGGTCGTCACCTCACGAGCTACATTGCGATTCTCTAGACATTTGCGTGTGAAAGGGACGATGCCGATGTGGCGCCAGATAGCCTTCGATTTTTCCACAGAAAAAGCCTTGTAGTATGCGCTTGTCAACGTGCAAGTGGGTGTCTCCTGTCCTCCAAATACGAGCCGTGGAATATCGTCTGATCGCATTGTGAGTTTTCTTGCAAGCCGCGAGTTGTTCAATTTTGTCTTGTTCTTGCGAAAAAAAAGTTTTAAATGGTCCATAGTTCATATCTGTTGGTTGCCAAATATGAGTCGTATTTGGAACTCCGGTGAGTATGTACAGTCCTTCTGCTGCTGTAACAATCTGTAGGTCATCATCTTCGCGTCCCGGACCCGAATCTACCAGCATCACTACTCGCTTTCCAGGAATGGGGGCAAGGTCTGGATACAACGGCATATATGCATCCTTCACTACCTTTGTAAACTCCGTACCGTCCATGCCTGCACTGGCGTTACAGTTCACAGTACTCCACCGTTTGGTTGGTTCATTGAACCCCCATGTTCCGGTTACCGTATTGTGCTCGAGCTCTTCCAAAAACGAATCCTGAATCCTCTTGTTTCCATCATCTTTAGCCATACTTTTTAACTGAAAATGCAGGGGGATGGGATCGCCGGAAGCGCAACTCCCACAGATAAGAGTTATGCGGTGACTACTCTTGTTAGCCCGGTTTGCACCAACAGGTAGATGTTTGCTGCTTGGTCCGTAGTGTGTCACGGGTCGACCGCCGGACTTACTCGTGGTTGTATCGAGTGACAGGCCTGTTTCATCCACGTTGATTATCCTTCGAAGTTGTTCAGGTGGGAAATAGAGCTCTCCTTCGTGTCCTGCAGCCGTCTCCTCTGCCGTTGGCAACCGTGCAAAGCCCATTTTGAGAAAAAAAGTTTTTAGAGTTGTAAACCATTGGTTAATATTTTTACGCGTTGCATACATTGCCCGGCGTTCCTCCATCTGCGAATTCTGGTTTGACACTTCCACCGCATTTGCAAACTTAGGTTCCAAGCGCTTGAATAAAGAAACAGAGTCGGTAAGCGGTGCTGGAATAAAACCGGTAGTGATGCATGCCGTCAGCTTCTGAATGACCATCTGACGATTTGGTTTGTCCTTCATCCGAGCCGCCGTCAATGTAACATAAGTTTCAATTGCTTCGCCAAGAGCATCCTCCACCGCGTCTGGAAGTACTGGCCGCCGGCCCCTCCGTGGTGGACCCTTGAGTCCTTGAAGAAGACGATTCCGCAATGTGATTGGGTTGATGTTCGTACCATACGTCGTATTTACCTCGTCACAGATAACCGTTGATGGCACCCGTTCTACCCCCTTGGGGAGCTCCACCAACTGCTGCTGCTCCAACTTTTCCTCTGCTACCCTCCAGGCATGATTAAATCGAATCCTGATAGCTTGCTCATTTGCTTTAGAACATAGGGCTTGGTGGGGAGTCCTTCTTGTTTTTTTCAAAGACAATGGAGTTGGAGTTAGTTTCTTCCTTTTGCAAGGTGGGGGGGGGGGAGTTTTCCTTTTCCAAAAACGCTGCTGTAGACACTGTTGTGCTTCCTGCTGTGCTTCCTGCTGGCGCTGCTCCTGTTGCCGGCGCTGCCGGCGTCGTCGTCGTCGAGGATGTGCTTCCATTGCTGTTGCTTGAGGCCGTATGGGCTCTTTTGTTGTTGTTGTCATTTGTCGTTTTTTTTTTGGGTGGGGGGATCCAACAGTCCACTTGGATTGGTTACAGTCGAATCGCTGGTACCATTCGATCCACCACCAACAACAGCAGGGGGTGGTGGCGGCGGCGGTGGGGGGGGAGTGGGGGCAGCCTTCTTGTTTTGTTGGTCTTCCAAGAGTTTGGCCTTCTTGCGCAATACTCTCTTCTGTAGGGAGCGATTCTTGCTCTCTTCCTTTGTAAATCCCGCAATTAACATAGCAGTTGCTGTAGTGATAGTGATAGTACCAGTGTGGGAATGGTTTAGAATAACAGCCGCGTTATTTGTTAACTTGCAAGGGGGAAGGGCAGCGCCGTTTGCCACAGCTCCAACTGTGTGTGTTGTTGTTGCTGGTGTAGGGGGATTTTTTTGCCCTGGGGGGGGGGGGGTTGTTGTTGCTGCAGTTGTTTTTTTCAAAACGGCCAGGAGGATCGATCTGCAACTTGGGGGGCATCTTGTAATTGATAAGTATCAATTTATCCTGTAGGGGCGCTTGCTGGTTGATGCCGCGAGCAGGGGGATCCTTGTTGCTGCTATGGGGGGATTTTTGACGTTGTTTTTTGGGCCCTTGGGGGTGTCAGTGTGGCTGTGGCTGTTTTTTTCAAAACCACTGGGCGGATCGAGTCGCAACTTGGGGGCTGCCTTCTCCTTGATAAGTATCGATTTACCCTGTAGTGGGGCTTGCTTGTTGTTGGCGCCAGCAGAGGGATCCTTGTTCCTGATATGGAAGGATTTTGGGAGTTTTCGCAGTTTTTCCCCCTTCAACGACGACTCGTTGTTGCTGTTGTTAAAGCTCTTTTCTCCTGTAGGACGCGTCCAATCGATCCGAAACTTGCAGGTCTTGTTGATCTTGGTATAAGGAAGGTAGCCCTGAGTAGCAAGTGGCCGAGGTGGTATGGTTAAGGAATGGTTGGGTTGAGACAGCTTGGTATTATGAGGTTGTGTTAATGGAGTTTTTTTTTTACTTTTCGTGATTTTCTTGACCAGAAGAATCATAAAGTCAGAAGGGGGTCCGGCGTGCGCAACCCCTGCAAATTGGGTATCTATGGAAAGCTCTTGCTCTTGCCAATTCTGGCGCGGTGATTACTTTGGTAGAGAAGTTCCAGCTGGAGAGAAAGATCAATAAGACTAACAAGACCAAAATCGATGCTTCTAAGGAGGGGGAACAAAAAAAAGCTGTCTCAAATTGACTGCTCCGATTAACACTTAAACTCGTACTCGTAGTCTTTCCTAAATAGAAGTAACTTCTTCGCCTCCGTCTGAAATACCGGGTACGTACGTACCGGTACGAAATAATCAGAAGATCTTACGTTGTGATACCAAAGTACGGTACGTACTATGAGTACGAGTATGGTACCGTAGGTTTGGGATTGGATCTTCGAAAAATAATGAGAGATTATTAATAGTATGTCAGAGCAATGTCCGACACCTCTTTTAGCAAAATGCGCATGATTTAACCGTAACGGTCGAAATCTCTGACACTCTAAGATAACCACTTTACAGTAAAACTAACCAATCAGATTCAACCATTCATAATGTATGCGCATGCGCCCGCACGATTGGATCGAACCAATGAAATTCAACCATATTGGTATAAAGAAACCCGGATATATGTCCCTACAAGTGATGGTAGTACAAAACCTACTGTGGTACAGAACTTACGTAGAAATTACTGTAGTACAAAATCTGCGTAGTATCTATGATAAAAAGACCCGGATGTACGTCCCTACGAGTAATCGTAGTACAAAATCTACCGTAGTACTCAAACTACGTAGAAAGTACTAAAAACAAACCCGGATATACGGCCCTACGAGTGATCGTAGTACAAATCCTACTGTGGCACAACAACTACGTAGAGTGTACAGTAGTACAAAACCTACACGGACAACTATGTAAAAAAGGAACCCGGATATACAGAACGAGACCAACAAAACCCGGATGTATGGTCAAAACCCGGATGTATGGTACAAAACCTACGCTGACTGAAAAAATAATAACTAGGATTATTATTTATTTTTAGTATAAAATAAATGGGTTATTATATACTACTTTCTAAAACTGCGCGCGCGCAGGTCTGTCAGAGAGTCTGACAACTGCTCGATTCTGGTAAAAATAATGAGAAATTATTTTTACCAGAATCGACTCCAAGTCAGACACCCTGACTGACTTGCCCACATGCAATTTTTGACTTGAGTATATAATAACTGACTTATTAATACTGGAACGAATTAATAACACGAGTTATTTTACAGAAGTCAGCATAGGTTTAGTACTGGACTCTTATTTTAGTACCGCGAGACACTACTTATTTCATTTTACTCAAGCCAGCGTAGGTTTTGTACTGGACACCACTTATTTTAGTAGAGTAGTACCGCACCTCTTCTTCTATCCAACGGACCAAACCCGAACTCGAAAGAGAAGAGTGTTCTCCACTTCAGTTCTCCACTTTAGTTTTTAACTCACCGGCCGAGGTGAATCCCAAAACAATATCGCAAATTATTTCAGTTCTTCGATACTCACCGCGTTGTTCAATACTCAAGGAAATGGGAACAATTTCCACGATTGGTTTAGATTGGTTGGAGTGATTTGCAAAGGAACGAATTCTAATTTGCACATGATTCTACTACGTAACACGCGATATTACTAGATAACAAGTGATTCCACTTCATAATTTCTACTTTTGCAACAAAGAGCTCATAATTTCAAATTTGGAACTAAACTCTGCATCTTTTTTGGCTCTGCTAAACTTGGCTAAGCGGAATCATCTTGGAAATGAATCGACCATGGGATTCATCCTAAACTGATGCTAAGCAAAACAATCTTGGAATCGAATCGACCATGGGATTCCTCCTCCACCAATCAACAATCGACTCTCCTCTCCTCCTCCCCTCTCCAATCAACAATCAACTCTCCTCCTCCTCTCCAATCCGCGGCTCTCCCCCTCTCCAATCCGCGGCTCTCCCCCTCTCCAGCAATCAACAATCGACTCTCCTCTCCTCTCCAATGAACGACTCTCCTCCTCCTCTCCAATCCGCGGCTCTACCCCTCTCCAATCCGCGGCTCTCCCCCTCTCCAACAATCCGTGGCTCTCCCCCTCTCCAATCAACAATCGACTCTCCTCTCCTCTCCAGCAATCAACAATTGACTCTCCTCTCCAATCCGCGGCTCTCCCCCTCTCCAATCAACAATCGACTCTCCTCTCCAATCCGCGGCTCTCCCCCTCTCCAATCAAGAACCCCCTCTCCAATCGAATTGATCGAGTCTCCTCTCCAATTGGCTCACCTCTCCCTCTCCAATTGATTGCGTCTCCTCTCCAATCGATCGAGTCTCCTCTCCAGTCAATCGAGTCCTCTCCAATCAATTGAGTCCTCTCCAATCAATCGAGTCTTCTCTCCAATTGACTCGCCTCCTCTCCAATCAATTGAGTCCTCTCCAATCGAATCGGCTCTCCTCCTCCCCCTCTCCAATCAAATCAATCGAGTCCTCTCCAATCGAATCGGCTCTCCTCCCCCTCTCCAATCAAATCGATCGAGTCCTCTCCAATCAAATCGATTGATCGAGTCCAATCAACAATCTACAAGTAAATCTGTCAAACCGTTCGCAAAGCGGGATTGATTATCGATTGGGATGCTGGAATAACAAGTCGAAACAACTTAGCCTTCCGGACATGGTTGTGGAGTGACGTCAGTGTGGTCTTTGCCTTCATTAAGGCATCACCTTCCTCCAGAAGTACCTCTAAGGATTCGCCAGAATGAACTCTATCCTTGATGAACTCTATAATACACTTGAGTCGCGAGAACTGCTTCTGCTCGGCCGCGCTATAATGCTTCCTCCATCGATTGCCGAATGTCTTTTCAAGCTCTTCAATCCCTCCAGGGAAGTCATCTTCTTTGACGTCCTCAAGTCCAAACCACTCCTTCCACATCGACGACACTGCGGAATGCTGTCGGATCAAGGTTTTTTGGGGAATAAGGTTAGTACTACCTTGTGCCCCCCCGGCGATTGTTGTTGTTCCCTCTGCTTCTGTTGGGAGACAAAAGGCCACCATGTGCTGCAGGTAATGGTGTATTTGTCTGTTGATCGCATCTTGTTTCTGTTCAAATTTGCTAACCTTATTGTCTATTCGTGTAACATCATTTGAAACATTATGGACTTCGGTATGAATATTGTGAAGTCGGTCGCGAAACCCCGGAAGTGCCACGTCCATACTTCGTTGGATTGCGGTAGTACTACCTCCTCTCTCCTCGTCGAGTCCTGCTCCCATAACCTTTTCGACGACTTGTGCTTGATAAGCCTGGAACAATTCTGTGTTGAAAACAGGCAAGGAGAAGAGGCAATTTGGTCTCCCATTGTGTATCAAGACCGCGGCATCCTGCAGTACGACACATTGCAAATTCAACAGGAGCTCAAAGAATGCTTGAGCAGTCGGCTTCTTGCAGGCACAATTTGCAATCATGTCCATTGCCTTGTCAAGGAATGGGAATACTTGGCGACAAAGCTCTGGAGGTGGGTTGACAGTACTTCTTGGCAAGAAAAAGCTGCCTTTCTCCTGTGCATGTCCAGGCAAGACCCGCATCGCCTTCAGTGGGAGTTTTGAGGAATACCAATCTTCTCTGACATCAAGGTTCCAATTTCCAATCATCTTGATGTATTGGGGATCCACTTCTTGCATCTCCAACGCAACTGCACCTGATCCGTGGCCAAAGTGAACAAAATGCTTCGATGCGACGCCCAAGGCAGTGCATGCTTTCCACATCGTTTTTGCATACGCTTGGTCTGTTATCGGACGGTGGTTCTGGGAGTGATTACAATCGGTGAGTAATTTGACTTCAAACCATGTCGTGTTCTCTGCAAAGTCGTACCACGCAAGTTCTCCAGTTGCATGGAATCGCGCCATTAAGTAGAAGCCCAAAGCGCCAATGGGACACATGTTGACGTTGCGGTGCCTGATCACACGACCGTACAAAGTTCGCTGACCGTTTGTTTTCCCTGTAATGATTTGCATGATAAAGATCAGGCAGGAGTGTACGCCTTTGTCAGCTTTGATCATGCTGCACAGATCCGACAACGTGCATTTGAACAAGGACTCCCCGCGGAGAACACCACAATGGGTCATAAGGAAACAAAAATGGTCCCTCAAGGCAGCGATGTGGTAGTTGTGTTTGGTACAATGCTTGTAGAACAAGAAGGCCTCGATTCGCTCGATGCTTGACACGGTCATGTAGGGGGACAACGCGTGATCGATTTTCTCGTCGTGTCAAATCAGCTTGATCCGTTTCTTTCTTACTTGGACAACGCGGAGCAACTGTGTAACCCTGTCACTTCAAAGGTGTTTCTTTGTAAGAGTGTTGGCGTTCTGACTTCTCTGATGCCGCAATATTTTGAGGATGGAACAAAAGTACTGATTCACCGTATCATAACCTACAGGGTCTGTCTCCAGCATCGACTCGCAAGAAGCGCCAGCATGATTGGTGTTGTTGTATTTGGCCATCACGGCGTGGTAGTCGACGGGGTCGAAAATTTACATTTGCGATTGCCCCTTCTTACGCCGCCCTCTTGTCCTCCGCGTCCGGTAGGCCTGGTAGAAGAGGAAGCCAAAGACTTTTTCTTCAGTCACTATTTGAGTGGAGTAACCAAAGGAAGAAAACACACTGGTGCAAAACTGAAGGAATTCCTCCCCTTTTCAACCGTAGGCAAGTTGAGTATTCATTGGAATACCATCATTGTCATCATGTTGGACTTGCCGTGCTGCTCTGGCAAATATTCCACTTGTGTAAGACATTTTTGTTGCTGGAGACCAAGGGGAGTGTTTTGTTAAGGATAGTGGTGTTATTTTGTGGAAATTGCAAGTGTTTTGGCTGTTTTGTTCTTGTTTTTGTTGCTTCGTCGTTTCGTCGTCGTTTTCGTCGTCGTTTTCGTCGTTTTTTGTGTCTTTATGTTTCGTTTGTTTGTTGGAATCAAAGTGTACATGTTTGCTGTGTTTGTTGGTTTGGCTTAGCCTTCTGATGTTTTTGTGGGTTGGTGCCGCCGGCGCCAAAGACTTGTTCTATGTTCATGTCACATGTTCGCTTTCATGTGTTCGCTTTCCTATTAGTATGTGTTCATCTCATTGGTTGGAATTTCTGAAATGATGGAATTTCATTGGTTGGAATTTCTGACATGGTTGAATTTGATTGGTTAGAATTGCTGAAAGTGGTTATTCGACCAAGTCAGAGGAAATTCCCGTTAACCGTTAAACTGCGCACAATCCTACAGACCGAGGTCTGACTGATCTCTGACTTAGTATAAATAATCTCTTATTATTATTAGTATGTCAGAGCAGTGTCGACACCCGCATGATTTAACTGTAACGGTCGAAATCTCTGACACTCTAAGATAACCACTTCACAGTAAAACCATCCAATCAGATTCAACCTTTTAGAATGTGTGCGCATGCGCACATACGACTGGATCGAACCAATGAAATTCAACCAAATTGGTATGAAGAAACCCGGATATATGGCCCTATGAGTGATGGTAGTACAAAACCTACTGTGGTACACATCCTACGTAACATCTACGGTAGTACAAAATCTGCGTAGAGACTACAAGAATGAAACCCGGATATACGGTCCTACGAGTGATGGTAGTACAAAACCTACTTTGGTACACAATCTACGTAGCATATACGGTAGTACAAAATCTACGTAGAAAATACGAGGCGAAACCCGGATATACGGCGCTACGAGTGATGGTAGTACACAACCTACAGTAGTACACAACCTACCTATAAACTAGTACTGTGGTACAAAGCCTACGCTGACACCTATGTAAGAAAGGAACCGGGATATACAGATGGGAAAATACAAAACCCGGATATATGGTCAAAACCCGGATGTATGGTACAAAACCTATGCTGACTGAAAAACTAATAACTAGGGTTATTATTTATTTTTAGTATAAAATAACTGCGTTATTATATACTTCTTTCTAAATCCACGCGCGCGCAGGTCTGTCAGAGAGTCTGACAACTGACCAATTCTGGTAAAAATATTAATGAGAGATTATTATTAGTATGTCAGAGCAGTGTCTGACACCCCTCTTAGCAAAACGTGTGATTTAACCGTAATGGTCAAAATCTCTGACACTCTAAGATAACCACTTTACAGTAAAACCAACCAATCAGATTCAACCAAATTCAACCACAGGCAAACCTTCTGTGCGACCAAGTGACCAAGCTGGACCCAATTCTTCAGCCAATCATGTTAAAGGTGTCACTTTGCACTTCCCCCAGCCCAAGTAGCAGCAAAACGCAAAACGCAAACACAACAAACACATACACTTTGATCCTGACAAACCGAAAAGAACGTAAAGATACAAAAAACGTCGAAAATGACAAAAAGCCCAAACGACAAAAACGACAAAGAAACAACCAATACTATCAATGTTCACCCAGAATAACACCACTATCCTCAACAAAACACTCCCCTTGGTCTCCAGCAACAAACATGTCCTACACAAGCGGCCTATTTGCCAGAGCAGCACAGTATGTTCAACAGGATGACCTCAATGGCGTCCCAACAAATACCCAACCTGCCTACGGTCGCAAGTGGGCAGAGTTCCTTGAGTTTTGCACTACCATATTTGGCTACCTCGATTATCCACAAACAGTAACTGAAGAGAAGGTGTTTGGCTTCCTTTTCTATCAGGCATATCGATCCCGTAGGAGAAGTGGCCGGAAGCCCAAGAGGGAGGTGGGAACACCACAAATATTCGACGCCACCAGCTATGGCCAAATACAACAATAGTAGTAGTAACAACATGGATCGCGAATCACTGTTGGAGCTGGAGCAGATAGACCAGCATGATCCTGTAGGCTATGACACTGTGAATCAATACTTGTGTTCCATTCTCAAAATATTGAGGCACCAGAGGAGTCAAAACGCCAACAATCTTACCAAGGAACACATTCCCTCTGAAAGATTCACCCAACAACTGCTGCGAGTCATTCAAGTTGGAAAGAAGAAGATCAAAAGAATGAGATTCAATGAGAAGACAGATCATGCCCTTTCACCATACATGAATGTGCAAAACATTGAGCGGATAGAGGATTTCCTGTCCTTTAAGAATTGTTACAAACCAAATTATCATGTGGCATCCTTGACAAACAGATACTGTTTCCTTATGACACATGGTGGTGTTCTCCGCGGCGAGTCCTTATTCAAATCCGAGCTGTCCAATCTGTGTGACCTTATCAAATATGATGAAGGCACACACGCCTGCCAGATCCTAATTATGCAAATAATAACAGGCAAAACAAACGGTCAGAAAACTTTATATGGACACGTTATGAGACATCGGAATGTTAACATGTGCCCGATTGGTGCGTTGGGCTTCTATTTGATGGCGCAATTCCATTCAACGGGTGAGCTTGCTTGCTATGACTTTGCAAGTAACGCCAATTGGTTCAACGTCAAATTACTCACAGATTGTACTAAGAACTCTGACAATCAAGACTTGATCACGGACCAAGCGTTTGCCAATACAATGAAAGATGCGTGCAAGGCCTTGGGTATTGCTTTGAAGCACTTTGTTCACTTTGGCCGAGGAACCAGTGCGGTTGCATGTGAGATGCAAGAGGTCGATCCCCAATACATCAAAATGATTGGCAATTGGAATGTTGATGTCAAAGAGGACCGATATTCTTCCAAACTCCCTTTGAAGGCTATGAGGGCCTTGGCTGGGCATTTGCACGATAAAGGGGGGTTCTTCTTGCCAAGAGGTAGTCTCGATCCACCTCCAGAGCTTCGTTGACAAGTCTTCCCCTTCCTTGACAAGGCAATAAGCACCATCAATAATGTCCCAAAGCCGACTGTTCAAGCTTTCTTTGAGCTCCTCCTCAATTTACAATGTGTGGTACTGCAGGACGCGGCCATCTTGATACACCAAGGTAGGAAAGACTGGCTCTTCTCCATGTCTGCCTTCCAAACCGAACTGTTCAAGACTTATCCAGCAACACTCATTGACAAGGTCATCGCCAAAGCAACAATGGGAGCCGCTACTACCTCAATCAAAAGGAGTATTGATGTTGCCCTTCCGGGGGTTCCCAACCGGCTGCACAACATTCATTCAGAAGTCTACAATGTTTGGAAGGATGTTGGGAGGGTTAAGGCTTCAGTTACTGGCTTCAGACAAGAACAAGGTGTTGTCAACACCCAAGTTCACCATTTCCTGCAGCACATGCATGCGTATCAACTGCCAACAACACCAACAACACCAACAACACCGACAACCCCAACAGAACCAACAATTGGCAACCTGCCAGATACTTGTCCAACAATAGGGTTGTTTCGTAACCACAAGACGGTTTCCTTGATGTGGAATGAGTGGTTTGGACTTGGGGAATTTGTTGGCGTTGACTTCCCTGCTGGGGGTATTGAAGACCTTGAAAAGAGTGCTGGCAGTTGATGGAGAAAGCATTACAACTCAGTGGACCAGAAGCATTTCTCCAGACTCAAGTGCATTATTGATTATGTGAAGAGTAGAGTTGTTGCCGGCGAATCCTTAGAGGCAGTACTGGAAGAAGGTGACAACTTAATGAAGGCAAAGAGGACCCTTTCAACAATCCACACCCATCTTCAAAAAGCCAAGTCCTTTAGACCTGATAGTCCCACCCCCAACAACGGATTGACATGGGGAGCACCAGCACCAGCAGCACCCCCCCCCACCACCACCAAACACGTTGTTGCGAAGCGTTTGAGAGGAGTCGATTTGATTGGAGAGGAGTCAATTCGATTGGAGAGGAGAGGAGTCAATTCAATTGGAGAGGAGGAGCTAATTCGATTGGAGAGGAGTCGATTTGATTGGAGAGGAGAGGAGGAGTCGATTCAATTGGAGAGGAGGAGAGGAGAGGAGATTGTTGATTGGAGAGAAGAGCAAGTCCGTCCGACCATTGTTGATTGGAGAGGAGAGGAGAGTTGATTGTTGATTGGAGAGAAGAGCGAGTCGATTGTTGATTGTGGAGACAAATCCCATGGTCGATTCGATTCCAAGATTGTTTGCTTAGCATCAGTTTAGGATGAATCCCATGGTCGATTCGATTCCAAGATTATTTGGCTTAGCCAAGTTTACAGCAGAGCCAAAAAAGATGCAGAGTTTAGTTCCAGATTTGAAATTATGAGCTCTTTGTTGCAAAAGTAGAAATTATGAAGTGGAATAACTTGTTATCTAGTAATATCATGTGTTACGTAGTGAAATCACGTGCTTTCTATTTTCGAAATTCAAAATTAAAGTTTCCTTTTGCAAATCACTCCAACCAATCGTGTCAACGGACGGTCGTGGAAATGGATCCCATTTAGTTGAGTATCGAAGAACGCGTCGTGCTTAGTTGAATATCAAAAAACAGAAATCAGTTTGAATTTTTTTGGGGATTTACCTCGGCCAGCGTGTTAAGTCACAGCAGGTAGGGCTGTCTTAATTTATGTTTGATCTTCAGTTCTTCATATCAGGAGTGGGAATCACTTCGGTCGGGTTTGGCTTTGGTCGTCCGTTGAGTTAGTACAAGTGAGTGCAAAAGCTACACTGACAGAAAAAAAAAAACTAGGGTTATTATTTATTTTTAGTATAAAATAACTGCGTTATTATATTTCTACTACTTTGTAAAACTGGGGGCGCAGGTCTGTCAGACAGTCTGACAACTCCTGCTCGATTCTGGTAAAAATAATGGAAGTTCGAAAACCAACAAAAAGAAAGATGTTTTTCCAAAAAATTGAACAGGCACGCGCGCGACGAATTGAATTCTCAAAATGCGATGGATGGTCGATTTCTCCTCCTCCCTTCCCGACTTCTGGTCACCGTCTACCGTCTACCGTTTACGGCATTAGGAGTACCGTAGCTCACAAGAAACCAAACCAAACCAAACCTTCGTATTGTAAACTAAGCAATATTGTCTTTGTCATAATAACATGAGCCGCACCAAAGCCATGCTGATCTCCCACTCGGTCGTCTTTCTACTGGGCGTGACGGCCGCCAAGTTGTACGACCGGGACGAGCTCCAGTCCTACCGGGGAGCCTACGAAAAACCCATGCAGCGATTCCGGCGGTGGGCCGGAAACGCCGCCATGGGTACGGTCGCCCTGGGGTCCCTGTGGATCGCGATTCGGGTCGTCGACACGAGGGACAAAACGGGAAAAGGAGCAGCAGGAGCAGAAGGTGGCGAGCCCTGCTGCGGCGGCGGCACCGTGGCGGCGCAGTGAGTGAAGTGAGGATGTGCGAGCACCGCACCGTATCGTAGGGTGCTACACCAAACAATACTGCCAATCCAATGCCATCAGACCTACCGCACAATGCTTTGCATGTACCTTGGGATAATGGATAATGATTGGTTCATCCATTCGTTCACATGCGCATTCCTTGGTTGGTTTGCAATTGTTCCTTCGAGATCCAAATGCAGCAAACACTGCCACTGTCGCTGACCTGTATTCTACACAATATTTCTTTTGAGAAAGGAATAGTTATACTATTATTATTATTTATTGTTTTATACATTGCAGTCTCGTTGTTGTTTGGTAAAACTTGTCTCGATAAAACCCGAGCCAAAAATCAATCCAATCCAATCCAATCCAATCCATTCTTTAACTAGTTAGTTTGGTTACTTAGTTGACTTCCACACCCATGATTCTGGCAATCTGTGGCATGTCCTTGTCTCCTCGCCCGGACATGTTGATGACGATGTCCTTACCAGGTCCGAGCTCCTTGGCCAGCTGCATGGCGTAGTAGATGGCGTGGCTGGTTTCGAGGGCCGGAATGATTCCCTCGTACTGGCACATCATCTTGAATCCCTCCAGGGCCTGGTCGTCCGTGACACCCACGTACGTGGCACGGCCGGTGGCCTTGTAAAAGGCGTGCTCGGGGCCCACCCCGGGGTAGTCCAGACCGGCCGAGATCGACTGCGTGTTCAGGGTCTGGCCGGATTCCTTCTGGATGATGTAGGTCCTGGCGCCCTGCAGGACACCGGGGGTTCCGACCGTGAGCGTCGCGCAGTGCTCCTCGTCGAACTCGATTCCCTTTCCGGCGGCCTCGGCACCGTAAAAGGCGACTCCCTCGTCCTTTTCGAATGGGGCAAAAGTTCCGATGGCGTTCGAACCTCCACCGACGCAGGCCACGAGCGCGTCGGGAAGGCGGCCGTCGTTCTTTGCCTTGAATTGTTCCTTGATCTCGTTTCCGATCACGCTCTGGAAATCGCGGACGATGGTCGGGAAGGGGTGGGGACCGACGGCGGACCCGATCAGGTAGTGCGTGTCGCGGACATTCGTCACCCAGTCGGCCATGGCCTCGTTGATGGCGTCCTTCAGTGTGCGCTGGCCGGCCTCGACGGGGACGACCTTGGCACCGAGCGTGTTCATTCGGAAGACGTTCAGCTTTTGGCGCTCGCAGTCGACGGCACCCATGTACACGGTGCAGTCCAGTCCGAGCATAGCGCAGACGGTGGCGGTGGCGACACCGTGCTGTCCGGCTCCGGTCTCGGCAATGATGCGGGGCTTGCCGAGGCGCTTGGCCAGCAGGGCCTGTCCGATGGCGTTGTTGATTTTGTGGGCACCGGTGTGGGCCAGGTCTTCTCGCTTCAACCAGATGGTGGCTCCGCCCGCCAATTCGGTGAGGCGCTCGGCCTTGTGGAGGGGGGTGGGTCCACCGACGAACTCGCGGCGGTATCGATCCAATTCGGCGAGGAAGTCGGGATCGTTCTTGATCTCGTCGTAGGATTCCTCGATTTCCTCAAAGGCCACCGACAATGTCTCGGGGATGTACTGTCCCCCGAAGTCTCCGAACCGGGACTTGTCGTTGGTCGCGGCCCATTCCTTGGGAATCTGTCCCAGCTTGGTGGCTTGGTTCTGAGCGTCCTCCGATTGCTTGACGCCGGAGGAGAGGTGGGCGATGACCTTGCGGACGGCCTCGGCCTTTTCCTCCGTGGTGGCGTCGTCACCCAGGTCCTTCATGGAGTTGAGGATAGAACTTCCGACCACGACTCCGTCCGCCATGTTGGCGACGCCGTTGACCATCTCCGGGGAGGAGATTCCGAATCCGACCGCCAGCGGCAGTTCGGTGGCCTTTCGGACCCGCTCCAAAAATTCAGGTAGGTCCGGGGGGAGCTCCGATCGGGCCCCGGTGACGCCCGTGACGGAGACGCAGTACAAAAAGCTGGTGGCCATGTCGGCGAGGGCGGCGATGCGCTTGTCGCTGCTGGTGGGAGCCACCAGGGGGACGTTGGACAGGCCGTACTTGACGCAGGCCTTGTTCAGGTCGACGCCCTCCTCAGGGGGTAGATCGACGACGATGAATCCGTCGGCGCCGGCCTCCTTGGCCTTTTCGCACAATCGGTCCTCGCCGTATTGGAGGAAGGGGTTGACGTATCCCATGAGCACGACGGGAACGGTCAGTCCCATTTCGCGGGCCGCCCGGACCATTTCCAGGCAGGTGTCGATGTCGGAGGTTCCGTTGGCAATGGCGACCTGGTTGGCGGCCGAAATGGTGGCACCATCGGCTTGTGGATCCGTGTACGGGATACCAAGCTCGATAATGGAAGCTCCTCCCTCTTGCATGGCCATGAGGATGGCGGGTGTGTCTGTTTGGGTGTTGTGTGGTTTTGTCGGATTGTGTTGAGTTGGTATGATTGAATTGTTTCGCGGTGCAACGCATCGCAACGCCGACGAGAGAGGAGGCAAAAGCAAGCAAATGAATGAATGAATGACACGGACCGATGGCGGACAAAAAGTATTCAGAGGCTAGATGATTTTCGTTCGGGTCTCAAAATGCCGAGCGACGAATCCGACGACGCAAACCGGTTCCGCTCCGCTCCGTTTCGATCGCACAAACAAACACAAACATACAGACGCAAACACAGACAAAGACAAACACATGCACACAACAACAACAAAAACCGCACCTTGCTTGGCGGGGAATCCGGCGGTGATAAAGGCGACAAAGGCGGCCTCCCCCCGGGATTTGGCGCTCTCAAAGGCTTCCTCGAGGCGTCCTCCCATCCCTCGCTCCATGTCGGCGACGGAGACCACCTCGGACGAGGCCACCCCGAGCCCACCGACGAGGGAAGAGCGTCCTTGTGCCTTTTCGATGTGTCCCCCGGTGGTCTGCATCGATCGGGAGAGGGTGGTGGATCCGCCGAAAATTCGTTGCTGCTTCTTGGACATGGCCGAGAAGGCGCAGGTCGAGGAGGCAAAGGTGCAGGCCGCCAGCCACGCGGAGAGGGATGTGATGCGCATGGTTGTTTGTTCGGGGAATGGACAGTGAAAGAGAAAGAGTCAAAGAAAACCGGTGTGGATTGGGTCCGGTGGATGGGTCTAGTGGGCCTCTATAAAAGGGGTGGTGATTGTGGCGGTTGCTGGTTGCAAGTAGTGGGTTGCAAGTAGAAGCAGGGTGATTCGTTAAGTTACGAACGATAATGATTTGATTAGAAGATCAAACACCAAGCAATCAGCTACCGTACTCGTAATCTTACCGTAATATTCGGCTTACTGTCGTCGATCCGATGCGATGCGATCGATGCACGTATTGAATCATCCGTGGAACCACTAGTCGGGTTGCGCGCTATCACGGTGATCGGCTGCATCGCGCACAAATACACACAACATTCTGCATTCCTTACATTCTTTCGTCTAAAATCACAAACGTGTACGACCTGGTTAGATTACGGTACTCATACTCGTACCGTACTCGTACTTGTGGGTAAACATCAAAAACGTATTTGCAATCACGGCGGCACCAATTCGGGGGAGTTTCGCTCCGCGAACTAAGTGATGGCAACGAAGCACTAAGAGTACCGTACTGTATGTTTGGGACCACCCCTGATGTTAGGGTTGAAGTGTGTGGTCTTCGTTTGAAGAAACCAGTTGGCGTGTGACGCAGTGGGGAGGAGCGGCTTCTCTGCATTCTTTTTGCGGAAGAACGAAATTAATTGACTCATTGGATTAAAATCACCTTGAGGGGAAACAAAAAAACTAAATTAATAGAAGTATCGTACGAGGTTCGTACGAGTACGAGTACGGTACGAGTACTTCGTACTCCTATATTTTTTCTTATTTTTGGGAGAAACAATAATCTTAAAAAAAGTAGTGTCGAACATCGGAGCGCGCTGACATCGGTATTTTACCGTATGTAATTACCGTACATAATCATACAACAACATCGTGACAACAGTATCTTACCGGTACCGTTACATCTTGACACTTGCAGAATTAGATTTGCTTGTCCTGAGTTGAACAAACCAATCGCAATCCTCCCACCACCATCATCCGCAATCCCATCAAGTTTCCAAAGGGATAGAAGGAATATACATAATATACAGCCGGGACGAGCGATCGATTGTGCGTGATAACAAAACGAGAACGCGAGAGCGGAACAGGAAAACAAACGAACGCTTCGAACAGAACAGAACAAAATCAAACCGAACAAAATCAAACCCATGAATTTTTCCGACTGGAAACCCGGAAATTGGTGCTGGTTGCCTCCCCTTCCACCCGGCAGTGGTGATTCTTCTCGTCTGAGTGTGATGCCCAAGTCCGAGGGCAACAAAAACGCCGACCAATGGAACACGTCGTGCGAAGCAGCCGAGGGAGTTCCGGACGTGCACGCGTCGTTGTCCTCGTCCTCGTCATCACTAGAACCCCGCACGAAAACCGAACCTACCAAAACGAAAAAAGAAAAAGATTCCCCTCATGGCGCGAACACCAACAAACACACCAAAAAAGAAGAAGAAGACACCCACCGAGACCAATCCATTCTACCGACCGAGGCCGTCAAGTCGGAGAATGGTTCGGTTGGACCCCGTTGCACCGTCAAACGAGAATGCAAACACGAACACAAACGGCCAAAGCAAGAAGACCCTGCTTCGGCAGCCGGGGATGGAGGCCGCGGCGGCGATTATTCGGGATGGACCACCGGCAGCTGGTGCTGGTTGCCGCCAACTTCCCCGGACGAGGCTGCTACTGCCGCCGCTGCCGTTCCGTCGCGACAACATCGCTGCAAGACCGAGTGGGCAAGCGCAAGGCCCAAAACGGAAGAAGACCCGAACGACTCGGGCTGGAGAGCCGGAAGTTGGTGTTGGTTGCCGGACGAGGCCGTCGCTCCGGCGTCCGAGGCGCCCCCGTTGGCGTTCCCCGCAGGAGCCAGCAGAAAGCGAGCGAGAGACAACAACTGCGACTGCGACTACGACGACCAGGAATTCGATTCGGATCTGCGTCCGGATCCGGATTCATCGCCACCCACCGAAACCATGACACGCCAAGAGCGAGCGAGAGCATCCCCTCGTTGTTCTTCCCGGATTGGTCGGGCAAAGCGAGATCCCGATCACGACGACAAATCCGACGATGAATGCCACTACGACTTCGAGGAGGACGATGAATCCGCAGGTGACGAATCATCCAAGTTCGAGTTCGAGCTCGAGGAGGACGATGAATGTACCGATGGATTCGACAATGATGATGAAGACGACGGGTTCTATGAAATCGATGACGATTATGATGACGACGACAATCCATCCATCCGTGACGATGCGAGCGAATTTTCCGAGGTCGACATCGAAGGGGGGAGGAATGGTGAGGGTCTATCTGTGGATAACGATGCCGAGGCCGATGGCGCCACTAGTACTTACGTCCCACGCGTTTCGGAGGAACCCAATGGAGAGAAATCAAAATATTATGATGCATTGTGGGACGAGAAGTTCCAACTATTAGTCAAGTACAAGAAACAACACGGGACAACGAAGGTGCCCAAAACTGACCGCATTCTTGGACATTGGACAAGATACCAGCGGGTGTTGAAGAGAGTAGGCAGGTTCTCCGAGAAAAGATTTGCTCGCCTCCAATCAATTGGGTTCGAGTGGAATCCCAACAGTAGTAGTTGGGAAACTATGTACACGCGTCTTGTGGAGTACAAAAACAAATACAAGAACACGAATGTCTCAACACGGTACAAGAAAGATCCACGGCTTGGAAAGTGGGTAAAAAGCCAACGTTCTCAATGCAAGAGGAAGGAACGAATCGACAGGTTGAACAGAATCGGTTTTGTTTGGAATAGAAGTGAGGAAATCGAAAACCGATGGGATGTGATGTATCAACAGCTTGTTAAGTACAAACAGAAACACAATAGCACTAGTGTTCCAGCTAAATACAAACCGTATCCCAAGCTTGGACGTTGGGTACAAAGTCAGCGCAAGTATTGTCGAAGAAAGGACCGTGTTCAACGTCTGAATGATATTGGATTTCGTTGGGCTGCATGTTCACCCTGTCCGTATAATGATGAACGATGGGAGAAAATGTATCAACGCTTCGTCAAGTACAAAAAGAAACACAATACCACTTGTGTCTCAGTACAATGCAAAGAAGATCCCAAGCTTGGAAATTGGGTACATGCACAGCGCCAACGATGTCGGAGAAAGGACCGTGTTCAACGTTTGAATGACATTGGCTTTATTTGGAATCGAACAACGGAAATTGAAAACCAATGGGATATGATGTACCAACGCCTTGTTGAGTACAACAAGAAACACAATACCACTTGTGTCCCAAACCAATACAAAGAAGATCCCAAGCTTGGAAATTGGGTAAGTACACAGCGCCAGGAATGCTCGAGAAAGGACCGTGTTCAACGTTTGAATGGCATTGGCTTTATTTGGAATACAAGAGTGGAACTTGATAACCAATGGGATGTGATGTACCAACGCCTTGTGGAGTACAACAAGAAACACAATACCACTTGTGTTCCAAACCAATACAAACCGGATCCCAAGCTTGGAAAGTGGGTAATTACACAGCGCCTCCGTTGCCATAAGAAGGACCGCATTAATCGGTTGGATGCGATTGGATTCGTCTGGGATTGTAGAAACCAATGGAATTAGCGACTCGATAACTCGATGAGGTTTTGCGTCGATCTCAAAAGGAAGACTCGATCGGTACGGGGTCTATGAATATCGACTCGTACGGTACGTCGGCACGAATGACCGCAACACCGCATTTTTGTTGTGCGAGTGGGGGTGCGATAAAATAAGAAGAAGTCTCTCCTCCTAGTAGTGACAGTTCCAACTATAAAAATGCATCATCCGTTCTTCATTGGAGATGATATAAATATATAAGAAGTAATATGCTGCAATACTGCCTATATAAATTGCAGACTTCGGTCGGTTCCGAAGTGTTTGTTGGTGCTTCGGAATACGATGTGAATTTGGTGATCGTCCTCTTTCTATGGGTGTGTGGCAGATACCACTCGGGTTTCGTATACCGTATAATCCGTGATGAGTTCCATCGATCGAGAATCCAAACGACTCCTACGGCACGGCATACTACCGTACGACGATACCCAGTGGAACCAAACAAGTCCTCCGCCTTGGATCCAATGTGGAATGGGCATTGCAGATACGAAGGTTGATTGATTGATTCATTGATTGATTCCAATCCAATCCATTCGGCATCGCTACACAAAGTTGGTGTTTGTTTCAATCCAGAGGAAGAATGCCCTTTCTAGTGTATTAACATCTACGTCATGTATGTATTTTTGTTTTGTTTTGTTTTGTTTTGTTTTGTTTGATTGCTCGTTTCTTTCTAACCGACTGTGCCGTCGTCTCGCGGTCGCTCCCCTTCTGCACTCCACTGCACTGCACTATACGAATACTTGTGATGGTTTGTCGTTTCGAGTCGGGATTGTGATGGTGACTGTGATTGTGAATCCTTCGATACTGTACAACCGGCGATCATGACTTCCGTCCCCGGAACTTTGCCCGTCCCACGGTTCGACTGGTCCCCGTCCGAATCGAATCGAATCGAATCGAGCCGAGACATCCGTCCTTCCGCACTCGAGCCTGCACTCGATGCACACACCGAATCGTTGATTGTTTTGTCTCTCCTCGTGTATCCACACGATCTATGTATGGTACGTACGGTACTACCGGTACTCTAGAGCTCCGAGTGGTCCCTGAGCATGCTAGCGATTTCCTACGGAATGAACACGAGGAGGTACAACAAAACAAAACAAAACAAAACAAAACAACAAAAACAAAAACAAAGCAAAAAAACAGGTTCGAAACAACGATGAGTGTCGAAGTAAGGGGAACGGGACAGGGCAATCCGCATTGCTGCCCACACGCACACATAGTTGTACAACACCGGTAGTGACAACCCCAGCCCCAGCGACAACGACAACGACAACGAACCAAACAAATATACACAATAGTTAATAGTACTATAAAAAATCAACACCTGCTACGGTACGTACCTCTTCCGACAATTTCTTGGAGTAATCGTAGATCTGTCCCTTGTAGGACGCCAGCCTGTTTCTCAGAGACTTGACCCGCTGTTGGTCCATTCGCCTGGTTCCCTTGTGGAATTCGTCGAGTTGTTTCTGGACCATGGCCATGGCGTGCTCCAGGTGCACGACCTTTTTCTGTCGAGCGGCCAGAAGCTTTTCTTTCTGCGGTGCGGAGCGAATGGTGCAGAGCGAATGGTACGGTGCGGAGCGGAGCCATGCGGGCAATCCATCCATCCATCCATCCATCCATCAAGGGCACGAGCGAGGCAACCCATTCAAAACAAAATGCAAGGAACCAGTGAGCGAACAAACGATCAAAGGAACGAACCAAAAACAGTAGTGTTAGAAATAATAATAATAATCGTGTGTGTGTGTGTGTGTGTGTGTGTCACAGAACGCGGGCGACGGACGATGTTGCGTTGCCTCGAAACCCCCCAGGCCAAAACCGAACGCATGCATCGCATCGCGTTATGTCGCATCGCATCGCATCGCATCGCATCACGCCAATCCCCTCGTGCAAGAAAGTAACAGACACGGACAACCTACCGTCATGGTGGATTTGACACGGCCGGCGCCTTCCGCAGAGAGCAGAGCGGCGAGGAATACTGCCAAGAACAGGAGTTTCGTTGTGCGGGCGATCATCGTGGTGGTTGTTGTTGTTCTTATTTGTTGCTTCGTTATTTGTTTCTTGTTGGTTGGTTTGGGAGTATAAATAAAAAGAACGAAGGTGTCTGTCTCTCTGCGATAACGAACGGATTCGATTGCGGAAAGGTGTTGTCAGTTGTCCTCATGTCTCATATGTCGGTTCGTGGTTTTTGGTTCCAGCATGAAGATTACGGTACCGGTAAGGAATTCTTTAGTCTTATCCATGATTCGGTTTCAACGTCCGCGGGTCACAGACCATGATTTAACGATTAAGAAGGAGACATTCGAAGGGTCATTATCTCATGTGGTTCAACCCTTATCCAGCTTGTCCATCTTATCCAGTCCTCCACATAAGGGTTCCGATTCATTCAATCGCACTCGGGACTGACATCGGGGGCGGGGCCGACAAAAAACAATCGAAACTCGAAGAAGAATGAATCGAAAAAATAGATAATCCGTCTTATTTTGATTCTTTTTTGAAAGAAAGTTTCCCGCGTCCCGGAGCCACAAATGAACCCGAAAAAGCAAGCATTTTATTACTATTATTTCTCCACAATCTTTCTCAGTTCCAATACCGGTACGTACGGTACCCGTACCGTGTCACAAATCACACAAACCACAAATCACAAACCAAAAATAATACTCCGTAATAATAACACGTACCAATCATCACACCAATATGGTTGCCATCGAAGAAATCGCCGACGACGATGTCGATGTCGATGTCGATGTTGTCACAGCTTCCACCCCGACTCCGTCCCAGGAACGATTCCTTGACGCGGACGACATCGAGACGATCCTGTCCCAATTGACACGTCCCACCGCCAGGATGCAGGTCGAGTCGCTCGTCAAGAAGATCCGAAAAGAGGCATCCGCCCTCCGGGCACTGGAATCCACGTCCGATGGCGCTCCACCGGACACGGCGGCGGCAACACCAACACCAACCGCAGCAGCAGCACCACCAACACCAACCCCCGCTCCGCCGCCGACACCACCGGCACCGAAACCCGTCGCAACCCCCGCTCCGGCTCCGCCGCCGGCTCCGACACCGGCCCCGTCCGCTTTGTATCGGAGCGTCGATCGCTTTGCCTTTGACGCTGGCACCAGCAGCGACAAATTCGTCACCCTGTACGTTCCCCTCCCCGGGGTCGGGTCGGTGAAAGACAAGGAAGAACAAATCAAGTGCGTCTTTGGGAAGGACTCCTTCGACGTGACCGTGACCGATCTCGGTGGCATCAACTACCGCCTCAAGCGGGACTCCCTCGAACACGACATCGATCCCGACAAATCCAAGCACGTCGTCAAGGCCGACAAGATCCTCGTGAAACTCCACAAGATCAAGGGCGAGTACGGGGGATACGATTACTGGAGCAAGCTGACGGACCCCAAGAAGAAGGACAAGACAAGCAAGAAAAAATCGTCGTCGAGCGATCCGACGGCGGGAATCATGGACATGATGAAGGACATGTACGACTCGGGCGACGACAACATGAGAAAGATCATCGGAGAAACCATGATGAAGCAGCGAAACGGAGAGCTCAACAACGAAAAACCCGGCGGACTGGGAGATCTGGGAGATTTTTAAGCGATCGATAGAATGCTTGTGTATTGTTTTTTATTATACAGTATTGCATCGATGCTTCAATTGACACCACAAATCGGGGCACCGGCCGTGCCGCACACAAAAACCGAACCAACCAACGCCACGGACCACGGAAAACCGTTGAGAGCCAACCAACGGGTTCTTCCGTGACATGCGACCATCGAAACCAACCATGTACCTTGTAATAGACGGTTGTCGTCGATCGATCGATTCATTCATTCATTCCACTCGCCCGAATCAATCCATCCCAGCGGACAAAAACTACCAAAACACATACATCATCTGCTCTTAGCTACTACGGACAAATCTGCACAAACGGGCAATAAGATTACAGTGACAATGCATAGAAAGGGGACAACAATCAATTCAGCAACTATAATAATTGCGTAGTATTGAATCCTGCAAGTCACACCTCGAAATTAGAAAAAAATTAAAGTACCTTACTGTACCGGTACCGTACTACTGTACCATTACTTTTGACTCCGTATTTGATTAGTTTTGTCCTTGTCCTATCGTACGTACGCACGCAGTACAGACAGTTGAATCGAATCGCGCGTCCGACTACGAATGATTTTTTTCCTTTTCGATTGAACCGATCAAAACTCGGCAGAGTTGCCGTTGATGACATACTACGTACCGGTACATCATCCTGTCAACGACTGCGTTATCATTCGTTGTTATCATCTTCAATCTGTCAAAAAACAGACCAACATCACAGCACAACTACGAGTACTCTCGTCGACTCGGCAGTATCATTATCCAACGGAACGGAACCAAACCAATTGTTGGCGACGGTCCCGCAACCAATCCAGTCCAGTCCAGTCCAGTCCAATCCAATCCGACTCAATAACGCACGGTGCCAAGAAGTACGAACGGTAGAACAGAAACCATGCATTCCACCACAACCAACTCCACATCGCGCCTCGTCGTCCTGCTCCTGGCCCCTCTCCTCTGGGGGTCGCAAGCCTTTCACACCGTCGGTAGGGTGCGCAGGTTTTCCGTTTCCTCGCAGTTGCAGTTGCAGTTGCAGCGACATCGTGCGCGACCCCCAACCATGAGTACCGTTGCCCTGCACCAGTCGTCGCCGGTCGGTAGCGGTGACAACCCGAACGACGCCGTGGACGAACCGAGCGGCGAGAGTGTTGGTGCCACCAGCGACGGAGCCTCGTCGCCGTCTGATCCTGCTGCTACCACCACCGCCGCCACCAACACCATCAACGAGCGGCTCATGGCCGAGCTCAAGGAGGCGGAACAAACCGAGCGGTTCGGTTCCAAGAAAAACGGCAAGTCCATGGGCCTCGTCGACGGCTACGGCCGGGCCCGCAAGACCGACGCCGAAATCCAGGCGGCGATCGCCGAGGCCCGCGACCTGAACGGGGTCAACCCGGTCGTCGCCATTCTGGGGTCCTTCTTTGCCTTTGGCGTGGCGGGGGCCCTGTGGGTGGCGACCAACAAGCTGGGCGGATACTTTGCCTCGCACCCGCCCGAGACAGAGGTCTACTTTGTGCAGCGGACGGCGCAGGTCTTTCGCAACGTCGTCATGGGAATGATCTCGTTGGCCAGTGGGTTTTTCGGCGTGACCGGACTCGGGATATTCGGCATGGGCGTCCGGGTGGCCTACGGGGTCGCGACGGGAGAACTGGATCCGACCCCCATCAAGAACAACAAGTCGGCTGCATCGACCAAGGAAACCGTCAACATGGGCAACATGATGGACCTGATGATGAACAAGAAACCGGGACGGCGGGGCGGAGGCAAGAAATAAATTGCGACGATGTGATGATAGCAGGATAGTAAGATAGGGAGAGAGAGCCTCGAGAGTCGAGTCGAGTCGATTTTCCAGCCCAGTGGAGCCGGGTTCGGCGATCGCGGTGCCCGCTTGCGTTTGCGGCGCCGAACGACCCGCGCCTTGCCCCAAAACAAGAGGACGGTGGCTCGGAAGGAAGGGATCACAACGACGGATGGATTGGGAAGCAAAGCACAGCACAAAACGGTTCACAAATTTTTACGATTCCAACTACTGATAGTAACACGTGTAGTGTACCAGAATACAATACCCACATAACATAAATCTATCGTCAATATATACCATTTCCAGAGCATTCAAAAAAATGGTACACTCTGCACGAAATCATCCGTCGTGTCGTGTTGACCGATGCATCCTTTGTCTTTCCTTTGGGGTTGTTGACTGCGTGTCATTTTTCATCACTCATAGCTAGGTCTCGAAGATAGCGTGTAAAATCGTGCACGCCTTTCAGTCGTATGGACATCCTGTGATAAATATATCATCGTTTTTTGTTTTACTTCAACCGACAATTTGTAACGCAAGCCAGCCATCAGCAACGAAAGAATTCTATTGTTGTTTTTTTTCGTTTTTTTTTTTCAAACCATTGTGAGATGCAGGTGCAGGACTCTTGTTTTTACCCTTTTTTGTTGCTGAGTCTAGATATTATTTTTTACCATCCAGACTTGTACACGCATGTACTTTTAGCTTCGGCTCTCTAGCTATCATGAGTAGCTATCTAACAGTGTTGTAGTACTTGTAATGATTGCGGTACGCCTACGCATACACATATCTCTATCCGGCCACTGATTGTTGGACTTGTGAAGCAGAGGTGCAGCAGGTTGCATCTCGGTTGGAAAACCTTAGTGCTGCTGCTTCGTGGATAGCATAGAAAAATCCTTTGGTGCTCTTTCACGTCCATGTTCTACAAGAACAATATGTAAATACCACAAATAATAATAATGACAATGTGAAGATTGGTTTACCATGAAAAATCCCTCTACTTCAGAATGCACAACGTATCTGGAGGTCGATATCCTTGTATCATCGGTATGTTTCATTTAATCAATAAATTACTCGTGGAGGCGCAAGAATAATGGAAATAATAAACACTTTGTTGTACACATAAATAATGATGCACTTGGACCTTCTTTATATTATTTCCCTAAACAGTGATGGTGCATGGACCATTCTTCACGAATTGGATTGCTGCACCCTTCTAATAATTATGCTTTCTAAATATTTGAATAGGAACTCTTGTTGGGGTTTACTCTCTTCAATCTCGATTTCAACGCCAATTACCGGTACAACGCCAAGGCTTACCGGTAGGGGTCGGCCAATTGAACGCAGTCTACAATATTCAGTTTGTCCTGGTCTGAAGTTCGTACCGTGCTAGCTAGTCGATGATAAGCACCCTAGTCCTACGGTACAGTATTATATCTCTGGATAACATCATTGCTTGGTGGGCGATTTGTATGAAAAGCCAAAAACAGACTTTGAACCAACTTCCACCTAAAAATAAAGCATACCTACCGTATTGGCATAACGGTTCGTAGGTACGACGTTATGTTCACGTATCGCAAACTTCTAACATAATTGTCGCGTGTCTTGGAGTTTAGTGGTGCAGCATGAAAACAGGTCTGACATTAATTAGAAAAAATAATAGTACTGTACTGTACTGTACTGTAGGTTGTATTGAAGGATCCTTCTGTATCGTACCGGGTACCGCATGTATTTTACGGGTAGAATGAACGACAAACGGTCACACCGTAGAGGCACTCTGACACGATCACCCAGCCTCGTATCTTCTTTTCATTATCCCATTAAAGTATATCCCATATAAGTACTTGTCCTCGGTTTAGGTTCAGTCGACTTCGAAAATGTTCAAAA
Organism: Pseudo-nitzschia multiseries; assembly: GCA_037355745.1. Taxonomy (NCBI): domain Eukaryota; phylum Bacillariophyta; class Bacillariophyceae; order Bacillariales; family Bacillariaceae; genus Pseudo-nitzschia; species Pseudo-nitzschia multiseries. The sequence goes on along the minus strand of CM074785.1, from coordinate 23,339,004 downwards.
ATAATAATAATAATAATATCTTCTTCGTTGTCGTTGCGCTTTGCGCTTTGTTCGGGGTGGCATCGGGCCAGATGGACCTCGCGGAACCCCCTCCGCGCGATCAGACCGACCTCCGGGAACGCCCTCCGCGTGATCGGATCTCGGTGCGTTACATTGCATACCCGTGCATATGTTTTGTTTCTGTGTTTGTTTCCTTTGCATGAGTGATGGATGACGGGTGACTGGTGAATGCAGCGGTTGTGACATTGTTATTTTTCTGATATCTTATTCTCATCCGGAATGTGCATTTGCAATCTATGCTGCGCTCGGCATCGTTCGTTCGTTCGTTCGTTCGTTCCACACAACACTACAACAAACAACAAACAGCGGGACAATATCGTGGCGAATTACGAACGACGACGGGATCACCTCAGAAAGCTGGTCGAGAAACACAAAGAAGACGTTGCGGATCACGAGAGCGGGAGAAGACTCCTGGAGGACGAAGAATACGAGAAGTTCACGAAACGAATCCGTCTGTTCCAGAAAAAGCTGGATTCGATGGAGGGACCCATGGACGAGAGAGAAATCGATCGCATGGTCGAGCGAGCAAAAATGAGAGACGAGCACCGCCACCGGGAACTCTAGTACTAGAGACGCCGAAAGTCCGAGCGATCGAGCAATGAGTTTCGGATGGAGCTTCGGTGGTTGGAAACGACCGTTTCATAATCAAGGAGGCAAGTCGCCGCTATTTCTCACGAATGTTGGTAGGTTGAAAGGAAATCGGCGAGGTTCGGCAGCAGGTTTCCGGAAATAGCGATCTGATTCGTGGTCTCCAGCAGGCAATTCTGATACAGAGTCAAGTTGGCAATATTGTTACTGAATGTTAGAGAAATTAGATATTTCATTTACCTGCTACGAAGGATCTTCTTGTTTTGATATTCAATATCGGTCAATTGTTGACTTCTGCGGTATAACACAACACACTATGTAAAATATTGGAATCACAAGCATTGATACTGCTCAAGCGGTGCAAGTGAAAAATAATGAAGGTGCGAGCACTTGATATATTATGAATAGGTTGAATCGATAAATAATAGCTATGAAATGTGCGTTAACATTCTGGAACGTCCAGATAGCGACGATTTGGAGACTAATTATCCGTTTATTTCTTTGCGGAATTCGAGATTTCGATGATGGGAGAGCAACGTCGAAAGACTTTCGTATTGAGTTTCGTTGTTCATACAATAAGTTATGAACTGGCCTCCTAGTAAGATTTAGGTTTACGCCACTGCGTAAATGTGTCGATCAAATTCAATTAACCGCGTTAAAATTCACTGTGAAGTCGGCGGGAATCCCGACTCCGTTCCCGACGACGATTCGCGTTTTCTGTTTCTCTAACAATTAGCCGTTCTATTTCCTATCAGAAGAAAATAAGAATAAGTCAGGAACAGTAAGTTTAGACGAGACACCATCGCAACGAATCCCCAATATCCGGTTGGAATTTGTTCGGACCCGCGTCGTATCACAGAAGCACACCACACCACACTGTACCACACCACACCATACCACTCACCCATTCTTCCAATTCAACCTCCATGGATTCGACTTTCCGTTGAAAGAGATCCACAGTGTCTTCGAGTTGGGATTTCTGTTCCTCTGTCAGTATCTTTTCGCCCGCCGAATGATCGGCGAGCTTTCGTCGCGCGTCCATCAGCATAACGTTGAGTTGTCGCTTCCGACGTTTCCGCGTCTCCAATATTTCTTCTCTCGTAGTGTCTCCGTAGGAGGATGCCGTAGTAAACCGTCTCTGGATTTCCTCCGCCTTGTCATTAACAGCCATGGTGGACGAGCCGCAAAGAAAAAGCGACACGCCTAGAAACGCACAGGCGAACAACGAACCGATTCGAAACATTCTGAAATTGAAATTGGATCGATCTGAATACTCGTATTCGATTTTCTCGTTTCAGGTATACAGTCGTCTTTCGTCTATCGCTGGGAAAGGGTTTCAAGTCCTTCGTATGACAGTTTGCGGCGAAAAATACAAGTTGCCACTGTGTTGTTCCATTTACCGGTACCTGTTGATGTGTGACCTAATCGATACGTTCTACGAAGTACGAGTACTGAGTACTCGTACTCGTACCGTACTTTGTATTATTATTATTATTATTTTCATCTCAATCCTTCACTACCAGTACAAACCGTTAGCACGACGTGAACGGTACATACTGTGAATACCGTACGTAGTTTGTACCGGTACTAGTAAAAAGGAAGGGAACACTTTCGTTCGCAGTTCAAAAAATTCAATTCGAGGAGGCATGCCTTCAGTCTACTCGTAGTTGTGTCTCGTCGCTCAATTTCGGATAAGACGGGAAAACAAAATCAGGAACCGGCGGGAAACTCAACCATCCGTTATTTCTCACGATGATTTGATGTGTCAATAATGGATCAATTTCAGATCTTAAGACGCTTGACGCATTTCGATTTGACTCCGACATTGGAGGTTGAACGGTGCCATCGCAATGCACACCATTTACATTATTTCTTAATGCCAGAACCAACTTGGAGGGCAGAAGACTAGAGTACAGTGACAGAGAGACCTCTGGCCAAACGAAATTTGCCTACGTGGTTAACCTCGATTTCGATAGAAACCCAAATTGATTTCAGCAGCGAAAGGAACAACAAAAGAAACAAGAAAGAAAATGACACTCGTCAATGAAGCGACAGAAACCAACCGAACGACAGCCTCTTACAATTCATGCAACAATATGGATGTGGACGACTGCTACGGACACTTGGACGGACAGCGTCGTTTGCTTGAAAGGTCACACAGAAGTTTTCGAGTTGAACAGGGATTCTTTCGGCGTATCTATCCGTATCTATTCCCCAGCGACGTCGAAGAAGAAGATGATGATGACAACGACGAGTTGATAAGGAAGGATGGCAAAAATTTTGAACAGAACTTGCCGCATTCGGAGGGACGACATCGAGGTTTCCGACGACGATTTTTCTTGTTCCTGACGGATCCGTCGAGTTCGTGGTTTTCCGCGATCTTCTTCTTGTTGTTGATCGTTGCCATTGCTTTGTCGAGCATGATTATGATCATGCAAACGATGAAGTGTTTTCAGTACACTCCTACCGAGTGTGGATTTTGTTATGGCGACGGCGAAGATGATGATCTAACCGATGAATCATTTGCGTCGAATGACATGGTCGTAGAGTGCCAGTGCCCTCCCCGTCCATCGATGTACCTCGAAACAATTCTAAACTACCTATTGAAACTGTTTGCTGTCGAATGGACGTTGCGAGTGCTAACATATGTGCCAGCACATCCAAAGTCGAACTTTCTTGGCAAATTATATGATTGGATAAAGTTCTTGACATCATCTACTACCCTGATTGACGCCTTGGCAATTTGGCCGTACTTCGTGGAAAAGCTGCAGATCCCCGGGCTGATAAGTTTGCGCCTTCTGAGACTTTTTCGGGTCTTTCAATTACTACGTTTGGGGTCCTACAATTCCATGTTTGTCAGTTTGACAACGGTCTTGTCAAAAAGTATGGAATTTTTGAAACTGTTGTTGGTTATTGTTTTCTTCGGTGCGGCCATATTTGGTAGTCTTATGTATTGGTAAGTTGGAAGCAAACCGCGAATAGAAAGAGTTGATATGCTTTTTAATGCAAGACGATCTCACCATCTATCAATACCGGACAGGTTGGAACAAGGTGAATGGAAGGTGAGCTACTATACGCTTTCAAATGTGTCGATCTATCTGTGTTTGTTATACGCAGTATGAATAGCCTTCTGCTCGGAACCATTGTCTTCTAACAAGCAATTGTTTGCAACCACTCTATTAAAACCTTTCATCAACAAGTATTGGGAACCTACGGGTAATTTTCAATACATTCGCCTGAGTATAAATGGGGAAACCGAGGAAATATCACCATTTACTTCCATCCCAACTTCATTTTGGTGGTTTGTTGTGACGGCAACGACAGTTGGATACGGAGGTAAGGATTGGAAGGTATGATGGAAAACAAGATCGTTTCAACCGTACTGACGATTATCATGTGACTCTTGATGTTGTCAATCGTCCCAGATTACTATCCTACAAGTGTGGCGGGAATGTGGGTTGGTACAATCGCTATGTTGACTGGAGTTTTGGTTATAGCATTCCCAGTAAGTGTCTTTAGTGATCTTTGGTCGGAGGAATTAAAGCAAGTCAAAGTTTTCGAATCTTTGTATAAAGACGATGGAAGCGATTCTGATAATGAAAAGGGCAACGATAACAATATGAGCACAGAGCACGTATATGAGGAAAACATAAGTCTTATTGGCCGGCAGCATCTCCGAGATCAGTACGAACAGATCTATTCCGAACGAGAATCTCCTTCTCGAAATCCAAGACACGTCATTATGGACAAGGAAGATTTAGACAATATTATTTCCTCAATACATGCCATACAGCAAGAGCAACGACGTATCCAAAAACTTCTGAAGAAATATTACATTCATAACGAAAATCGTCAGACTGACTGAAAAAGCTACTTACGTTTCGTAATCATCACTAGTTGTTGATTATTATGACAACTATCAACAAATAAACTATGCTATTATGTGATGAAAACAGAAAGAAACAAAGACAGTGGTAGGTTGTATCAAAACGGAAGTTGCAGTCATCGATTGAGTTCGAAGCATCTCTCGTGTTGTGTAATTCCCCAGTTTGTAAAAATACACTTTCCGAGGAAAATCGATGCGGCAATGTGTTACAGAAGTGATCAAGGTATGCAATTGATATGGGATAATATCACACTCCTGTATGCACGACTTTTCCACTTAGCAATTGATATCAACTTCCTACTTTGATCCTAAACAACGATTGAAAAATATTTTTTCGTGCACGTACCGTAGTTGTTAACTCTTCCCAAATAGTAACAATCCTATGCTAATTGCGTGTGCTGTGCATACTCGATACTGTAAATGTCATCATAACTGTATGGAAGACGGGTCGCAGCAGTAAATCCTACTACAGTATTTGTTAAAATAGGTTGAAAATATTGGTAGGCGTTAACAGTGTTCTCTATTGATTAGTACTTGTTTAGAAAAATATGTGTCCTCTGACTGCTTAATTCAATAAATACTCACTCAACCCTCTCATGTATTATCTCGTGTTAATCTACAAGAACTCTTCATGTAACTTATATATATTTGACATCATTGTTCTTTATGTGGTATTGACGTTTGCTCTTGACATCCTCCGGTGATTGATTTTCATTGGCTTAGCTTTGCTTGTATCCATTTTGGTATTTCCTACCCTAGGGGTATCTGTTGTTAATCAGTTTCATGGTTTCAGTGACTCTTCCTGATTTGCGGTTTTACTTAGACCCATTCAATTTGTCGAAGTGAATCCCACTTAACAAGATTTGTCTCCATAAATTGACTCGTTCGATTCATTCCAACACACTTCCCTGTTTACAAGTCTGTTTAGCCAACAAGCTCTGCACTGTACTTGTCAAACAACTTCTTGGAGACATTCTTGGTATGAACATCTGCCGTGTTGTTGTCTCCTGACACCCATCTCACATTGATGAAACCCCTTTCTTTGAGTTCCCTAATGTAATGCATCTTGACTCCAATATGCTTGGTTCTTCCTCCCACTGACCAGTTATTAGCGATATCAACAGCTCCTTGATTGTCACACCACAAAGTCATTGGCAACTTCACCCGCAGCCTCATCTGTATCAGTATTCGATAGACAAACATCATATCCTGTATGTTTAGCACTGCTGAATACAATTTGGCCTCTGTCGTAGACAAGGCCACTATCAGCATCATCTTGCTGAATTGTTTAATTGGTGCCCCTTCCAGATATGTGATCCCAGAATTTACACTCCTTCTGCTTGAGTGCTTTGCATATTCTGAGTCACATTTCCCAGAAATCACGAATAGCCTGTCTGCTTTGCCATCCCAGCTTCCTGGTTAATTTGGTTTTAGCATATACCCAATTTCTTTTGTACTGACAATGTAGTTCAGTACTCGATACAAAGCTCTGTACCCCTTTAGAGAGGCTTGCTGCATGTATCGCGATAATTCCCTGACTGTGTTCAACACGTCCAGCCGGCTCCATCTCATCATGTGTAATAGAATTCCAACGCCCGATCTGTACTTGAATTGCTTTGCCAGCTCCAGGGACTCTTCAGTTTCCTTGTCAAATTCCAATACACCTCCCGGCTCAGCTGGTGTCTTCGGAGCTCTCTTATGAGGGCCCCCATTGCCAGCCACGCCAAAGTCATCTTGGAATCTCTGTATCTTTACTGGTTGAGTGAGTCTTATCCACTGGGCAGTCCGTTCCACCTTACAACCAACATACTCCTTTAATTCTCCTTCATCCTTGCAATCAAACAGTCCCGTGAATTCTCCAATTGATTTCTTCACCAACTGCTTGGGTCCTGACACACAACAGTCGCCGACCCATAGTAGGAACACTACCAGACATCCTTCTTCCCACTTGAAGAAGACACATGGCTCAGCCTTGTTTCTTTCAAACTTCATGAAAGCTAGAGCCTTAACACATTCTCGATAGTACTGTAATGCTGCCTGCACTGTACCATACTGCGTTTTCATGAGCTGTAGGACTGCCCAGCTTGGATACCATTTCTTGTAGGCATCCAGAACCTTCATATAGAGTTTGTGGTCTGAGTTGAATTCCCCATTCAGGAATGCACCCTCCACATCTACTAGATGCTGATACCAAGAACCGCCCATGATTGCTAAGACAAACACTACTTTGATTGCCACTTCTGTCACGACAGGAGAGGACTTGTCTTGTCCATTGAAGTGTTTTCCATCGACTTGCATGAATCCTCTGATTGCATTCCTTGCTCGATACACTCCACTAGCCTTCTACTTCATGGCCCAAGTGCTATCAAACAACTTTGTCCTTGCTGGCAAATCTTTCTTGTTCACAACCTTGAAGACATGGTATTTGACCATCTTGTCATGTTCTATCTTGACGGCCTTCTCCCATTCCTTCATGTCTACAGTAGCCATTGCTTCCGTGTAGTTCATGGTTTGGAGTTCCCTGGTGTTGCCATAGTTGTGTCCTGATGCGCCAACTAGATACATCTCTGAATTCTCGGCCTGTAGAACTGCTGCAACCAGTTGATACTCATCTTCGTGGTTGGTGTATCCATAGCCTTCTTCCAGTCTTTGGTATACTCTTCCTTTCTTGGATAACCCGTGCAATATCAAGCTTTCTGCATCGATTGCTTCCTCAAGGACCTCTGTGTTCAATAGATCATATTCCATTGCTCCCAACTCAGCAGTCTCTTCCATGGTAATTGTCTTCAATATCTGTTGTTAATGCCACCAGTTCCTCGTCAATGAATAAGGAAAGGCCATAGTTCCGATTCTTGGTGCCATCCGGGGCCCTTGTTGACCTCAGTACTCTCCCACTTCTTGAGGTAGTCACCGGTACTTCCTCCTCCTCCTCCTTATCAGAGATCTCTTCATCTTCTTCCGAGGAATCTTCCTCGGATCCTTCTGGGGAGATACACTCTTCTTCTTCTTCTGGAGGGGCCGACTCTTCCTCGACTGTGGATCCGAACGCTTTGGAAGCTTCCTCTTCTGTGTCTTCTTCTTGGACTTCTGACAGCAGATCTCTTGAGAAAGTGCCCTCAATAGTTATAGGGGAAACTCTTCCCTTCTTCTCCTTGAAGTACATCCGGTCCAACCAAAGTACATCTCTTGACTTCAGAAATGATCTTGCCTTGGGGTCAAACATGGTGTAGCAATCTCCAGCATGGTCTTTGGAGTAGTTGACAAACAGACATGTCTTTCCTCTTGCCGCAATCTTTGGTGTGCCAGTTTGGTGTGTCTTTACCACGCCAGCCATTCCCGCAACTTGCATGTTCTTTATCCAGTCCAGATTCTTGTCTACCATCCACTCATATCTTGTTTTCTTGGTTCCTTTTATCTCTTCCACATTCAGCATGCCAACTTGGTGACACCACTTGAGGAAGGCAGCAAATAGAACATATCTCAACTGATTGGGTACTCTGGCAGCCTCCAGAGCCGCTCTCATGAGACTGCATAGGTTGAATATCCAAGTCTCCACTCTGGAATTCCTCTGTGGAGTCTTGGCCGTAAACTCAAACTGGATTCCGAATTGCCAGCTCGCACCATTGATAGCCTTTTGGAACTTGATGTTTTCTCCGGCATCAGCACGTTGGATTCTCTTCAGTTCCTTCCCGGTTTGCTTCATGTTGTTGAACTTTAAACAGAATTCCTCGATGAATCCGTTCTTCTTGCTGTACCATCCCAGCATTGCTGCTCCAGAGATGTGTTCTACTGCCATGACCAGACAGTTGTTGGTCGGGAAGTAGACTGTACCCTTGGGGTTCTTCGGTTTCTTCAATCGTATTCCATCAATGTACCACAGTTCTCCTAGCTATGGTGCTTGGTGGATTCTTCTCCCCTTCTCCTAGGTTCTTCTGCCTGGCTTTTCCTTTAGCACAGGCCTCGCCCTTCTTGAACGGGGTTCTTGTAAGTTCCCAACCCAAGTGGTTAGCAATTTGCTTGGTCCTTGCGATGTTGTTGTGGCCGCAGAATGCATGGGCCTTCGCCATCATCATCTTGCTTGGTGTGGCTAGGGCTGCTTCTGGTGTTTGCGCATCCGCGTCCTCACTCTCCAGATACATTGCCCAGAAAGTGCCATTGCCTTTGGTCTGCATTGGGATATCAAAGTGGAGTTCTTGGTCCCCTTTGCATAGTCTGATACCGGTTGTGTTGCCGGTCATCTCCCATCCTTGGCTTATCAGCTTGGTCGCCGCACACAGATTGAACTTACACGCACCGTATCGGCAGTCCGTAAACTTGATCCTACTCTTCCTTTGGCCATCTTTGTTGTATTGGACTCCGGCTTTGTCCAGGAGCTTAGTTACTTGTAATCTTGTTCCATTTGCAGCAACTTGTGGGCTCAGTAGCTTTAGCTTCTCTACCAATCCTTTCGATGGAGTAGTTCCTTTGGTGTGATTAATCGTGTTTGCAGTTGCTCCCGTATCTACTATCCACAGTTGGCTCATATACAAAGATTTTGTCCCACTAGACAGCAGGGCGCACTCCAACATTGCTCCCTGTCTTTTCTCTGCATTGGTTTCTTCAACGGTAGCCGACATAAGTATACAATCTTCTATGCCTGATTTCATCCCGAGTTGGTTTTCCCAATTTGGAAATTGTTGTTTGCTTAGAAGTAGCTCGTCCCTTTTATGTTTTGTTTTCAGGGTGACGGCGTTGCCCGTTTCTGGTTCGAGCTTATTTCTTTTGTTTTCTTGTCGGTCGATTCCCTTTTGGATTTTCCGGTACCCCATTGTAATGGGATCCCTCCACTCAATCTTTTGGTGTTCTCGTGGATTCCGTGTCTCTTCCACTTCCACAATGGATGGGATTTTCATCCATCCGTATTCTTTGGTTTTGATGTAACCTTTTCCTTGTTTCTTTCTCAAATCCTTTCGGTCCTTATCCTCATAATTTCCCTTTCGGTTGGATTTGAAAAGCAGATTCATTATCTGTTTCTTATTTCTTCTTTCAGAATGGTGACGACAGAGGGCTCCCTTTTGGTTCCTTGGCTCTACTTCCACCATGATATCTTTGGCCGCAAGAAAACAATATTCCTCATCTATTACACCGGCCGCTATACTCTCATCTGAGTTGCTGTAGCTTTTCTTCCAGTCTTTCTTCTGTAACCATTTTGGTTTACTTTTAGGATTCTTTTCCCGACAGGCCTTCTCTGTGTGCCCTGTCTTTCCGCAATGACGGCACTTTGTTTTCTTAGTTGTTTCATCACAGTCTCTTTTCATGTGGCCCTTCTTGCCACATCCATAGCACCATATGTCCTTGCCTTTGCCCTTGCCCTTCTTCTTGGGCTTCTTTTGTCCCTTTCTGGGCTTCGGCTTTTGGACCTCTTCATCCGGTCTGGAGGAGGACTCTCCAGCGTACATCACGACTTCATTCTCTCTATTATCTTTGGGTTGCTTGGACTTCCAAAGCTCAAACATGTTTTGGCGTAGTTCCTTTATGGTGGGGTCTCCTCCATGGTCTCTTCGCGCATCGGATCTTACTCTCAAGATAGTGTCTTGGTACTCATTTGGTGCCTTCTGCATGATTGTAGACACCTTGTCTTCTTTGGTTAGAGCCGACACCCTTCCTCAATACTTGATATGGATTGCCGTTATCTGAGTGAATAGAGTCTTTGGATTTTCCTTCTTCTTCATGGAGATCTTCCAAAGATCATTCTTCTGGTCCACCTTCCCGGTTACGTTGCCAGGGGAGAACTCATCCTTTATCTCTTTGATGACTTGGTGCGCTTGGCCACTAGGCCATTTGTACATCCTGGAATGCTCTATCCAAGCCACATAGTCCTCGAAGTCTTGGAAGGCCATCGTTAGGGTTGCAATGGCCAACTTGTTCCTGGTAACAGTTTCTTCTTCACTTGTGGTGAAGAGCTGTTTAACTTCTTTACCATCCTCTGCATACTTCCTTTCCACTTCAGGGAGTTCTGGGTCTTTGACCTCACTAAGAGCCTTGTCAAAATCTTTCTGGACTGCGTAGGCTCGCATCATGGACCACCATTGTGGATAACTTGTAGTCGTTTTGTACTTGGGGATGTAGAGTTTGATGTCCTTTAGGCTAGGCATGGTGTTAGTTTTCTCGGTCTCTTCCTTCTCTTGTTGTTGTTGCCGATTCTAGATTGATCAGATCTTTATTTACTTACTTTCAACGCTTACGATTCAAGCGTTCTTCGAAGAATGTTAGAATAGGTTGAAAATATTGGTAGGCGTTAACAGTGTTCTCTATTGATTAGTACTTGTTTAGAAAAATATGTGTCCTCTGACTGCTTAATTCAATAAATTCTCACTCAACCCTCTCATGTATTATCTCGTGTTAATCTACAAGAACTCTTCATGTAACTTATATATCTTTGACATCATTGTTCTTTATGTGGTATTGACGTTTGCTCTTGACATCCTCCAGTGATTGATTTTCATTGGCTTAGCTTTGCTTGTATCCATTTTGGTATTTCCTACCCTAGGGGTATCTGTTGTTAATCAGTTTCATGGTTTCAGTGACTCTTCCTGATTTGCGGTTTTACTCAGACCCATTCAATTTGTCGAAGTGAATCCCACTTAACAAGATTTGTCTCCATAAATCGGCTCGTTCGATTCATTCCAACAGTATTCATAGATGAATTGTGTTGTGTTGTGTTCTGTTGTGTTCTGTAGTTTTTTGGCACTTTACATCCGGTAGATGGTAGATCTTGGTTGTGGTTGCGTTTTCAAACTGGTCACACCGTCATGAATTATGCCCCGGTCATTCACGACCCCACTCACGAGTGAAACAGATGCAAAACGTCGCGTGGGAAGAGAAGTCGTTTCGGTGATATACGACCATCTTGAATGAATCTGCAAAATCTAACACGAGAAACGCAACGACGACGAACTTCCTGGTCAACTTTTTCGCAATTACAATTCCGGAGTCGTCACGAACAAAGTCAACAACTTCCGGTTTATCCATACTTTTTCTAGAGCAACGACAATAAGAGGCAAACTGATCAAGGAAAATCGATAAAGAATGCCACGCCGCTTGTCAGCACAGGTTACCCACGCACTCGTTATCGTGGCGCTATTTTTATCGCCAAATCATTTTTCGGCTGCGGACACTCGCATTCACAAACGCGACGAGGTCACGGGTCACATTCCTTCGACACACGAAGAAATCCTCTCTCGACGAGAAGAACACCATGATATATTTTCTACCCGTCTCGCAGAAGTGAACGCGAAGCTTGATCTCCACTCTAGTGGCGAGCAGCTTTTGACAGAAATCGAGTACAATCGATTGAACAGAAAAAAGAAGGCATTCGAAAACAAAGTGGAGGAATTGAGTCGACAATTCGACGAGAGGCATTCTGAAAGGATCATCTTCCGCGAAGAATTGCTGAATGATCTGACGAAAGCCCGCATCGCACGTTCCAGAGGAGAGTTGTAATCCGCCAGAAAATTGATGTTTTGCAGGCGTTGCATAGAAATACCTGCATATGCATTTACACGGTACGTGTAATTTTTTTAATAAACATTGATCTCTCATTAATGGTACACAACGACGAATCATACAGCAATGATCGAGGTTACAAAACATCTACAGCGGATCTTAGAGAGAAGTCTTTTGCGACTCGATGTCCACATATTGAGAAACTGTTTCTATTTGAACCTTACAAATATTGAATGTGGAAATCAATCTCAGCAATCTTATTTTTCAACAACCGCGGAAATAAATCTCAGCAATCTTATTTGTCAAGTTTAGTTGGAGATACCAGGTTTCTATAAGTTTTTCTGAAAAATTTAATAATCGCTAGCAAATTGTCTACACCGGCAGTGGTATGATTCATCTTTCCAGTCTCGATGTTCGCCTTGGAAATCGAAGCCGCCGCTCTGCATCCGTCGAAAACAAGTTTTGCAGCACATCAAAACAAGTAAAGCTGATCGAAAATGCAATGGGTCCTTTGAACCAATTTAGAGTCACTCCTTTAAAAAACCCACCGACGCCCTGTTCTTGGTACAATTCCTTGACGATATTCGCCATCGACGGAGGACGACCCGGTGTTACTACTCTTATTGCTGTCTCTGCAGCTGGATTACGACTGCGATGCTTTCCAACCACATCTACCGCGGCATCCTTCCCACTTGTAGGAACAATTCCAATTGTTTGCATCCGCCGTCTCGTGACCTCCAGGGGATACGTAACAGTTTGTGCGAATAGTCCAGACAACCCACCACATTGCATTCGCTCGATGGTTGTAAGATCTCGACCCGTCATATTTTGAATCTAGAAAAATGAAAGAGCCAGCATTCCGTTGTGAATAGTGATTCAAAGAGGAAAACACGATGAGAAAAATGTGTCGACCGAAGTAGATTGTCGCAAGAAACGAACAATTTCCTACTCAACGCGCAAGACACCGACATGCACTGCACTGCACGGCACTGAACGGCACCGTACAGCCCAATCATACAAACGATAGCTCAATTTTCTGATCATACCTTCCGTTTCGCTTGCTCGTTGAACGAAAAGGCTAGTCCAGAATACGGCAAAATTCCCATCAGAGTAGGTGTGATTCCCCGAAAGAGACCGACCGCACCTCGATCTCTATAGTTTTTTAGCAAGGCTGCTCCAAATCTTATATTGGAGGAGGGTTGCCCTTTTTTGGTCTTCAACACAGCAAGCTGTGCTCGGGTCAAGTCTAGTGGATACGTTGCGATGACACTAGTTGCACCGGCAGTCATGCCTGCGCAAAGGCTCTCTAATGGCGACAGGCCCCAGCTGGGTTTCGGCGTTTCGGGGTTGATGGCTTTTTGCATCTGGTAGTTATGTTCTTGTTCCCTCAAAACATATGTTTTGCATCGGTCGAATACCATAAATTGAATGCCCGAATACGGAAAGACTCGAATCAACGTAGCCATGTTGCCCTTCCATAGCGCAGCAATTCCCTCTTCTTGGGCGATTTTTTTGGCAATACGAGGAACGTGCGTTATGCGAAATTCCGCCGAAGAGACCTGATACAATATTTTTATTCGATCGAAGGGTGCAACAAAGCTCTTGGCAATCATTCCTGACGTACCCCCGGCAAACATATTCCGTATTTCTTTCGGGTATTGGCGTATTTCTTCTAAGACCCAATTCGCATTGGCTTTCTCCCTATCATGATGCATTGTGGGCTGCCTTTGTGGCATCAAACTTGAAATAGCAGAATCTTCTTGCAGCTGCTGCTGACGATGAATTTCTGCCTCCGCGATGGCATCGGGGGATTCTTCCTCGTTGAATGTCGTCAACTCCACCGACAAATCATCGGGATCGGCTTTCTCCATCTTGAGTGAAATCGAAATGATCGAAGCAGAGCAATGCTAATGACGTGTGCTCGTTTTCAACTCAGACCATCAAAAAGTACCGTACGGCTGCGGACAATTCACTGTTTGTTGTAAGTAACAGTGCACATCGACCTTATTTTGCTGTTTCTATCTGTCTCGTTCAAGCCGACAGAGTCAGTCGGTAATACAGTAATTGATTCTAGGCCTAGGAATTTCTTTTTCTCTACGCTTAATGCTGAAGACTGAATGCCCAATGAAGTTGCGTTTCTCACGAGTGCAGCTGTCTCAGTTTTTCAGAATACGTCCGCCTTTGTCACCGTCATTTGAATAAGTTTACAGTGTCGGTATCGCGCACCTCATCGTGGATTCGTATTTTGGTTTGGTGTTTAAAAATGCTTCTTATTTATGCCTTTGAAATCAGTCGTACTGCATACTCCGTACGTTCTATTGAGGCTTTGGTGTCCGCCCAAAAACCGAATTATTGGACCGGTAATTCAAAACGAATGCGAAGTACAGCACTTCAAACGTCATCAGAAAACTTTCAGTCAATCTTGATGTTTCCCGAATACTTTCGAATATGTATTAACTGTCGACTTACTCACGCGCGGTGTGTAATTTGCTGTAATCAGGGTGAGCAGGGTTGTAATTTTGGGCGGCCCTTGTTATGTAAAGTCCAAAAATTATGATTGGCAGCATAATAATTTTTGGACTTTACGTAAGGCCGCCCGAAATTACAACCCTGGTCATCCTGATTACAGCAAATTACACAGTGTAACCTCCTGAGGTCGACACTGAGAGCTTGCCCAAAGTGGAGACCAAAGGAGGTCTACAGTAGTAACACTCGTCCTGAGGTTGAAGTGGAGTGCAACGACACTGATACCAAAGGAGGAGGGTGACTTCCTCCATGCAATTAGTGAGTAAAGTTGACAGTTATTGACGTAACCCGACTTGTTGGGCCATTTTCTCCATTTAATCATGTGGGTGTGATTACTTTGATGAACTACAAGCACTGCCAGCTACGATCTAGGGGAATGGTGTATTCTTGCTCCGGCATCCAAACTACAAGCACTGCCAGCTATGATCTAGGGGAATGGTGTATTCCTTGACCAGCATCTGAACTACAAGCACTGCTGTTTGGAGGGCTCCAAACAATGAGGAGTGAGTGAGTGGTATTCAGCGCTGCTATGATCTAGGGGAACATTGTAAGTCTTGGCAATGAGGACGATGACGATGATGATGACGACGATGACAACAATGACAAAGATTTCAGTTGCTTTGGGGCTGCTTGCTTTGTCATTCGGTTGTTTGGTTGCAGCTGTTGTTTGTCACGTTGGTTTCTTGGGCTGATGATCATGGCAATGATGATGACGATAACGGCAAAATTAATTTTTGTTGCTCCCCTAAGCTACTAAAACAAAGCCGTTTGACATAATTGATACCACCTTGTCATTGTGGACATTTTGCTACCAGTTTGGTTCCCTAGCTCCCAGCAATATTCAAGGAGATATTAGTGTTTAGCTGAGGATACTAGTGCTCTGGGCAGTAATTACAGTGTTACAAATCGCATTGCGAATAAGGATAATAAAAAATAATGGCGATTACAAAAAATGAGGGACGGTGATTACTGATTACTGTTGAGGTGCTGAAACCAAAAGTGTAATTACTGAGTACGGAGTAATTACAAAAACCAATTGATATTTTTAAGAAGATGCTTCAGTATCACATACGGGGAGAAGAAATCAAAAGTGTAATTACTAAAATCAATTGATATTTTAGGAAGAAGCTTTTACAAGGGGAACTTCTGATTACTTAATCTGATTAGTACTAGTCTTGGCAAGCTTGATCAGTAATCAGTCAAAGTGCAGTGAGTAAATTAAAAAATAACTAGTGTTTCTTAGTGTCGCGCAGCTGGAATTTTTAGTAATTTAAAGTAATAACGTGTGCATGATTACAAGGAAAGTCGGTCCAACAAGACGGTTACAGTAAGAGTTTACTGTAATATTTGTACATAACATAGGTAGAACGCATCTGAATTTTTTGGTGTCAGCACAGTTTGATAACATAAATGGGTGATTCCCAAAATATGAAACAAAAACGACTTTTAATTAGGCTACGTTACACATTGAAAATGGTTAACTCTACACTGTACCAACTAAAAACAAAACAAAAACATTGATATTTGATTCATTTGATTCCTACTGAAAATTCTGAATCACTCAATGTCAGTGGTCTCATTTTTTGCTTTAATATGATTGGATAATTAAATATTCCCGTGTTCTTTTTTGCGCATAATTCAAAAACTCTGTGCATTCTGTTTTAGTTGAGATTCAAATCTCAACAAAAATGAAACAAGGATTCATTGAGATTTGATTCTGAAGTAAAAACAGAACGCGAAGAGCTTTTAAATTATGCCCGTTTTAACCATTCTGATTGGCTAATAAATTTTGTATGCTTTCGTTTTTGTTTCATGTACAGCCACAGCCTAAAAAGGCTATAATTTAGAACTTTTTGACCCAAATCGTGGTTGACCCCCCCCCCCCCCCTCTCGAGAACCATCATTTAGGACGACTTCGACCTAAATTTCATAGGAATTTTTTTCGCACGCGCCTGCTTATTATTATTATTTCTCCAGTGACAACTGCATCCTTCACAAAATCGATAATACACTTGAGTTGGGAGAAATGCTTCTAGTCAGCTGTGTTGTAATGCTTTCTCCATCAGCTGTCACTCTTTTCAGGGTCTACTACCGGTACAATACCCCCGGGGAAGTCATTATCATTGAAGTCACCAAGTCCAGACCACTCATTCCACATAAGTGAAACCGGCTTATGGTTACGGAACAACTTTCTTGTTGTTGTTGGAGTTGTTGTCTCCACCACGCCAATTGTTGTTGCTTCTGTTGCTGGTGTCAGCAGGTGAAATGAATGCATGTGATGAAGGAAGTGGTGAACTTGGCTGTTGACAACATCTTGTTCTTGTCTGAAAATTTGGTAATTGAAGCCTTTATCTTCATAATGCCCTGTGAAACATTATGGACTTCTGAATGAATGTTGTGAAGCCGGTTGCAAATCCCCGGAAGGGCAACATTGATACTCCTTTCAATTGAGGTAGTAGCTCCCACTCCTGCTTCAACCATAACCTTGTTGTCAATGAGTGCTGCTTGATAAGTCTGGAACAAGTCGGTTTCAAAAACAGGCAAGGAAAAGAGTCATTTGTTCCTACCTTGGTGGAGCAAGATGATAGTGTCCTGCAGTACCACAGATTGTAAATTGAGGAGGATCTCAAAGAAAGCTTGAGCAGTGGACTTTTGGTCAATATTGATTGTGTTCACTGGCTTGTCAAGGAAGGGGAATACTTGACGCCGAAGCTCTGGGGGTGGGTCAATGGTACTTCTTGGCAAACAGAAACTCCCTCTGTCTTGCAAATGCCCAACCAACGCTCCCATAGCCTTCAAAGGGAGTTTGGAAGAATATTGATCCTCTCTGATATCAAGGTTCCAATTTTCAATCATTTTGATGTATTGTGGATTGACCTCTTGCATCTCACATGCAACTGCACCGGTTCCTTGGCTGAAGTGAACAAAATGCTTGGAAGTGATACCCAAGGCTTTGCATGCTTGTTTTATTGCCCTGGAATAGGCTTGATATGTGCTTGAACGGTGATAATTCCCTGAGTTATTACAATCAGTGAGTAATTTGACATTGAACCAGGAGGCATTATCTGCAAAGTCATATTGAGCAAGCTCTGCTGCCGAATGGAATTGTCCCATCAAATAGAAGCCCAACACGTCAACAGGACACATGTTAATGTTCCTGTGTCTCATCACCCGCCCATTAAAAAATCTGACAATTTGTTTTCCATCTTATGATTTGCATGATAAAGATCTGGCAGGGGCATGTCCCTTCATCCTATTTGATAAGGATGCACAGGTCAGATAGCTTGCATTTGAATAAGAACTCGCAACACAAAACACCTCTATGTGTCATAATGAAACAGAATCTGTCTCTCAAGGCTGCCACATGATAACTTGGTTTGTACCAATTCTCAGAGAACAAGAAATCCTTGTTCCTCTCAATGTTTTGTACGTTCATGTATGGCAACAATGGGTGATGATCTATCTTCTCATTGAATCTTATCTTTTGATCTTTTTCTTTCGTACTTGAACCACTCACAGCAGTTGGGAGACTCTTTCAGATTGAATGTGTTCCATAGTAAGATTGTTGGCATTCTGACTCCTCTGATGCCTCAATATTTTGAGGATGGAACACATGTACTGATTCACCGTATTATAACCTACAGGGCCGGGCTCCGCCTCCAGCCTCAAAAGGGATTCCCAATTGATATCATTGCTACTATTGTATTTTGCCATCACGGTCCCATATTTGTTGGCGTCCAATATTTGTGTTGGTGTTTCTTGCTTCAGCTTACAACCTCTTCTCCTTCGCGCTTGATAGGCCTGATAGAAAAGGAAACCAAATAACTTTTCTTTAGTTACTGTTTTTGGATAATCTAGGTAACCAAAAATGGTAGTGCAATACTGAAGGAACTCTGCCCCTTTCCAACCATAGGCAATTTGTGTATTAACTGGAATACCATCATGATCATCCTGTTGGACATGCCATGCTAGTAATTTGGCAAATAGACTGCTTGTGTAAGACATTTTTCTTGCTGGAGACCAAGGGGAGTGTTTTGTTGAGGATAATGGGTATTTTGGTGGGTATTTTCAAGAGTAGTAAGTTGTCGCCGTTTGCTTGTTCCGTCGTTTGGTTGTTTTTGTCGTTTTCGTGTTTTTCCGTGTGTCCATTTCATGTGTTGTTGGAATCAAAGTGTATGTGATTGTTGTGTTCGTGGAAGAGTTTTCATGAAAGGGCATCCCTGGCGCCCTACTAGTAGTTACCCTTCTTAAAGGATTGACTGAAGAATTTGAGTATTGGGGGGCCCAGTGGGGTGGCATGGTTGCGTACATGGTTGAATTTCATTGGTTGGATTTACTGTAAAGTGGTTATCTCAGTGTGTCAGAGAAAATGACCGTTACGGTTAAATTGAGCGCTAATGGCTAAGAGAGAAGTCCAACACTGCTCTGACATAAAATTAATAATCTCTTATAACTACTTATCCTTTGAGATTTTAATTCATTCCTTATTTAGTTCAGGTCAACATTCAGAAGTGGGAGGTAGATTAATTTTTGATACTTCTGAACACAAAAATGATCAAGAAGTCATAGTTCTTGAGGTTGTACAAAGAAACTGCTGCACGTATAAGACCAGTGGAAACTGTAATGATTTGCATGACCTATTGTTGAGATGCAATCTACTGATCAGATCATGATAGGTAAGGTGTTGTTTCAAAACTATTTGCTGGAGAAGTACCAAGTTGGTTAGTAGGTTGTGATGAAGGTATGCAAACAGGTGTGGAGGACCAAAAATTGCTGCCTGTGTTATGGTGTTTCAGAGTGCCAGAAATAGGAGAGTCTTCTTACTTTCTTACTTAATAACAACAATAATGATGGTTCATGGAGTCAGTATTGGTTTCTACGCCTGGAAGTTTGTTTGTTTGTTTGGTGGTCCTCACCCCTATATGGGATATGATAGGGAAGCTTTGGCATTTATGTATTACAAATGCAGCATCACTTATGTCATCATATTACATGAATCAAAATACATCATTAGTAGAAGATGAAAATAGACAAGATAAATGAACTGGAAAAAATAATGAGTCAGCAATCAATTTTCATTTTAAAACTGAAAGATTTTGAAATCCTGTAGGAGGTTGTACTTCATATTGAACAATCTGGTGAGGTTGAACTGATTGAGAAAAGTTTGAGGTTGTCTGGAGTGGAAGGGAATTTACTTGTTAGGGCCCAGGAGAACTCCTGTGAAAAATGATTAAGATCTGATATCTTACTACAAACGTTATAGAATTTAGTAGCCTTGAGGTTGCATTGTTGCATTTGTTAACAACTTTGTTATGTTCAACCTTAAAACAAATGGGTTAAGGTTCTAGAGGTACAACCTAATAACCTAAGGTTTGGGTTGCAGTTTGAAGCAATGTCACAAAGTGTGTTATATGAAACATTTTTATTTATTTTAGTAACCATTCCCTTCCTGCAACTTGTTTATTCTGTGGGTTTAATGCAACCCCCCCCCCCCCCCCCCCCCCCCCTGACAATGTTTCAATTAATTGATCAATTCAGGCTGATGGTAGCATTAATTCAACAGTCAAATATTTGGCGTGCCTTACAAAGGAGTGCATGCATTAAGAAAAAGATTCAGAAAAAACGAGTGTATCATTCAGAGAAGCAATAATCATGATAACAAACATATCATGTACTACTGTATAATCCAGCAAAAGTCTACAAGTTCTTTCATCAACGGATGTTTTGTCAGAGTTGTGGCAGTGCTCAAATGCGTGCATCTTATTTCCAGATTTTTTCCAATAATGATCTTGCCAAACAAAAGTGAGGTTATCTTAAACAGCTGTAGTAGGTCTATGCTATCAAGTCCATTTTTAGTCACGATTGAAATGGTGTTTTGAACTCTCCGTAAATGGCAAGGATTTTTGTGTGCATCCTTAACGAGGTATTTCTTCCAATGCTTTCAGGTGAGACATACTCTACTCACAAGTCAATCATCATGCTTTACTTAAATTACAGAAGATGCTACCTAGATCCAGTTACTTTGCATCAGCATCCGGCCTCAGAAGAGGAAAGGCAATTACATCACGGATGGATGGAGAGTTTGTCAAAAGCATGACAAGACGATCAATACCAATTCCCAGTCCACCAGTAGGAGGCATACCTTGTTCAAGGGCTGTTAAAAAATCTTCGTCTACATCACACGCCTCGTCATCTCCTGCAGCCTTCTTTGCAGCTTGAGCCTCAAACCGTTCGCGCTGGTCCACCGGGTCAGTCAATTCACTAAACGAGTTGGCATGCTCTCGTCCAACCGCGAACAGTTCGAATCGTTCGACCAACCCCGGTTTGCTGCGATGGGGTTTGGAAAGAGGGCTCACTTCGACGGGATAATCGATCACGAATGTTGGTTGGATCAATTTTGGTTCACACAGTTCTTCAAAACATGTGTTCAGGACTTCTCCCACGGAGTTTAGCGCTTCAACTCCGGGTACGTTCGCCGAAGCAGCGGCAGCCTTGGCCTTCACAAGCGATTCCGGATCGTCGAGGTCTAGAGCCGCAAAATCAAAGTCCGGAATTTCCTCCTTGACAATGTCGTGCATGGTAACGCGACGCCAAGGTTTTTCCAGACTTACGGTGTGTTCTCCGTAAGGAATTACCAAACCACCGCAAACTTCGTCGGCAATGGCTGTGAATGGGAGTTGCACAAAAACATGCATTCGTGAGAAGGCCGGTGCCGAAAAACCTTGCCAAACGTGCAACACACAACAGCCCCCGACAAACGATCACTTACTGCACACCATGTTTTCGGTGAGTTCCATCATATCGTGGTAATCGGCATATGCTTGATAAAGCTCGATCGAAGTGAACTCGGGATTGTGTCTCGTGGACAGCCCTTCGTTGCGGAAAATCCGTCCCACTTCGTACACCCTCTCGAACCCCCCGATGATGAGGCGTTTCAGATGCAACTCGGTAGCAATGCGGAGAGTCAGGTCCATGTCCAACGAATTGTGATAGGTTTCGAATGGCTTCGCCTCCGCACCTCCGCTCTGGGAGTGCAACACGGGAGTCTCGATCTCCAAAAATCCATCGTCGTCCAATAGACGCCGCATCATGGATGTAATCTTGGCGCGTTTGCGGAAGGTATCCCGCACATCGGGATTCACGATCAAGTCGACGTGACGCTGGCGATACCGTTTGGTGATATCCTGGAGACCGTGCCACTTGTCGGGCAGAGGCAAGACCGACTTTGTCAGCATTTTCCATTCCGTGGCATAGACCGTCAATTCACCCTTGTCGGTTCGTCTCACGGAACCCCGGACACCGATAATGTCTCCTCCATCCGTCCAGTTTTTGATGCCCTGTGAATTTTTCACGAACGAAACAAACAACGTTGAATCAAATCAGATCCCAAAAGTCATCGGAAGGAAAACACGGGCCTCCATTCGGCACACGCTAACGATGCCATCCCAAAAGCAAAAACTAATTTACAGCGACGAGCTAATCTCGCACTTGTTGTTGCAAATTGGCGTAAGCGCCCACGTACTCACCTTGAAAGTATCGCCCAATCGTTTCTTGTCAAATTGCAATTGAATGATTCCGGTCTCGTCCTGGAGGGAGAAAAATGCTAGTTTTCCAAACACACGACGAGTCATGATGCGTCCCGCGACACCGACATCGGATCCCTCGTCTTCCTCGCCGGGTTCCAGTTTGTCCGTGTAGTCCGCTGCCAGTTTGGAAGCCGACGTGGTTACGTCAAACGTGTATTCGAATGGCTCGACGTTTGCTTCCCGCATTGCTTCGACCTTGGCCAGACGATTCAGTTTGATTTCGGATTCGGACAGGGGTTCCTCTGGCTGCTGCTTTTTCTTGTTGTTGTTGTTGTTGTTATTTTTTTGGTTTTGGGGTTGCTTTCCTCCCTTCTTTTTTGGAGCGGATTTTTTCTCGGCCGTTTCGTCCGCGGGGAGCTGGGCCTTGAGCGCGAGCAACTCCTCGATGTGCGGAGCCAGGGTTGCCTTGTCCACTCCATCGGCCTTCAACTGGCGGATTTCGTCTCCCTTGGCGGCAATCTTTTGGTTCAAATCGTCGAGGGATGGTTTGTTGTCGTTTTCGAGCTCTGCCTTGAGTGCCAGCAATTCCTCGACGTGTGGCGCCAGCGCCGCCTTGTCGATTCCATCGGCTTTCAGCCGACGAATCTCGTCTCCCTTGGCCTTGATCTTTTCTTCGAGTTCGCTCGACGACGACGATGCCGCGGTCGAAAACAAGCGCCAGTGGTGTTTGTTGGTGTCTGTCACCACCGGAGCGGTTCGTCGCAGCTGTGGTTGTTGGCGGCTCGAGCCGTGCCAAGAGGATCGCAGCGTTGACGTTGACGTCGCCGCCGCCGACGACGATCGGGCCAATTTCGCGGCGTGGTGTCGGGAAACCGACGGGCCGACGAATGCGTTGACGGCGCGGTGTCTAGTATACGCAGCCCCGGTGGCTGCCCAAAACAACAACATCCCTGCGAGGAAATTGGTTGCAGTCATGCTATTCTTCCAAACAGATTTCTGTGCCTCTATTCTATACCGTACTAACGAATGAACCGATCAATCGATTCTATCGGATGAAATCTGGTGTTGGTTTCCCTTTCTCGGTTCCTGCACTCCTTCTCTCGGAAAAAAGAATGTGGGCGAACAGCGATCGTATTCGATTCCACCGGAGCCTTGTTGGAATACGGTAGATAGATATTATCGTGGTGCAACACCCAACGATCGAACGACGGAATTGTGTAGGATGACATCAGTAGTACTAGTACGGAAGGATACAGAACGTACTGTACCCTGGGTACGTACGAAGTTGGAAGAATATTGCTTATCTTTTGATCGGGATTTTGAAAGGATGATGGGTGATGGCATGAGTGGATGCGGCAGGATTTTTGTGTCTTCGTGCGCAACTATCGCGCGCGTCGAACCGAAACCCGGAAAACAACCAACGTGGAGGTTTTGCTTCTCGTCGTTCACGCCGCCCGCCATGAGTCGAGTTCAGTCGATACTAATTCCGAAGTAATTTTGGTGAGTACTACGGTACCGTTAATTACTCGTACCGGTATTGTCGTATCCCACCCATCGCACCGTATCACCCATTCGCATCAACAGAGAGCATTTGGAAACCGCTGCGTGTGCATCAAGTAGGCTCGATCCGGCTGCAAGACCCACAACAAAGACAAGAAACGACCAGGACAGTTTAGAAGGAGACAATACAAAAGAATTACCATGTCGGACGGAACATCAGGAGGAGGCGACGACTTTTCGGGCCTCGGAGGGTTTTTCTTCTACATGTTCATCGTGCATCCCATCACAGCATGGATACTGCGACCGGGCCGTTTCGAACGAAAAAAGAGTATTATGTATGCCATCGCCTTTCTAGCCGCGCTCGCAGCTATCAAAACGGGTGAGTTAACGCTGCCTCTGAACGACGACAACGCCTTCTAGAGGGGACGAAAAAAAAAGATGGATTTTGGAGGGAACACCCACCCGACTGCACAAACGAATCAAACGACAACCGAAGGACGAAGCTTTCACCGAAGTATCGGACGTTGCCTTTTTTGTCACGAGAAGGAGACGGAAACGATAGTTAGTCCCTTCGAAAGCCGAGGCCGAAGTCCCTGCTGTCTCGAAAAGTCCGATTGTAGTTGGGGATCATCATTCCTGGATGCATCCATGTCTGGGGATCATTTTTTTCCGAAGATTCCACGTGGCATATTTTTTTGTAGAATTTGTACCAGAAGCGCCTTTCCATCCATCACACTCAACATATGTTACCTTTTTTGTTTTGTTTTGAAAATCTTGTCACTGCAATCGGTCGATTTGGAACAATGTGTCCCCACAGGCCTGGAACTCCAGCAGCAAGGACCCAATTACTACCAAATTTTGGATGTTACCCGCGAATCAAACCCGCTGGAAATCAAACGGTCGTACAAAAAGCTTGGATTAAAGTTGCACCCAGACAAGAACCCATCTCCCAACGCCGCGGACGAATTCGACCGTGTCAAACAGGCCTATGATGTTCTCATGGACCTGGAATTGAGAGATGTGTACAACAAATTCGGAAAGGAAGGGGTCCAAAACAACAAACGTTACAGTGAAACACAATTTCTCATCGAGGTGGCTATCTTCTATGTGTCTTGGGCCGTCATGGCGTTCCTGTTGACCATGGGCAAAAAGAGTGGACAGGCACGAGACTGGACGTTTACCGGAATGATCGTTATGTTGGTGGTGGAAGTCGTCGTGATGACGTCTCAGACAAACCCCATTCCCGCCTGGCTCTTTCCTACCGTCACCGAATACGATTTGGTACGAATCATGCATTCCCTTTTCCCCGCATTTATGAATGGGTGCCGTTCGTTGGGCGCCTATTTGTTTGTCGATGTCGATGAACAGTTGCGGCAATTCCTCCTGGCGCTTCAGGAACAAAACAAGGATATTTTGCTCGTTTTGAGGGATGTTCAAATCGGGGTACAAAACATCCAAGCGCACGGAGGTGGTGGCGGAGGAGGTCCTCGCCTGGCGGCTCCTATGAGCGGAAACATCCCCGTCACCGCGGACGGTGGTGTCGGGACCAAAGCTACCCCTACCGGAAAGATCAAAGAGTTGCAAGACCGATTGCTAATACTCAAACGCCAATGTTGCGCAAGCCGTGCAATCACTCAAAACGGAAAACAAATCCTCGAATTTTGGGTTCTACGGAATGATTCTGGGCTACATTGTAATTTCCTACCTATTCGGTTAGGTATTATCATCATTATTCTTATTCGTCGAGTGTTTGATTCTTTCAGATGTTCATTCGATAAAGATCCCCTCGCACGCACGCTACACATTTCCGATATCTTTCCTTGTAATATAAAGATCGAATTTCGAATTAGAGAGTTGTCGTATTTTTCATGGCTTGGAGATGTGGGCCGACGTGTTTACTCGGACCGAAATGCAGTTACCTAGATAGAAGATAAGTCTCGATATCTCGTGCCGTGAAAGGTGGCTCCAAGTGTGATCCATATCTTCATGCTTGATGTTTTCACTATTCACGAACACGAATGACAATAATATCTTTTCGTAGAAAAAATGTGTTCTAATTATCTCCGAGTGATTACAGATCTACGCGATGAATGAAAAGATTTCGCCAAACCTTGAACACTCATCGTGTTTTACCAACTATCACTGATGAAAGGATTTAGATCGAAGTTTGCTTCTCGCTTTTTTTTCTTTTCTATATTAGTTACTGTAGAAGATGCCCATGACTTGCACTTCTTCTAGTCCTCTGCTAAAATACTAGACGTGTACAACGTCACACACTTATCCCTGGCTTTGGACCCATTTCAACATTTCTTGTTGGCATTCTTGTCGGCCCTTTCTCGCTTTTTCTGTTCCTTTTCCGAGGGCATCTACCAACTTCTTAGAGAGAGCATCAGCTCCAAGTGCCTTTCCAGCCTCGGTAATAGTAATATCTAGTTTCTTGGGTGGGTTGTTGACGTCTCGCTCGATCAAAACAGTATCGGCGTCGCCCGTGGTGACGATCTTGGCGTCCATCGACTTGACCAGTTGTTCTCGTGCACGCATGGCGAGTTTATATTCTGCAGCCGACATACCCATTGCCGCGGCGGCGTTTTCCATGCCAGCCTCGGCTTCGGGATTGGCGTCGTCATCGTCCTCGGTAGGAGAACCGGCTCCGGCACCTCCGAACATGAAGCGCTGAGTGCTGGTTGCACAGCTCTTGCTACGGGATTGTGCCGGTGCCATAAACGCAGAGACAGCTAGTGCCTGCGAACACAATAGAGCGACGCTAAAGTAAGTCTTCATCTTGATGCTTCTTTGGTAATTGATTGTGATTGCAGTGGCGTATCACAAGTCACAACAAGATGTAAGATAGACGGAAACGGAGAAAGCGACAATCGATTCATCATCACTTCGAGGAAACTGAAGCTTTAGTTGAAGAAAAACGAAGTTTTTAGGTTCCACTTGTCAATTCACGATGAAGCCAACCTATGCTTCCATTATTCCTATCGTAAGATGAGTACGTAGTGTCCCCAGAACCCGGAGTAGCATCGAAAATCGAAACAAAACCAAAACCAAAATGTAGGCTCGTACCGTTCGTACCTGGTAGGAGTTCGTACGTACGTAATTCCCGAAATTAAATCTGGGTACCGGTACTCGTACCGTACGGTAGACCCAGATCGAATCTGTACCTCTTTTTTTGTCTTTAAGGCCCAGATCGCTGTCGAGAGTCTAGATGAGCTCAGGTTGACAGAGATCTGGGTCCAAAAACAAAAAAGAGGTACGAACCGGTACGAACCGTACGGTATGACCAAGATTTCCTTCGAAGGCCCATGGAATTTTGGTTTCGGGCACATAATTTTGGTTTCACGCGCGCGCATGCTTATTACGAAGTACTTAGGAAGTGCAGGTATTTTTTATCTTTATTACCGTATATTTTACCAGGGCCGTCCGGGCGCTGCGCGCTTTGAGAGGACTGAGAAGAATTTAAAGGGGGACCATAGAAACTATTTTATGTTTTTTTCAACTTGAGAATTTGATGAAAACGACGAAGTACCGGTACTTCGGTAATTTATGGCTTCGGCGGACGAGCACGTGTACTCACTCCTAAGTACCAAGAAAAATGAGTGAAAAATGAGCGTTTAAACTTGCTCAACGGTTGGAGGAGGGAGTGGTACTCCGGTAGCAGAATGTGGTACTCCGGTAGCAGAATGTGGTACTCCGGTACCAAAAAGTGGTACTCTGGTACCACAATTTTTCTGGTACTATTTTCTACGTGATTTCTAGCAGAATAGTAGAATTTTCTGTCGTGATTTCCAGTCGTATTCTGAGCACTATTTTCCTACACTATTTTTGGTACTCCCAGAACACACAAATGCACAGCAGACTAGGGACCAGAGTATATGCCAAAAAAAGCGCTAGAATTAGTCTGTAGACCTATTTCTTGCCAGAGAACACACCATGATGAATATTGAGGCTGTTGGGGCCAAAATGGCCACAAAAAAGGCAGTTTTGCAATCAAACGTAGCAGAACCCTAGAAGCAAACGTGCTGATCCCAGGCAGGCCCCTCGCAAGGATCTCGACTTCCTGGAACGTCAAAGGTACCAATTTGGCGCACAACAGAAGTAACTTGAACTTCTGGGTCTGTGGAAGCAAAAGATGGCCTGCCAATTGAAGGAGGATAACCAGAAAACACTTCCACCGGAGATGGACCCCATGCACCATTCTGCTCATCATAGCAATGGTAATGATTTTCACCAAAAGAGACACGGCGGGGGTCTTGAGGAAGAGGACATTGTTGAGGAGGAGGACGACGCACGTGAGAGCCTCTTTCAGCAAGAGAGGGGGGTTGTTCCTTGTATTGCGGCTCGTACGACTGACGCGGTGGTGGCTTGTGTTCTTCCTTGTATCGTGGCTTGTACGACTGACACCGTGGTGGCTTGCGTTCTTTCTCGTATCGCGGCTTGTACGACCGACGCAGTGGTGACTTGCGTTCTTCATTGTATCTTGGCTTGTAGGACTGACGTGGTGGTGGCTTGCGTTCTTCCTTGTATCGCGGCTCATAGGAGTAGGACCAAATTTCACCAAAAGAAACACAGCAATAGTCTTGAGGGCGTGGCTTGCGTTCTTCCTTGTATCGCAACTTGTACGACTGAGTACATGGTGGAGGTGGTGGTTCTCCTTTGTACAGCGGCTCATACCCGTTGTAATGCTTGTAGCGTAGCCTGCTGCGGTCCTGGTGTCCATATTGGGGTTCGCGAGGACGATCCTCAGCAAATTGTCCGCGATCCTTGTAATGGGGCTCATTGCGGTAGTCATGACGCGAATTGTGTTCCCGCCACTGATTGGTGCAATCAGTGAATGGCATAGGGACAGGAGAAGGCTCTTCCCCTGTACCAAGAGAGATATTGGAGGGAAAGGTCGGGGGAGATTTCTTGGGGACTTCAAATTGCTGGGTCATCAACCCCAACGCTCCAGCAGCAAAATCAGAAGAAACTGAGTCCTTGGAGAGATCACCAAAGGAGTGTTGGATGGAGAGCAGGGGGGATTCATCCAAAAATGGGGCTGGCGCTTGGGATTCTTCTGCAGGTGAAGCTGGAGCCGGTGCTGGAGCCGGAGAAGGCGCGCGAGGTGCAGGCGCCGGTGCAGGAGATGGCGCACGAGGTGCAATCTTTGATGGGGATCCATGCTTGGCACAAACAGCACCATCAATAGCCTGTTGATTTGGCTTG
Source organism: Pseudo-nitzschia multiseries (assembly GCA_037355745.1). Lineage (NCBI taxonomy): Eukaryota > Bacillariophyta > Bacillariophyceae > Bacillariales > Bacillariaceae > Pseudo-nitzschia > Pseudo-nitzschia multiseries. The sequence continues at coordinate 23,310,225 of CM074785.1, read as the reverse complement.
ATTTACCTAGTAGGTGATATCAATGCTGGCATGCCTACCCATACCCTTGATCAGGGAAGGACAGACTGATGCATTTGCAACCTTGGAGAGTGCCTCGTGTCTCTTCCCATGGGCAGTACAGCGCTCAGGGTTATCGTAACCACTCCAAATAGCAATTTGAACCAGAAGTTCATTGACTTTGTGAACACCAATCACCTTGCTTGCACTGCGATTCAACCTCCAAGAACAGCCCTCCTTCTCCCATATCTGCAAAAGAAGGAGGGGAAAACGCGGCGCGTGCACTGGTTAGATATGCAAACAATGCGCAAAAGAACAAAGATGTGATATGGAACACACTTGCCTTGATTTGTTTCTTGGACGCGGGCTTCCTGAAGATCCTGTTTGAATTCTGGCAGTCGTCAGGGACTATAGAAAGCAGCTTGATGGTAGTTTGGTACGTAGAAAGAGCATCTGAACTGTAGGGGCAAGGAAGGGTTCTCTTCTGAGTGTTTTCCTTGTCAATGACGTCGTGTTTGAGAGATAAAGCACAATTTTTCTGGCCGCTGTAGGTTTCCTTGAGCCAAACAAAAGGAATGGCAGTAAATTCCCCTTCCTGAATGAGTCCGGTTTCAAAATCTTCCTTGACAAGTGAAGCAGGTTCCTTGCAACCACGAGTAGCCCATTTGGTCATAATGTTCTCCATTGCACACCATACGTAGTGCTCGATGTTGTTGAACGGATCGAGTGGATTCTTCGGGTCCCGAACAGCCTTCCACCGTTTGGTGAACCACTTGGGATCAAACTGGGCCTTGTTGGGAAGCTTGCCGTAGGATTTCCTGTGCTCACCAGTGATTGCAAAATTCTTCTTCCAGTAAGCTTGAAACCCACCCGGGTGGTCGAAGTCGGTGGCTAGAGAGTAGTTGATGTGTTCCTTGCCAAAAATGGCAAAGAGACACTTCATCCACTGGTTCACAGAGTTAAGATGGTACTGAGCATCTGCATACAACTTAGCGTCCTTTGATAGATCCATGTTGCAATATATCACCTTGTAGAGAATTCATAGAATAGATGAGCATGCAGTAGTTGACGAGAGCAAGCTTGTTTGGAGACGGCGGAGCACGGCATTGAATGAAGAAACGGTGCTTCATTAAAGATGGTGTTTCCGGATCTGGAATCAGTTCTGCGAGTGGCGCGGCCTGTGGATGTGCAGCAAGGGATCGGAAAAACTCTGCTAGAAACCTCTTCTTTTTCTTCTCATGGGCAGTAGTGTTGAAGGTAAGCCCCTTGATTTTCTCTGCATTTGGCCCCAAAGAAAGTTTGATTGCCCTCAAGAGCAGTGAGGATGGATGCCAATGTGAATTCCTGGGGCAACGGGGCGGGTGTAGTAACTTCAATGTTGTTGCGAGCAAGAGCAGTCGGAACAGAAAATGTGACGGCAGGAGGTAGATGGAGTTGTTCCACTGCAATTCCCAGATCCCTGGAATAATCTTGAATTGTAGTTGCATCTGAATCTGAGTCAGAGAGAGTGGTGCTACTGTCGTCACTGCTGTTGTCTTGTTCAGGAGCAACCGGCGCCGAAGGATCAACCGGATCCGGTATCGAAGGAGCAACCGGCACCACAGAAGAAGGATCAATCGGATCCGGCACCAACGAAGGAGCAGCCGGCCCCACCACCAAAGGAACTGGTCGATCCGGCATCAAAGGAGGAGCCGGCGCCACAGCAGAAGGATCAATCAGATTTGCAGCAGCAGAAGGACGAGCGGCTGGCGCCAAAGAAGCAACTGGTCGTGGGGCAGAAAGAGGAAGGGGCCGACGAGCCCGCTTCTTCTTCCTTTTCCCAGCGGTGGTAGCTGGAGATCCAGAAGGAGGGGGAGGGGGGTTCTTCTTCTTGTTATATGGGTTCTTGCACAATGAAGAATTCCTGGCTGCTACAGACCGGCGTTGGGTTGTTGCTGCTGCTGCTGCTGCTGCTGCTGTTGTTGCTGTTCTCGCGTTGGTAGATGACGACCGAGTTTGAGACCAAAGAACTTGAGGAGCTGGAGCAGCAGACCGAGTCCGAGGAGCTGGAGCAGCCTTCTTGCTCTTCTTGGGTGGAATGGTTCGAGCCATGGTTGCTGGAAAGAGCTACTATTCCCATGGTCAGAGAAGCAAAAAGAAGAAGAGTGTTGTGAGTGATTGAATAAAGAAATGACGACGACAAATCAAATCGAAACAGCCTGAACATCTCCCCTTCCCAGCAAACAAAGGACGGGCAATGACGAACAGTGTGATAGAATGGGTTTCTTGTTGTTGTAATAGGAAAGGAAGCAGTGGAAAGTGTCTATTCCCATGGTCGGGGGAGCAATTTGCTTTTGAAAGTGGTTGATTTTGAAATAATGAATTACAACCGGGGAAAAAACAGCAAAAATCCAGTTTGTAGTAGGAATTCTACTCGATTCTACACAGGTGGTGTCAAGAAGGAATCAACCAAATCCTTCTGCTGCTGCGAATCCCGCGCGTTTGCTCCCTCTTTACGCTTGAGTATACCTAAAAACAGGTGCAATGCATTGAAAAAATTATTACTTAACAAAGTGAGTGGTACTCCGGTACCACCAAAATGGTACCACTGATCCCTAGTACCGTACATCTTGTACTTGTTCCTACAAGTATCGTACTCCTCGGTACCACCGATCGGTACCAGTTTACCCTTGTCCCCCCCCCTGTAGCAGCAACAACAGCTACTACTCCCCCTGTAGCAGCATCAAAACGCTACTGTAAGCAACACCAGTACGCCGGTAGCTAGCAACAAGGAACCCCTCCTCCTCCATTGTGCTCGTCCTTCCGAAGCCATAGAGATTACCATGTCAACACCCCTTTCCTCCTTTACCTCCTCCTCGTATTATCAGTGGGGAGCAGGGGTGTTACTTGGTACCACGCTAGCTCCTTGTTTCCTTGGCCGGGGGCCTCGTAAACCAGGAGCTAGAGTGGTACCAAGTAACACCCCTCCTTCCCACTGATAGTAATACTCGGAGTCGATTTGGTTGGCACGTGTCATCCCCTCTCTAAAGAAAAAACTCCCTTAAGAAAAATCCGAGGCGCGCACGCCAAGGATTTTTCTTAAGGGAGTTTTTTCTTTAGAGAGGGGATGACACGTGCCAACCAAAACGGAGGACGGGGTGTTATTGATGTAGCGAGCCAAATGAAAGTAATGGTAGTGCCACGTGGCACTCCCTACAAGCAATAGAGGGCCAGACCGGGGGAAATCTAGTAGAAATCTAGTAGATTTCACTATCACTAAAACTAGCTTCTAAGCACACGCTTAGACCCCAATAGCCTCAACAAGCATGCCAAGGATTCCCCTAGCAAGCTCAAGGGTACCAAGGAAATACAATCGATTCCCTGTATCACCGGATAGATGTATCACTGTGTCACTGTATCACGGTAGCTCGTACGAATGGATGGCTGCGACCGAAAGACGCATCTGCAATCATCGAAATTACAGGCTAGCACTAACAAGCCGGTAAAAGGATCCCTCCAGGAAATCCAAGCAAGCAGCTCACTCTTTTGCTCCTAAAACGATTAGTAGTAGCTAGAATAAACTGGCGACACGTCCCCGTCCAATAGTCACCCTATTGTACCCGTACAAAGCCTATCTGTCCTGGTCCCCTAGCCTTGCCTAGTATACCCGTACAGTAGTCTACCTGTCCTGGTCCCCTAGCCTGGCTTAGTGTACCCGTACAGCAGTCAGTCTCTAACCATACTCACACATCATCGGCTCCTTACTTACCGCAGGCCCGGCTTTGAGTACCCAAGCCTCCAAGCGTCCGAAAATCGATTTTGGTCACCGGCTGCACCTCAAGTCGATTCCTCCAAGGCACCGACTAGTCTGATAGCGTCTGCTAATCGAGTTGGGTCACCGGCTGCACCTCCAGTCAATCGATTCGGCCACGCGCCCTTCCTAGGTGGCACCTCCAGTTGATCCCGATCGATTCACCAAGATACGAACTATCAGACAATCCGCACCTTCAAGTGGCGATTTTGGTCACCGGCTGCACCTTCAGTCAATCGATTTGGCCAAGCGCCCTTCCTAGGTTGCACCTCCAGTTGATTCCGATCGATTCACTAAGATACAAACTATTGACAATCCGCACCTCCAAGTGGCGACAATTCGCACTTCACCTCCAAGCGTCACTTCACTCCAGCCGATCAACGAGGACGCCAACTCCAACGCTCCTTCCAGCGGACCGATCCATACTAGCGCATTGACACTCCACCACAAGAACAAGCCAAGTGCATCCCTAGCACCTAGCCTACTACGTGGTTCGATTTCACCCGATTACGCTAGATCTATCAGCGGACTGTCTGCCCCAGCAGTTGGATGTTGACCTACTCGGAGTACTTCCGAGCTACCCCAAGCCCTTGTTTTGGTAGCTCAGCTGAGCGCAACAAGGCCTATGCCACCATCTTTAGCTACTTCACTCTGGCCTCTCCGCCCCAGGTCCTCCTGGAACATCTACTCAACCTCTTTGAGGCTGAGGTGGTGGGTGCACTGGGGATCTTTGTAGCCGACCTCCAAGGCCTGCCCTGCCTCCGATTGGTGCATGGTCTTTGAAAGTACCCGGGGCCCTTGGCTCAACACAGCCCCAACAAAAACAAGGCCTTTGGGTATTTGGATGACATCAAAGGGGAAGCTGGGGAACTGGTTCTAGTGGATTCAGCCATGCTGTCCCCCACCATAGCCTCCCGGGTGCTAACCCTGGATCATCATCTGGCAGAGTTGGAGGCGCACCCAGGAAGACTGTCCATCCCTGTGATACCAGAAGGGACCGGCCATTCTGAGTTGATACGGGCCCACAAGGCGTTCTCCATCCCCTTTGAGTTGGTGCATTTCCTCTTGGGCAAGGGGCTCTCTCCAAGCCAAGCCATGGAGGTCCTCCATCCTCAGCTTAACAGGGTGGGGCTAATGGAGTCCTGCACCCCCCTGTTCAACACTCTCCGGTTGGCTGGGACTACAGCTACAGAACCTGGGGGAAACCCCAAGCTCCTTCAGCTGGGCCCATCCTTCCAAAGTGAGACCGGCCTCACCAGCTACATGAAGCACAAGGTGATGTACCGCGACCTGCCCGAACTGGAGCGGTCTTGGGACACACCTGGAGACCCTGCACTCACAGCAGCAGTCACTGCCCTTACAGACCACCAACTGAAGCTAAGTGAGAGTATGGACCACAAGAAGTCGCAGTCAGTAAGGACCACTTGGGGCCCCTTGTACACCCAGCGATTGCTTCTGCTCTGTGGTAAACAGGAGGAAGCCAACCTCCCCCCCATCTACCAGGCCTGGGCTCAAAAGAGCAAGCACGAGAGGACTCACATGATCTTCCAAAGCCAAGTGGCAGCCCGAGCCTCTGAGTCGGGGATCCAAGCCCCCTTGATCACTACTGCGGCCCTCAAACGCTTCCAGGATGGCAACTTCCATGGTACAGATCCCTTTGATGTGGCAGATGGAATACTCCCCATGGCTTTCACCCCACCTGGGGGTTCTGCTGCCACCCTGAAAAGGGAACAGGATGCAGCAGCCGCTGTGGCAGCCTACGACACAATGATCTCCACAGAAGGCAACTCTCTCACCTTGAAGGACTCGCTAGAGCTTCAGAAGACCAAAGCATACATCCCTGTTGACTGGACTGAAGCCACCACCCAGCTGGAGAGCTACTTGGCTGTCCTAGCCACCATCCTAGGACTCAACCATTATGTTGTCACCAGCTACCAACAAGGCCTCCACAGGCTCAAGATCCAGCAGATGCCCCTCCGAAGAGCAATTGCAGATGAGGTGGGAGAATTCCTCACTCCTGCCATTGTAGTCTACTACTTCCAAATCCGGGTCAGGGGGTGGCTGTAGGAGCAGTGAGAAGCAGCCTCCACCCTTCAATCCCCGGACTTTGGGGTGGACTTCCACACCTTCAGGATGACCCAAAACCTCAACTGGCTCCCCAACGTCTCCAATGTGGCCGCCCTGAGACTCCTGCGACGACCAGACCCCCCCCCATCCCCCACCAACAAGGCGGCTACCAATGGGCCCAGCAACAGTAACAAGAACACCAACGTTCCTATTAAATTCCTTTCGTGACCAGAAGTACCAAAGCTACCAAAGGGTAGATTTCCTATGCGCATGAATCAATGAGTCCCGTATTCATCTAAGTAATCGATTCCCACGGCATATCAATTCCCACGGCGCATCGATTCCCATCGCGCATAAACGGTGAGCAATCCCTGTCTTACGATATTGCCATTGTTCTTTGGTGAGCAAACTCTGATTTCATAAAATATCACACAAGCTACGGGAGCAATTCCTGACCTTAATGATAAACATTTCATGGAGTCTTCCTAACGGAACAAGAGAAGAAAACCGTTGGCATGTGATTCTCACACAATACATATACATGCATACAAATATATATGGTCAACGACTAATACATGTACGGAAATAATCAGCGAGTAATCTCAGCACTACGCAACAGCAGTTGCAACGTATTCATCTCAATAAAAGAGATATCTTGCATTTCGGCAAGATTTCACTTTATCTCATACTTTTAACATTCAACTGATTTATATCCCAAAATTCACACTAGTTGCTACCAACTACTTGTAATCTACATACTAAGGTCTGTCTCGCTGCAATCTGAATAAGTCACAGCAAGAGGAGATCTGGCGTTTCCCTAGTCTCGCCTGTAGTCCGATTATCCGTTGCCGAAAGTATCCAACCACAATTGTCACGCGTAGAGTACAATCGTTCGTCTACTAACACACTAACACAGCGTTGCTGTTCATCAGAAGCCCTTGAATCAGACTCTCAACGAATCGGATTCAGAAGGAAAATAATAGATTAACAGTCGCAAGCTCTAAGAAGGCTTGCACACAAGAAGGAACAGGAACGGAATTGAACACAATCCCTACACTGGCATATGCACATCGCACATCGTACACGAAGCAGTTCCCATTCTCAGTCACCGCGCAATTCCTTCCAAGGCTCCAAACCACCACAGATGCCGAACATACCGTTGTTGCCCGGCAATGCACTCGGAGGCGAAGAGAAGAATGACGCCGAAGTCACCACTATCGAACGCTTTCCCAGCTTCGATGCTGATATGAGAAAGATACTCATATCCTTACTCAACGTAACAAGTGAGATTACTAGCAAGTTGTGCCTAGCTCTCAAAGAAGGCGGATTATGCGAGTGGAAGTCGTTCCTCGACGCACTTATCGAACCGGATTTTGCACGCGAACTTACCTATACGGAGCAAGGATTGCCAACGCATATCCCTCGATCCATCCAAAGGAGCATAGAAGCACTTGCGGATTTCGCTATCGACCTACAAGAAGAAGATGTCGCCCTAGAAGATGACGAGAGGAACTGGAAAGATGTAAAGTCATATACTTACAGGGAATTCCAGTCATTTCGCGAAGAACGTGCCCAACGCTTGCGTAATGAATCTGTTCTGAACCCACCACCTCCTCTGGCGGGAAGTAACAAAAAGTCCCCTCAGCAGGTAAAGTACGAATCATGGTGCCGAAAAGCACGAGATGAAAAGTCCTTTACACCCCTCACGAATGACTCGAGATTCGAACACTGGCTCGTCGGTTTCAAAGCTAAACTCGAGGCATACGACATCGATACAGAGACATTCCTCGATGAAACTTGGCCTCCAGCTACGCTTCAGGGTTATACCCGTGACCTCTTCGTCAAGCAGTGTGCCTTCTTCTGGATACTAATGTTGGAAGTCTTCAAGAGTGACCTTTCTACATCATGTGTACACAGTCATTCTACCACTCGTGATGGACGCAAGGCATACATCGATTTCATAAACCTCCATAGCAAATCAAAAGCAAAGGTATACGACAACTTGACTCAGCTACAAGCTTTGCTCAAGTTGAACCTCAACAATTGGAAGGAATCCAAAGTGAAATTCATCACACATTGGTTTGACGAATTGAATCACCTAAACAAGCTCCGTCCTCCCAACAAGCCCCTTGAGTACCATACTGTTAAATCAGCATTGTGTCAGGCATGCTATTCCAGCTTCCAGCTAAGTGAACAGTTTGCCAAAGTCAAGGATCCAGGTGGGACGAATAGCACCGTAACGGATGCAGTTGCCGAAGCCGCTGCTATCCACGATCTCAAAATCACGCTTTTACTCGAAGCAACTCGACTTGATTCCCAGTCCGCGATGTCTGCTCCTCGGTCGACCGTACGTGCACACGTTCATGAATTCTCTTCTGAATCGAGCCAAAACCATGATGACTATGCTCTCCCCATCGAATTCGAAGGAGACTATCAAGATTATGCTGTGTTTAAGGCTGGACGTACCCCTGACCCTACCACAAGGTTGCCTACAAACATATGGAAGGCCTTGTCACGTCAGGACATGAAGAGTTGGCTCAGTTTTTCTCCTGAAGGCAAGAAAATCGTGGTTGCCTCATTGCGACACGACTTACTTAACACGGACCAACCTGACCCCAACAGTACCAAACCCATTACCCGGAAGGCATACCAACATGAACACTCGGTATCTTTTCGAGAAGACGATACTTCGACTAAAAATGAGCATGCCAATTCCGCAGCAGACCTCCATCCTGCTGTAGAGAATGATCGCAGAGGTGTTTTCCATGCATCCCTAGGTGTATACAAATCAACGACCTCTTCGTCTAAGGACCAGCGACCTCTCAAGTCTTCCGTGTCACCCGCGCATCCAGCTCGATTCCTTTCAGACAACCCTGACATTCAGTACAAAAAGGACGGCAACACCCAAATACCTGTGGGAACACCATCGTATTCCGCCAATTTTCACCAGTGGTATACTCCCGAAGATGATCTCACCTTTCCTAATGATGGTCCCGTAACCTCATACACATACCGTATACACAAAACTACGGTTACTAGCCCTGGTTTTGCCATGGTCGATCGCGGCGCAAATGGCTGCATCATCAGTAATGATGCGTGCCTCATCTCCAAGGATATCCCACCACGATATGTTAATGTCACCGGCATTAACAATCATCAGGTACAAAATATTCCCATTGCTACATGCGGAGCATATTCCATGTCGAACAGAGGCCCCGTCATTCTCATTTTCAATGAATGTGCCTATACAGGACGACATCCTTCTATATTGTCATCCGGCCAGATGGAAGCATATCTTTCCACTGTAGACGACACGTCCATCAAAGCAGGCGGAGGACAGGTCATCACCACCTCCGATGGCTATGCACTGCCTCTTAGCATACGACACGGTTTACCATACCTTGCGATGCGAAAGTATACGACTGTTGAATTTGACACGCTACCACATGTTATCATGACATCCGATAAACATTGGGACCCATCTGTTCTCGATACCACGATCAGTGCGAAGGATGAACAATTTCTCCAGAAATATCCTCCTCAACCACAGCAACTCCCTTATGCCGATTACGACGAATATGGGAACCCACGCTGCCTTGAAGGGTTAGATATCTCTGTTTCTCCCGGGTCCTCCACGGTCACATCCCTCAGCTCGTATTCCAGCCATTCCACTCGATCTCCTTTTCTTCCTATTGATGATCATAGGACCAACGACCGCTCCTTTTGGCTTACTTCCACCGACTACGCTCATCAAGAACGTCTCGCATGCTGCGCGCTACCCGCAGTCTCTGGAACAGTCACTGCGTTCCCGACAGATTGTACAGCCAGTGACACTACACGCATTGCAGCTACGCCCCGCGAAAGATACCCCAACGAACATGACTACTTATCCCTGAAACCTTTCTTCTGTTGGGTTTCCACCGATCGCATCAAAGCTACTTTTGAAAACTCGACCCAATACGGTTTGTTAGCGGTTAGCCCTGATGGTAACATTTTCAAACGGTTTCATTCCCCTCAACCGGCCATGAACGTTCGCCCCTTCAATGACGATGTTATGTCTGATGCTGTCTATTCTGATGTCCCAGCAATTGATGGTGGATCCAAGATTGCTCAGATCTTCTTTGGCCGCAAATCACATATTATACACGTTGAAGAAATGCGTACCACCGGCGATTTCCTATCCTGCTTTCAGAACTTTGTTCGAAAATGGGCCAGGCCCATCCGCCTCCTTTGCGACCACGGTAACTATCAATCCAGTAAGAAAGTCATGGATTACCTCAAAATGTTATGGATTGGACTCTGGCAAAGTGAACCGTATCATCAACACCAAAATCAATTCGAACGACGATACCAAACGTTCAAACGCATTGTCAATCGCGTCATGGATCGTACCGGCACACCACCACACATGTGGCTACTGTGCATGACATACGTCGCGGGTCTCCTCAATGTTGTTTCTGACCCTACGCTGTCCGATAAACAACCGATCTTCATTGCCACGGGTACACTTGGCGACATCAGCGCATACACCAGTTTCTTCTGGTTTGAACCTGTGTATTTCAAGACCAATGACTCTCCTTTCGGTACCAAATCTACCGAACGCCTAGGTCATTTCGTCGGCATCGCCGAACATGTCGGCAATGGACTCTGCTTTCGAATCTGGGATCCAGTTACCAACAAGTTACTAGACCGATCCGGTGTTCGATCTGCTCTTACACCTGAATCACATAACAAACGCGCGGGCCTATTTACTGATGATGGTTTCATAAAATGGCGTAACGCAAAAGATTCGTTACCCCGTATATACGCCACTGGAGAAGCTCCAGCTTTCAAACATGGGGAGCATACCAATCAGAATAAACTCATTGACGAGTCTACTAAACCAAACAGCTCAGTTCCCCCTAGCGTTTCACCTGCTGATTCTGACACCGCCGATGACACCGTTCCATCTGCACCCAACAAACAACCAGATACCACGCCCCACGCATCTGGCACTCAACCAATTCTTCAACCACCCGCCCACCCCTCGTTACCGAACTTTCTTTATAAGAAGGTCGATGACAGCCCAAGCTGGTCACCTTCTCCACTCCCTAACAACTATGGGGAGAGTCTTGATGGTCCTCCTACGACACACATCTTCAGCAAGACATCCGACGGCGTTCTCCTTACTGAAGATGATTTTGATCCACCAGAATTAGCATACTTTGATGTTAGTGACGTCGTAACCCCACACACAAACCCCGCTACTCCTTCCGTAGGACCCATCACAGGTAGTTGTTACCAACGAAGAAGGTAACGCACAATTTGACGATGACGGTAAGCCCATTACCATTCCTACGATCCCGATTGCCGATCTACAAGGACGTTCCTTCCTTGTAACCAATCCAGATGGCACTCGGAAACGTCTTACCATCGTCGATGTTGAAGACAGTCTTGAACGCAATAAAGACTTCATCAAGTTCAAGTGCAAACACTCCGATGACGAACTCGATGATATCATTGCATACAATGACGTCATGAATTACATACATCGTGATTCAACACAAGAAGACGGCAAACTCTGGTCGTTTCGCCGCATCCTAGGACACCAAGGTCCACTGGATAACAAGCACCCTCAATACAAAGGTTCCAAGTATAACCTTTGGATTGAATGGGAAAATATGGAACGCACATATGAACCCCTGGCCAACATTGCGGCTGATGACCCTGTCACCGTTGCAAAATATGGGAAAGACAACAACTTGCTTGACCTCCCGGGTTGGAAACGCCTCAAGCGAATCACCAACCTAGCGCGACGAACCAAGAAACTTGATCGACTCGTGCACCAAGCCAAACTACGTTCTTTCCGTACCACCCCGCAGTATCAATATGGATTCAAAGTGCCTCGTAACCACGAAGAAGCCCTCCGATTTGATCAAGCCAACGGAAACACCAAATGGGAAGATGCCACCACTCTGGAAATGGCACAGCTCAATGAGTACAATACATTCATTGATAAAGGCGTGTACAAGACAAGCTCCATTCCCCCGGGATTCCAACAGATCAAGGTACACATGATATACGCTGTCAAACACGACGGTAGACACAAGGCTCGCCTCGTCGCTAACGGTAATCTCACTGAGGCCCCTATCCACAGTGTCTACGCAGGCGTCGTATCTCTTCGCGGCCTACGTATGTGCCTATTCCTAGCTGAACTCAACGACCTAGAAGCATGGGGCACCGACATAGGTAACGCCTACTTAGAAGCAGTCACCTGCGAGAAAGTATGCATCAAGGCAGGTCCCGAATTCGGATCGCTGGAGGGTCACCTGCTGATCATTTACAAAGCCCTATATGGTCTCAGGTCTTCAGGCAAGTGCTTTGGAGACTTACTCGCGGCTTGTCTTATCGAACTCGGCTTCGAAAGATCCCGCGCAGAACCGGAAATATTCCTCAAACCCGGAACGAACAAGCATGGTGAACGTGTATATGAGCTTATATGCACATATGTCGATGACCTATGTCTCTGCATGGCCGATCCCAATTCCTTCTTGAAGATATTGAAATCGTCACCATATAATTTCAAATTGAAGGGATCCGGACCTATGAACTTTCACTTAGGTTGTGGATTTGAGCGCGACGAACATGGTGTTCTGTGCATGAATCCCATAAAGTTCATCAAAAAGATGGAAGCGTCTTACGAACAAATGTTCGGATGCAAACCTAGCACTAGGTTTCAATCACCCATTGCAGAGAACGATCATCCTGAATTGGACTCCTCAGCCTTTCTTGAAGAAACCGGTATACAGAAATACCAAAGTATGATCGGTTCACTGCAATGGATCATCGCTATTGGCCGTTTTCGATGTACAAACAGCCGTGATGACGCTCTCAAGTTTCAGAGCTCAGCCACGAGATGGGCATCTCAAACGTGCAAAACGTATCTATGGATATATCTCCAAGTTTAGACATTTTAAAATCAGATTCCGCGTGGAACCGCCCGATTTTATATTGACTAAACCCGACACCATCGACTGGTCCAACACCGTCTATGGGGAGCATTCTGAAGAGCTACCTGACAACGCTCCTGCACCGCTTGGAAAGACAGTAGTGTTATCACACTTCTATGATGCCAACCTCATGCATGATATTCTCAGTGGAAAGGCAGTAACAGGCATTCTTCATTTCGCGAACAAGACTCCCATGATGTGGTTCTCGAAGAAGCAGTCTACTACGGAGACAGCCACCTTTGGAGCCGAATTTGTTGCAGGAAGAACTTGCATCGAACAGATCGTCGATTTACGCCACTCATTCCGATACCTAGGAACACGAGTTCATGATATCTCATACTCTTGGGGTGACAACGAAAAGATGATCCAAACGTCAACCTTCCCTTACGCAAGGTTGCACAAACGTCATAATATTCTGTCGTTTCACTACGTACGAAGCATGATAGCGAGAGGTTTCATTTTAATGATGCACATCCCAGGTAAGGATAACTGTGCAGACATTCTCACCAAGCATTGGAGTCACTCAGTTGTGTATCCACTGCTCAGGCCCATCTTCCACTTCTGTGGTAATACTGGCGACCTTCTTCAGGACGATGGAAGCATCATGTAGAGCGTGATGACCCTTCACAAGGAGACATGGGGAGTATTAAATTCCTTTCGTGACCAGAAGTACCAAAGCTACCAAAGGGTAGATTTCCTATGCGCATGAATCAATGAGTCCCGTATCCATCTAAGTAATCGATTCCCACGGCATATCGAATTCCCACGGCGCATCGATTCCCATCGCGCATCAACGGTGAGCAATCCCTGTCTTACGATATTGCCATTGTTCTTCGGTGAGCAAACTCTGATTTCATAAAATATCACACGAGCTACGGGAGCAATTCCTGACCTTAATGATAAACATTTCATGGAGTCTTCCTAACGGAACAAGAGAAGAAAACCGTTGGCATGTGATTCTCACACAATACATATACATGCATACAAATATATATGGTCAACGACTAATACATGTACGGAAATAATCAGCGAGTAATCTCAGCACTACGCAACAGCAGTTGCAACGTATTCATCTCAATAAAAGAGATATCTTGCATTTCGGCAAGATTTCACTTTATCTCATACTTTTAACATTCAACTGATTTATATCCCAAAATTCACACTAGTTGCTACCAACTACTTGTAATCTACATACTAAGGTCTGTCTCGCTGCAATCTGAATAAGTCACAGCAAGAGGAGATCTGGCGTTTCCCTAGTCTCGCCTGTAGTCCGATTATCCTGTTGCCGAAAGTATCCAACCACAATTGTCACGCGTAGAGTACAATCGTTCGTCTACTAACACACTAACACAGCGTTGCTGTTCGTCAGAAGCCCTTGAATCAGACTCTCAACGAATCGGATTCAGAAGGAAAATAATAGTTCCCCCCAGCAGCACGGGCGTCCGCAACTCGACAACCACAACACAGACACGACTCACCAATCCACACCGGGACTCCCGCCTCCAAGACGGCACTCATCCCATTGTCAAGAAACTGGAGTCAGCAAAAATGAGGGAAGCCATCCAAGCTATGAGAGACAAAGGGAAAGGCCCCCTCTCCAGACCAGATGGCCAAGAGAGATGCCACTCTTGGCACATAAAAGGTGCCTGCTTCAGCAGCTGCAAGCACATATATGACCACGTGGCCATCACTCCCACTGAGCAAGATCAACTCTGGCAATGGTGCCAAGAGTCATATGCCTGACCGGTTGGCACGCGCCCTCACTTGAGCGCGGAGCCCTCCCCACCCCACATTGGCCTTGGGGGGACCATAAGTAACAATCCATCATCTAATCATGAATCTAATCCTCACTTACGAATCACACATGAATTAGGTAAGCACAAACCGCACGCGCGCGCATGTACCCCTCTCGACTTGTATGTGCCTCCCAAACTTTCTACAGGTTCCAAGACCCCCCCATCCCATTCGGAATCGACCCCCGTCCTACCCCTCCCCCCTCCTCAAGGCCTAGGTCCGAGTCCCTAGTCCCTCCTACAGCTTCTACACTTCCAACGGAGGGCCCCCCAACGCACCTGCATCACCGATTCCTTCATCCACCTCCACTTCCACATTGCCTAGGTCCAATCTCCTAGTCGTTGCGAACCTATTGTCCTTGCCTAGGCCCGAGCTCCTAGTCACTGCCAACCCATTGCCTAGGCCCAAGCTCCTAGTCACCCTCACACCGACGCCTAGGCCCGAGCCCCTAGTCACGGCACCACTCTCCGTTCCCCTAGTCACTACATCTCCCTACCCTGTCGACAGGCTGGACGTGCACATCAACCAGGCTATCACTGTCTACAACAACAGCACTAGCTGGGGGGACTTCATCCGGACCATCTGGGGACAAGGTGACACCCACCCAGATGTGGGGAATACCCCCCATCCAGCCAGTCTTCTCTTAGCCCACTTTGGGAAAGAAGGCACCCCGGCCTCCATGAGCGACCCCCCTTGGGACCCTGCCAGGATTGCAGAGGCCCTCTCCAGAGGCCCTTACCAGTCTTCCCACCACGGCATCGAATTCCTGCGAAGAGGAATGCGCCGACATGATGGACAAGCAGCAATGGACTGTCCTCCCAGCCAGCCTCATCCAAGACCTTCCCGGCTTGCGTCTTAGCCCTCTGGGGCTGGTCCCCCAGTGAGGCTGACGCCCCTGAATAATCTCCGATTACACCTACTCTGGCGTCAACCCCGACACCATCCCGCTCGCCCCTGCTGACTCCATGCAATTTGGATGCACACTTCCCTGGCTCCTTACCAAGATGCACCGGGCAAATCCTCGGTTTGACCCAGTCTACATGTCCAAGATTGACCTCGCGGATGGCTTCTATCGCGTCCAGTTGAAACCTGAAGATGCAATGAAACTTGGAGTGTTGTTCCCCACCAGGAAAGGCGAGCCCCTCTGATTGGCATCCCCCTCACCAATCCCATGGGGTGGAAGTCCAGTCCGCCCAACTTCTGTTCCTTCACAGAAACCATTGCAGACCTAGCCAACGCCACCCTCTCCACAGGGCTGGCACAGGCCAGGCGCCAGCCCCATCAACTGGATCTGCTGTCCGAATCCCATCCGATCGACGAGACCGGCACTCTCAGTCATGACATGGCACCTGCCCCCAGCGGTGCCGACGCCATGGCACATGCACAGAGCACGAACCCCAGCAAGAAGCCAATCCGCTACTGGGATGTCTATGTGGATGACTTCTGTGGCCTTGCGCAAGGCAACCAATGGACCTGCCGCGCCATCAAGCGGGTGCTCTTCCAGTCTCTGGACAAAGTCTTCCGGCCCCTGGATGCCTCTGACAACCCCTTCAGACAGGAGCCAGCGTCCCTCAAGAAAATGCTCCAAGGGGACGCCACTTGGACCACCAAGAAAGTTATCCTCGGCTGGCTCATCAACTCCATCACCAAAACCATCAGCCTTCCGCCCCATCAAGTAGAACGCCTAAAGGAGATCCTCCACTCCATTTCACCCAACCAGCGCCATGTCCCCCTCCAACAATTGCACCAAGTCCTTGGGGAACTCCGATCAATGGCGCTGGCCATCCCTGGCTCTATTGGACTCTTCTCCATCCTCCAAGAAGTCCTTTCGCCACCAGGAACCGGGCAGGCAGCGCCTCTGGCTCACCAAGCGGGTCCATAGCTTCCTCCAAGACTTCCAATGGCTGGCCAATGATCTCTCCAACCGGCCTACTTCCCTTGCCGCACTAGTGCCCGAAACCTTCCCAGCCACTCTCGGCGCTTGTGATGCCTCTGGTATGGGCATGGGGGGCATCCATTTTGTCCCCCTCCCCAATGGAGCCGTCCAACCCCCCATCATGTGGAGGCATGCATTCCCCAAGTGGGTCTCCTCCCAATTAGTCACCTTTGACAACCCCGAGGGCACCATCAACAACAGTGACCTTGAGCTCGCTGGTTCCATTGCCCACAATGACATCCTTGCCCAAGCTGCCTGTGTCCAATCCAGAACCACCCACAACTGCTATGACAACACAGCAGCTGTCTATTGGCAAAGGAAAGGCGCCACCACCACCACCGGCCCTGCCGCTTACCTCCTTCGAATTCAGTCCCTGCACCAGCGTCTCCACCAATATGTCCCCCTCAGGGATTACATCCCTGGACCTGTGAATCACCTAGCTGATTTGCTCTCTTGCTCTCCCCTATCTGACACTGCCCTGCTCCATCATTTCAACACCACCTACCCCCAGGACTTGCCCTGGATCTTATGTCCCCTGAGGCCTCCCATGCATTCTGCTCTGACCTTGGCTCTATCCAGAAGACCATGCGTGCTTCAGTCACTGAACTCTATGCCAAGCGCAAGGATGCCCATTGGACTCAATGGGTTCAATTCTGTTTGTCTCAAGGCTTTGACCCAACCCTCCAAGCTGTTACAGATCCAATTCCCATCCTCCAGGTCTTTGCAAAAAGACTCCATGATGGCCGACTGTCCTGTAGCCACAAGTCCCTTAGATCTCGCACGGTATCCGACACCCTCAGGTCAGTGGGCCAGACGCTGGCCCGCTTGGGGGCCAAAGACCCCAGAACCGGCTCC
This sequence comes from Pseudo-nitzschia multiseries, assembly GCA_037355745.1. Classification (NCBI taxonomy): domain Eukaryota; phylum Bacillariophyta; class Bacillariophyceae; order Bacillariales; family Bacillariaceae; genus Pseudo-nitzschia; species Pseudo-nitzschia multiseries. The sequence goes on along the minus strand of CM074785.1, from coordinate 23,292,797 downwards.
AACGGTGGTCTTGACTTCAGGCTAACAGCCCAGTTCAAAGGCTATGCAAAACTGGACCCAGCCCCTTGCAGGGTTAAACCAGTCCCCATCACACTTGTCATGCATGCCCTTTGCTTTGCATACTATGACTCCCCTTCCCCTACCAGGCAGGCCATCGCCAACATGATCTGCATCGCCTTCTTCTTCTGTTTGTGGCCTGGTGAGTACACCAGTACTACCAGGGATGACCAAGCCTTCCACCTAAAGGAAGTCTCCTTCTACCTTGGCTCCAAATTTGTCCACCATGATGGCCCTGCACATGAGCTCCTTGCTGCCACCTCAGTCACCCTCACCTTCACCACACAGAAGAATGGGGACAAAGGTGAGGTAGTTGCTCATGCCAGGAGTGGTGACAACCTATGCTGCCCAGTGGCGGCATGTGCGCACCAAGTGCTCCATCTCAGGGGCTGCTGCACTAGCACCCACCCCTTCAGCCCAGACCTCAAGCTTGCCAGTTACTTTGACAATGGGGTTCTCACCCTCGTTTGCGCAGCAACTGTCACATCCTCCATGAGAGTCTATGCCCAGACCCTCTACCATACCACAGGCATCTCCCCTGCAGCAATCTCTGCGCGCTCCCTTCGACCGGGGGGGGGGGGGGGGGTCATGGTCCTCCTACAGGGCAAATGCGAATCTAATGTCATCAAGCTTCTCGCAAGATGGCACAGCGACTACATGATGAGATACTTGCACCAGCAGTCCCTCCCCATCTTCCAGAATCTTGCCTCTGTAATGTTCAACAATGGAACATACTCCTTCCTGCCAGAGGAGTGGGTGCCAGCCGCCGCCCCCACTCCCCCTGGCAGCTCTCTCTGATTCCCTTGGGGAATCTCCCACCCTCGCGGTCTGGCCTCCGGTCCCTTCCAGGCCCAGTCTCCATACAGCTCCCACCCTGTGGCTTGTGGCCCAATGGCAGAAAAGGCTTAACAGCCAAAGGCTTAACTGCCCAAGATGTTAAGCCAAGCTGTGCGCCGGTGTGTGTGGGCACAGCAAACTAAGGGACCGGACTCTACAGCCTGCAAAACAACCAACAGGCTGGAGTTCCTCTCGGCTCCCCCTCTACTAGCATTTGCTTAACCCACCAACACACCCATGAACTACAAGCATTGCACATACAGTACTACAAATAGGCTGGCTACTGAGGCTATCACGAATGTAGTGAGTGATAGCCTCTATAGTAATGTACTTCGTGAAACCAAATCTACTGTATTTGGTCACTCGAAGCATAATATTTGGTCGCGCGAAGTAGATTACCGAAGTACCGTAGATTTGGTCCTGCCAAGTAGATTAGCGAAGTAGATTGGCTAGGTGAAGTAATTACCGGTGGATTACCGAAGTAGATTTGCTCAGCGAAGTAGATTCTCCGCGAAGTAGTAGATTACCGAAGTAGATTGGCTCAGCGCGAAGTAGATTTGTTGAATGAAGTAGAATAACAGTGAAGTAGATTAAGCAACAGCAAAGTAGATTGTAAAAATAACGTAATATTTAACACAGATCACGATGTTTGACTGAAGTAGATTAAGGAGAACCGAAGTAGATCATAGGGAACCGAAGTAATTAAGCAAAGTGGATTTACTCAGTGAAGTAGATTACCAAAGTACTAGACTAGCTTGGCAAAGTCAATTGCCGAAGTAGATCTGCTGAGCGAAGAAGTAGTAGATTACAGAAGTAGATTTGCTCGGCTAGTAAGTAGATTACCGAAGTAGATTTGTTAAGTGAAGTAGATTACCAAAGTACGTTTTTGGTTGCGAAGTCTGACAGACATGCGCTTGCCTGGTTTTGGAAAGAAGTACTTCATAATTTGTATAAAGCAACCCAATTATTAATGCTATGATTTTATAATAGCCTTAGTTATTATTGATCCTGTCAGCATAGGTTTTGTACTGCCAGGTCATATATCCTGGTTCCTTCCAGGACATATCTGGATTTCTTTCTCACATGGTTGTCAGCGTACGTTTTGTACTATTTACCATCACTTGTAGGTTTTGTACTGTCATCACTCAATCCCGGGGTGTATATCCAGGTTCCTTTATCACATACAGGTTTTAATGGCATAAATATCTGAGTTATACACATATGGTTGCATTTCATTGGTTCAATCCAATCCCACATCAAACCAAACCCACATTGAATTGGAACTAAACCCCAAACCAGGCCGGCAAGCAGATACACAGTTGAATTTCATTGGTTGGGTTTCTTACTACAAAGTGGTTATCTTAGTGTGTCAGAAAAAACGGCGGTAATGGTGAAATCATGCGCTAATTATTTAGAGAGGAGTCCAACAATGCTCTGGCATACTATTGATTTTATCTTATTTTTAATTTCTTATCCTTGGAAGAATTCCTTATTCCAAAAACGAGACTTTAGGCACTTGCCTGCCAAAATCTGGGTCTGTTGATTTTTGTTCCTGAAAACCCAGATTTGATCTGGGTCATCAGTATTTTGGGAATCACCCATTGGCGCTTGATAGGATGAGATGGAGGGTGGAGTTGTTGTCTACTCCTACTACCAGGGACTGAGTAGAGCTTCATATTGTCATTCACAATCAAAATAACTCATGTGCAACCAGAAGTTATTTCAATTGTCCAATAGAAAACCTTTCCTCAAAATCAGAACTCTCCAAACAAGTTAAGAGGAAAAGAAAAAAAAGAGAGAAGAAAACTGAAGGCCGCTTTGGGAATCAAGAAGGAGGATCTTTTGGAGGCAAAAATGCAGGAAGCACCCTTACTATGGCAGCCACACATGGGATGAATGCCAACTCAACCCCAAGAATCAACAGCCGCCATATCTGCAATACATCAACAATTCTGGCAACACTCCGTTTGGAGGATCATTTTCAGGGAGTACCAACGCAAGTAGGTTTCAAAACAATGGCAAATTTGGAGGACAATTTGGCGGCTGGAGCAGGTGGATGAGGATCCAAAGAGAGCAATTGCACCCAACAATTGGACAACAATTATTATGGCCCACAAGGCCACGATGCCTATTCTAACATCACAGTGAGTGAAACTAGTTACAGCTTCAACCCATATCAGAATCAAAACCAAAACCAAAACCAAAATCAACAGGAATGACAACAGCAGTCACTGCATGCGGAACCTGTTCAGGGTGGCACAAACTCAAAGAAAACAAAAGCAGGGCGTGCAATTGCAACTGCACCCTCAAACTCCCTCTTCAACTACAGGTTAGCTCTCAATCAGATTTGACTGAATAGCATGATAATTGATGTAGCAAGCCGTATGAAAGGAATGGCAGTGCCACGTGGCGCTTCCTACTAGGCGCACAGAAGACAGACCAGGGAACACCCTTGAGTATCCAAAGTACATACACAAGTCACTGCCACGTGCATATGACAAGAAAGATCTCACTGTATCACAAATTCACCAGCTGCTGTAATAATCTGCAAAAAAATTACAGTCCAAACTAAAGGGCTAGCACTAACAAGTGTGCAAAGGATTCGTCCAGCAAAATCCAAGCCTACATCTCACTCTTTTTGCTCCTCACTGATAGCAGTAGAATAAGTAAAAGGCTAACAGGTCCTGGTCCAATAGTCATCCTATTGTACCCATACGACAAGCCTATCTGTCTTGGTCCAATAGGCATCCCTATTGTACCCATACAACAAGCCGACAGCCGGAACCCGCCCAACTGCTCCAAGAGGCTTCTACCAACAGACCTTGATCCCAGATTTACTTGGCTCTCTCTTTCCTGTCCAATCAGCTCTCTGTGCCTCTCCACCAACGGCCCCCCTCTCAGCTCCAACTCGTGGACACGACCTGCAAACCAGCATGCTGACTTACTCCAAGTACTTCCAAGCTACCGCCAGCCCCTTTGGGAGCTTCTCAGCCAACCAGGACAGCGACTACACTACCATCTATGGGTACTTTGCAGATAACAACCCCCTACTCCTAGACCGGCTCCTCAACCTCTTTGAAGCTCAGGCTGTGGGTGCCCTAGGGATATTTGTGGCCAATACCATTGGAGAATCCCGTCTCAGGCTGGTGCACCGCCTCAGGAAGTACCCAGGCCCCTTAGCAAAAACCAGCGCCAACAAGGAGAAGGCCTTTGGGTACCTGGATGACATTGAAGGTGATGCAGGGGAGTTGGTCCAAGCAAGTCGAGGACTCTGACATCATGCTAGCCCTGACTCCTCCAGCCACCCTGGTGCTTGCCTTATGCCATTACGTTACTGAGCTAGTAGAGGCCCCGCGGCACCCTTCCTACCTGATCCCCATGATGCTAGGGGTGGATGCCCACACGGAAGTGGTCACCAGCGCTTGTTAAGCGATAGCAAATTATTCAAGCAATTGACAAAGAACCTGACACGGTATAACATCAGATTTATGTACAACAACGATACGCCCCTGTAAAGCGACCAATTCGATTTATTTGGGGGATGCTTTGTATTTTTATTATTATTTTTTCAGCACGGTACGAGTTTAAGTGTTAATCGGAGCAGTCAATTTGAGACAGCTTTTTTTGTTCCCCCTCCTTAGAAGCATCGATTTTGGTCTTGTTAGTCTTATTGATCTTTCTCTCCAGCTGGAACTTCTCTACCAAAGTAATCACCGCGCCAGAATTGGCAAGAGCAAGAGCTTTCCATAGATACCCAATTTGCAGGGGTTGCGCGCGCCGGAACCCCTTCGGACTTTATGATTCTTCTGGTCAAGAAAATCACGAAAAGTTGAAAAAACTCCATTAACACACCCATCACAATACCAAGCTGTCTCAACCCAACCATTCCTTAACCATACCACCTCGGCCGCTCGCTACTCAGGGTTACCTTCCTTATACCAAGATCAACAAGACCTGTAAGTTTCGGATCGATTGGACGCGTCCTACAGGAGAAAAGAGCTTTAACAACAGCAACACCGAGTCGGGCAACAAAAATCCACATCGTCGTCACCGTCACCGTCGTCAAAGCGCTCGCTCCCCCCGCCGCCCTACGTGGCAACAACCAGTGACGCTACAGTGTAATTCAATTAGTTTAATGGTGTTATCTATTTGTTATTCATTGCTGTTAAAGTAGTTGCAATTAGATGGAGTAGGAAGCAAAGAAGTGACAGAGTCGAGTTTCGCAATGAGGCTCAAGCAATAGAGGTTCGCAATAGTGGTTCGACCCTGTGTTAAGAGTAAAATCTTACTCGCAAACTCAGTCATGAGACCAATTTAGATCATGAGTGTTAATTCAAGGTTTTGCTTACAGTACAAATTCTACGTAGCCCTACTTTGTCTCTTCGTCATTCGCACCTAAACTCGTACTCGTACGTACGAGTACGAATAGTACGATACCGTACTATCGAAACAAAACACGAACCTCTAAATCGTGATTGCGAAACATCCATTGGGTGATTCCCGAAATACTTTTATGTACTACATAAACCGGAAATTTTCTACTTGACCAGTCTTTTTGTTACAAATCATAGTTGACGTGAGCTCACGCCGACTATGATTTGTAACGTTACACTTTTTTATAACGGAATTCCTGACTGAAATTTCTCTCGGTCCCTAATAGGACCCAACGGACTAATCACACATCCAACGGATCAGATTGCCAATTTTGGCTTATTACAGTACGAGTACGAGTACGAGTACTAGTACTAGTACAAAATATTGTCCAACGCACCACAACAACCAAATTGTATCAATAAATAATGCTTTATCTGCTGTTGTTGCTGCTATGTGACAACAACAAGATGCATCTTCAGCTCCGGACATAATTTTTATATCGTAATACAGCAGCAATGGTGAAGACAGGAAAAAGGTCGGGGGAAAAAAACTACAGCAGAAGTGAAGTCTTGGAACTTCTATACACCCTCAAAGCAATCCTTCCTCCTGTTGGTCCCAAGGATTGGGCACAAGTCTGCCAAATCCATAATGACAACTTCCCTTATACCAATTGAAGTGTTGAGAACCTCCGTAGGAAATACAACGGTGTATATCGTAAACAAATTCCTACTGGGGATCCAAATTGCCCCAAGGAGGTAAAGTTGGCAAAGAGGGTTAAGTATTTGATTAAGTGCAAGGAAGGAGTTGGTGATGGGCAAGAGCCATACGGAATGGAAGAAGGATACCAGACCAACACGGAAGAGGAAGAATACATAGTAAGTAGTGGTGAGGAGCAGCAGGAGGAGGATGACAACTCTGACAATGATAACATTCCTCCGATACCACTTGGTCAACCTTCGCAAACAATGACTCCTCAGCCAACCCAACAGTCAACGGAGCCAACCCAGCCATTGAAGCCAACCCAACAGTCAACGGAGGGGCCAACCCAGCCAACACAATAGCCGCTTTGTCAACCTTCCCAACCAACCCAAGAAGAATCAGAACTCAATTCACCAACTGCCATAAACAATACACCAACGACTCCCATAAACGTACCACCAAGAATTGTTGTTCCGCGCTCTCGGTCTTGGCCGGCTTCCTCTCCTTCTTCATCTCAACGGTTTCCTGCCGCGCGTGCTTCCCCTTCTCCCACCACCACTCCGCGATCCAAGAGACAGTACCGCAGGAACGCCAACACCAGCACAAACACCAACACCAACACCAACACCACCACCACCACCACAACCAACGGACGCCAGGAAATTCTTGATTTCTTGATAGCAAATTCCAAGCGTGAGAGGGAACAAAGGATAGAGTATCAACGGCTTGAAAGAGAACAAAGAATAGAGTATCAACGGCTTGAAAGGGAACAAAGAGAGGCTGCATTGGAATCGCTGAAGGCTGCCATAGTAGATGTTGCCACCATATTCCTAAACGGGCTTTGTCCCAACTCCAACTCAAATCCCAACTCCAACTCCAACTCAAATCCCCCCCAGCCAGGCAATCCCAACAACTCCAACTCCGACTTGGTTCCCCCCCCGGCCGGCGATGCCGGCGATTCCACTTCAGGGTCTGGTGGTTCCTGTTTAATAGCAGGAAGATCCGGAAAAATAGCAGGAAGATCCGGTGTAGGTTCAGCAGGAAGATCCGGAAAAATAGCAGGAAGATCCGGTGTGGGTTCAGAAAAATCAGAATTGGAATCAGAATCACCAAGCAAATCATTATCATTAGATGGGTTGGGAAAAGCGACTCCGTTAATAACGACTGGTGGTGGATTGCTGGTTCCATTTGGAAGGACTGGATTGGTCCGTGGAAGATTGGTGTGTGCAAGAAGCTTATAAATCTCTTGTCGGTGTCGACCAATCTCTCGCTGGTGATAAAGAATCAGTTCCCTGTATTCTTGTTGGGTTGTGGCTTGGTCTTCTCTTTTTGCTTTGGCTAAAAGAGACCGAAAAATATGTGTCTTTTCTTCTTTGGAAAGTAGCACCACCATTGTCGGTTGGAAGATTACGATTAGTAGTAAGATCAGATTAGTAGATTAGTAAGTAGTGGTAACAAGTTGCTTTTGGTTTTGGAAGAAAACCAATTATAAGCTTTGCAACTTGCCAAGAAAATGAAATAATGAATTACTCACAAAAATAATGAATTACTAGCAACTACTAGCAACTACTAGTAATATCTCATGCAATCGTAAAGTTGGTGGGAGTACATGAAAGTCTCAAATCAGTCGGAATCAAATTGATAGGAGTCAACGATTCCCACGTCAACTCCCATTTCGATTCCCATTTCCATGTATGGAAGAACTGATGGGATTAACCCGTCCGGCGCTGTGTTGAACCCCTCTTAAAGAGTTGAACCCCTCTTGAGGAGTTGTGCGGTTTTTACAAACCCAAACACCAAAAGCGAAACTACTCCGGATCAGCAGATCAAACGAAACTACTCCAGATCGTAACACTAGTACTCGTATAAACTACTTGTAGTATCTTTCCAGCAAGCTCTAAGCTCATAATTCCAAAAGTTACCAACAGCGAAAGCTATGTCCAAATCTACAGCAAAAGCTACTACTAATTTGTAAATTAAAAAGCTAATCTTTATCTACACTTTGCAATCTAATCAACCATCATGGTCGATGGTCGATAATCGATAATCAATCAATCGACCATGGTGGAGAACTGACAATCCACTTTGGACCGATCGACCGTATTGACCATGATCCCACTCAACAACAATCTACTCAACCGGAGAATCAATACTTGGAATCGACAATCTACTCAACCACGCAAAGCGAAATTTGAAGGCGAACTGCTCAACGGCTCAACGGTCGAAGAGGCCGGTGGCATCTTCCGGTAGGTTGTCGTCATAAGAGAAGTATCCTTCCTTCTTATGCATAAAAACATTCAGGATCTGGTTGTGACCAATGGTACTTGTTTGGTAATTGTACAGAAGCATCATTAAGTTCATAATGACCTTCCTATCACCAAATGTCTCCAATAGGAGCCTGTCTTTCAATCGCGGAAACTGCCCCTGGGTTATTCGCATCCCCCACTTTGATAACTGTCAAAGGGGCGTTGCTTCTCTGTTCAACAGAATAGCCTCTAGGGTATCCGGATCATGCTGCAAACTTTGGACAAGGCATTGGTGTCTCCCTGTGGCAACCCTAAATGCAGAGTCAACACAAACCATCGCTTGGAACTTGACGAACAGTTCTTCTATTTTATCATAAACACCATGATCGGCGATCGTGCTGTCATGCCAGGTACCGGGGCAGTTGTAACAGCAAATACAAATTCTCCCATCGGCAGCAAAGACAAAGACACTGTTGACATACGTATCACAGACCCAGCTGTTGTAATACCGGCTCTGAATCAACCAATTGGAAGACTGCTGAATTTTGACTTTGAGTCCATCGGCCGCACCCCAGACATGGCGTTCTTTTAATCTGGGATATTTGGCACCAATCACGCTGATGTATTCCTCCAATTCTTCTTCAGTTGGAGGTCTAATCATTGCGTTTGAATGATACTGCGATACGAACAAAAGAACCTTTCTGGAGAACTTCAACCATTTGTACATAACAGTAGAGGTGAGTCCAAACACCATAGACACAGATCTTGCAACAGATCCTCGTGTTCTAAACCAATGAAGTACTAAACCAAGACAGCAAGTTGCATTTGCCTCACGCTATCTTCCACTCCATACTCCATTAGCGTTAACCTTCCTCTTCCAAACAGCGTCGGTGGTGTATCTATCAGCTGTGTAACTATCAAATGTTGGTTCAAATAGACCAAGAAGCTCTCTAAAGACTGTGTGGTCCACACCACAGCAGTTGAGAAGAGCCTGTTCGTTGCCAGAGTTGAATAGATAAAGAAAGGGAGACTCGGAATGACGGCGTAGGGCTATCCTTGGTGTTCTCCTATCTCTTCGGCGCCTTTCTTCCGCAGTGTCATCATCATCATCATTATGATCGTCATCATCCTCCTCCTCATCTTCTAGAAGATACAAGCAAACAAGCAACTCGAGTGACATAGTCAACGGATGGGCAACTATTTATGCTGTCGGTTGAGTACTACCTATCGCCGGTTGAGTACCTAGTATTGTCGGTTGAGTCGAAACGTTGAGTTGCTGAAATGGTGAGTAGGTGAAAATGAAAAATTTGATCGTGAAGTCACTGAAAAATCTGAACGTCACTGAAAAATCTGAACGGATTAAACCCACATGTTTAATCGTATGAAGAAGACAAATTTGGCTAATATTATTGTCCATGTCATCAGATTCCAGATTCCAAAATGAGATTTATGCACTTTCCCGCCAAAAAAAGTATGTATGAAATTTTCATTCCCGAAATACTAAAAACATAAATTTATGTACGTTATAAACAAGTATTTCGGGAATCACCCATTAAAAGACAAGGCTATGCTGGGACAGCATGGGATCCTTTTTAAGATACCTGAAGTACTTCGTACTATTTCAATGTATCATGTTGTTCAAAGTTGGTATAACTTATTGCTAGTCATTCGTTCAAATCGCTTGCTCCTCGTCTTGTTGGTGTTTATCATTTTTCATTACAGTAGCAATATATTATGATAAGTTTTCTTAAATTAATTGAGGTCTAATGTATGAGATGCATTGCATTGTATAGTACAGAGCATAGGACAACTTTGCTCGCATGCAACTTAATCGGAGGGCAATTTCCTCTTTTTGTTTCAACAGCGACAGACTGGATAGATAGAAATAATTCGATGCGCTGGTATTTTTGTGAATAGTTCCTTCACCACTTATTGTATGCTTCCGAGGAGACGAAGGCTACAACATTCCCCACAGAAGTCGTCTCTCGTTCTTTTCGAGGAACCACATATACTCCTCGAGGGTAGGATCGCGTTGTCATCACCGAAGAATCATCATCTTCTGTTGTGGTCGCGATCCGATCCATCATGTCGAGGATGCTTTTTCGTCGTCGATGTTGTGGTCTTGATGAGCATACACTGCTGTGGCAATTCCTCCTCATTATCCTTTCGTCGATGCCACAACGGTCACCACTAAATGCTCCACTGTTGACTACGAATTCTTCGTCAATTAAATCGTAAAGACTGACGCTTCGTGTGTGAGTACTACTTGACTCTGTCAGCGACGACGACAGGGATAACGAACGGGCGGGACCAACCGAACGATCCGGTGAACTGCAAGAGTTTGCATCGGATCCTAGTGTAAAATCACGGCGGGGAGGCACCAGGATATCCCGATTGCGAGCTTCCACGGAATATCGGACCCCAGTTGGTGTAGCAGGAGCACTCCTTGTTGTTGTGTTCATGGCTTTTTGTAGCCTCCTAGTATTTTGGGTCTCTTCGTGAAATTTCCTCGAGTTATCTGTTTTCGTGGTTGTTTCCGGTATCATCTTTAAAGCAAACGAACTCTAGCCGAGACTGGTTTCTCAAATGGGATTGGCTTTAGCTTTTGGCGAGGACTATTTAACATTCAAATTATTTTTCTTCCATCAGTGTGTCGAATGATTACCGTACTATGACGTGACAGACAAAGTCAAAACATCACGCACTCGTAAGATACCCGCAGAAAAACGATAGTTTTTACGAAGATGACAGAATGATGAGAAGGTTCGAAGGCCACTTTGAGGAAAGCCGAAAAAGCAGTGAGAAAGCGTGGCAACAGTATGGATGGAACCGTACTATAGCCTCAAAAAGTTCTGTTCCTGACCAAGGGTACATTTTGTGCTCTACATAGGCGCGATGAAGAAGAAGAGTTTTTAGAGAGTAAACAGAAGGTCTTGTGCCTCTTGCATAGATATTCTTTGTATGCATGATATTTGTTGTAGGGAACGTGTAACGAATAAAAACCTTGCGAGTTTTTCGAGGATGCCGCACACGTGTTTGGGAAGTAAACGGCAGACCCGCCGTGTCCCCTCCACAGGGCTCTTACCGTAGATTCATTGGAATTCGGTTTTCGAAGAAATCTGGCGACAGATCTCATCTCATCTTCTTATTGGTTTCTTAGACGAAATATTTTTTGGCATGCGTCACGTTGCTGTCACATAGATATTGCATGCCCACTCCAGCCATTGATTTTTGACTTGCTATTGGATTGAAAGTAGCGATTTTTTCTAAATTTCGTTGATAACTTTAACCGTTCGAAAACTCCGTGTCATGCTCCTACGCAAGGCATCTTCTGAAAAGAAAAAATATCGTCAATAATGCAGAAATAAAGCCCAACGTGTAGTCACCACGTTACCTTTGATGTCACGATTTTTCTTTTTCCATTTTAGCGGGCAACGTACTTCCAGTTGTCAATTAGTCCGACGATAAACGTCATAATTGTACCAACCCGATGGTAATCTTAGACTTATTGTATACCGGTACGGTACGAAAAATAAGAAGTAATCGTACTGAATTGCGATATTTATGCGCCAATTGTGCTACCGGTATTTGTTTAATGAAAAGTACTATTGATTCCTACCGGTACTCGTACGAGTATGTGTGTTAATGATGAAGAGACAAAGTAGGGCTACGTAGAATTTGGACTAGAGCGATTTGTTGAACATTGTCGTATCTCGTCTCTCCTTCTCCCGATACACGTCCAACCGTCATCCCAAGGAATTCGAACTCCAATCATATGATTCAATTCCGAGAACACGTCACTTTTGTATATGAGAAGCTTCTCCCAATCTAATACGATTGAATACAAAAGTATCCAAAAACATGTTTCTTTCTTCAGATTTATCATTCCCACAATTCTAAATTCTTACTAAATCAAACTACCATTACACATTCTCTTTTTAGAGGCTTACGACACTGTTTAAACAGTCAAATAAACGCTTCTATTCGATATATATCCTTCACTATTACTCGAGTATTACAATTCAACGCTTTACACTCTAATCAACACTTTTCCTCACCCGTACTAACTATCAACAATTCTATTCACAATGACTACTTACAATCTTATCCCCTTCAAGTTCGATTTCAATCCGAACACGATTGAAAAAGTGGAATACAAAACTTCAAGAGTCGAAGATGGTGTTACCGAAACAACCAAAGTGAAAGTCCCCATCATTTCTCACTCTTCCACTCATATGCAAATCATTCACTCTATTCATGAATTCAACAAGGCCAGACGAACCCTCGAATGGGACGATGGCGCCAAGCTCTTCAACAAGTTCCCAGACATCCTCAATGACTATGCTGACGATGCTTGGTTCACTGAACAAATCGAAGATCTTGAAGAAACAGAAGACAACTTCGATATTGTCATAGGGCAATTTATCCAATTCAAGTTCTCCAACAACTTTGATGCCTACCGCAATCACAAACGATTCATCCTCAATATCAAGAAGACTTCCAACATGACAGTCAACAAGTTTGTTTCAATGGTATCTTACCATAACAAAGCCATTCTCCCTCTGCTTCCTGGTGCTCCCGATGACCCAAATCTTGCTATTATTGATGGCGAAGACTTCAAGAGCTTGATCTACAAATCCATGCCTGAACAATGGCAACACACCTATGAAGAACACAATTCACCCTTTGACGATGAGCTCCATCAAATCATCACCAGAATGGAAAGACTACACCAAAAATCCATACGTAACAACAACAATAACAATAACAATAACAACAATCAAAACAACAATCAAAACAACAATCGCCAAAACAACAACAACAATGGCAATCGAAGCAACAATTCGAACAACAACAACAACAACCAACGGAACAACAACAATGGCAATCGAAACAACAATTCGAACAACAACAACCAACGCAACAACAATAACAACAACAAACAAAGACTACAATCTTTGGACCCTTGTCCCATACATCCAGCATCGAACCACACATGGGGACAATGCTTTCAAAACGCGAGCAATCCTAACAGAAACAACCGCAATAACAACAACAACAACAACAACAACAATCACAACAACAATAACAACGACTCATATGTCAACAATCGTTCTGATGATAACAACAACAACACTCCACCTACTCCTCCAGATATGGAACAACACATGTGCGTTGTTATTCAAGAACACTCCGAGTCCCCAGAAGAAATTTGGCATGATCTCTTTCACGTCGATATTGAAGCCGACTCCGAATACTACGATAAAGACATTCAACGGTTCCCGTCATACAACAATGATTCGTGCGTTGATATTCCAATGGAAGAATTGATCTATATCAACAACAAGCCTAACAAGGAACCACTCACTGATTCTTATGTCATATCTCCTAGCCCACCTAACGGCTACATCGAAAACTTCACTGCTCTCTCCAAACCAAAGGAACCTCAAGATCTTGCTCCAACGACCATCACTACTTGCAATCAAGTAAATGAACACAAAGGAAAATACTACTTCAAGACACTTTTCGACTCGGGATCAACAAACAATCTCATTCTTCAATCATCCCTTCCACCAACAGTCATCCTCCATGACCTGGAAACTCCGGTCAACATGATCACCACCAATGGCAAAGCCAGCTCCTCCAAGTATGTAAACCTTCACAACCTCATGCTTCCTGAACTATCCTTCTCACTCCTCATCAACAAGATCAAGTGCTATGTAGTTGACGCCAAAATGAATTACCATTTCATCCTTGGTCGAAAGACTATGAAGGACATTGGAATCAAAATGGATTTTGAAAACTCAACCATGACCTGGTACGAGAAAACAATGCATTTCATCCACCAAGTTACTTCCATGACAAGACTATCATCCAAAGAGTCATGTCCAATGAACCATACACCGTTGCCGAATGCTACATGAACCAAGCCAACCAACAAGCTTACGTTGATGGAGCAACCAAATACGAAAAGACTGATCTACCCAAACTAGTCTCTGAACAAACTCATCTCAATTCATATGAACAAGAGCGTCTCCTCAAGATCCTCAGCCCACATGCCAAGCTCTTCGAAGGTCTCACCGACCGCGAACTAGGAATCTTTCCGGACAAAGAATTTCACATCAATCTTCAACCCGATGCAGTTCCATTTCATATCAAGCAACCATACTCCATTCCCATCCACCAGCAACAAGCCGTCAAAACCAAACTCCTATGACAAGTCAATCTTGGCATCCTTGAACGTTGTTATGCTACCGAATGGGGAATGCCTACATTTGTGGTGCCCAAGCCAGATGGTTCCTGCCGTCTAATCAGTGACTTTTGTGAACTCAAAAAGGTCACCAAGAAACTTCATTACCCACTACCAAAGATTCAAGATATCTTCCACCGGCGTCGAGGCTTCAAATACCTTACACTCATCGACGTCAGCATGCAATTCCACACCTTCAAACTCGATGAAGAATGTTATTTTCCTTCTGAATCCGGTCCGTTGAGGGTCTGATTCAAAGGCTTCTGAAGAACAGCAACGCTGCGTTAGTGTGTTAGTAGACGAACAATTGTACTCTACGCGTGACAATTGTGGTTGGATACTTTCGACAACGGATAATCGGACTACAGGCGAGACTATGGAAACGCCAGATCTCTTCTTACTGTGAACAGCGAGATAGACCTTAGTAATGTAGATTACAGGTAGTTGATAGCAACCAGTGTGAATTTTGGGATTTAAATCAGTTGAATGTTAAAAGTATGAGATAAAGTGAAATCTTGCCAAAATGCAAGATATCTCTTTTATTGAGGTGAAATACGTTGCAACTGCTGTTGCGTAGTGATGAGATTACTTGCTGATTATTTCCGTACATGCATTGGTCGTTGACCGTATGTATATCTGTGTGTATATATATATATTGTGTGAGAATCACATGCCAACGGTTTTCTTCTCTTGTTCCGTTAGGAAGACTCCAT
Source organism: Pseudo-nitzschia multiseries (assembly GCA_037355745.1). Lineage (NCBI taxonomy): Eukaryota > Bacillariophyta > Bacillariophyceae > Bacillariales > Bacillariaceae > Pseudo-nitzschia > Pseudo-nitzschia multiseries. The sequence continues at coordinate 23,277,621 of CM074785.1, read as the reverse complement.
GATATGTTTATCATTAAGATCAGGAATTGCTCCCGTAGCTCGTGTGATACTTTATGAAATCAGAGTTTGCTCATCGAAGAACAATGGCAATACTATAAAATAGAGATTGCTCACCGTCAATGCGCGATGGGAATCGATGCTCCATGGGAATCAATATGCCGTGGGAATCGATTACTTTGGTTGATACGGGACTCATTGATTCGTACGAATAGAATACCTACCATCGGGTAGCTTTGGTACTTCTGGACACGAAAGGAATTTAATACTCCCCATGTTTCCTTGTGAAAGGTCATCACGTTTTACATGATGATTCCATCGTCTTGTAGGAGGTTGCTGGTATTCCCACAAAAGTGGAAGATGGGCTTGAGCAGTGGATACACAACTGAGTGTCCCCAATGCTTGGTGAGAATATCTGCACAGTTATCCTTACCTGGGATGTGCAGCATTAGAATGAAACCTCTCGCTATCATGCTTCGTACATAGTGAAACGATAGGATGTTGTGACGCTTATGCAACCTTGCATAAGGAAAGGTTGACGTTTGGATCATCTTCTCGTTGTCGCCCCATGAGTAGGAGATGTCATGGACTTGTGTTCCGAGGTATCGGAACGAGTGACGTAGATCAACAATTTGCTCAATGCAAGTTCTTCCTGCAACGAATTCAGCTCCAAAGGTGGCTGTTTCCATAGTAGATTGCTTCTTTGAGAACCACATCATGGGAGTCTTGTTCGTGAAGTGAAGGATGCCGGTTACAGCCTTACCACTGAGAATGTCATGCATGAGATTCGCATCATAGAAGTGTGTTAGCACTACTGTCTACCCAAGTGGTGCAGGAGCGTCGCCAGGTAGCTCTTCAGAATGCTCCCCATAGACGGTGTTGGACCAATTGATGGTGTCTGGTTTAGTCAATATAAAATCTGGGGGTTCCACGCGGAACCTGATCTTAAAATGTCTAAACTTGGAGATATATCCGTAGATAGGTTTGGCACGATCAAGGTGTCTGTCTCGTGGTTGAGCTCTGAAACTCGAGAGTGTCATCACGGCTGTTTGAACATCAAATCGTCCAATGGCGATGATCTATTGGAGTGATCCGATCATGCTTTGGTATTTCTGGATACCAGTTTCCTCAAGAAAAGCCGAGGAATCCAATTCAGGATGATCATTTTCGGCGATGGGCGATTGGAACCTAGTGTTAGGTTTGCATCCAAACATTTGTTCATGAGATGCTTCCATCTTTTCGATGAACTTGATGGGATTCATACAAAGAACACCATGTGCGTCTCGCTCAAATCCACAGCCCAGATGAAAATTCATAGGTCCTGACCCCTTCAGTTTGAAGTTGTATGGCTCCGCCTGTAATATTTCCAGGAAAGAATTGGGATCTGCCATGCAAAGACATAGATCATCGACATATGTGCATATGAGTTCATATACACGTTCCCCATGCTTGTTCATTCCAGCCTTGAGAAAGATTTCCGGTTCAGCGCGGGATCTTTTGAAGCCGAGTTCAATAAGGCAAGCTGCTAGTAAATCACCAAAGCACTTGCCGGATGATCTGAGTCCATATAAGGCCTTGTAGATGATCAATAGGTGACCTTCTAGTGATCCGAATTCTGGGCCTGCCTTGATGCAGACTTTCTTGCAAGTAACTGCTTCGAGGTAGGCATTACCTATATTGGTACCCCATGCTTCTAGGCTGTTCAGTTTGGCTAGGAACAGACACATACGTAGGCCGCGGAGAGATACGACACCGGCATAAACACTGTGGATGGGGGCCTCAGTGAGATTACCGTTTGCAACAAGATGAGCCTTGTGTCTACCATCGTGCTTGACAGCATATATCATGTGTACCTTGATCTGTTGGAACCCGGGTGGGATGGAGCTTGTCTTGTACACGCCTTTATCAATAAATGTATTGTATTCATTTAGCTGTTCCATTTCAAGGGTGGTGACGTCTTCCCATTTGTGGTTTCCGTTGGCTTGATCAAATTGGAGGGCTTCTTCGTGGTTACGAGGTACCTTGAATCCATATTGGTACTGTGGGGTGGTACGGAAAGACCAAAGTTTAGCTTGATGCACAAGTTGATCAAGTTTCTTGGTTCGTCGTGCTAGATTGGTGATTCGTTTGAGACGTTTCCAACCTGGGAGTTCAAGCAAGTTGTTTTCTTTCCCATATTTGGCAACGGTAACAGGATCATCAGCCGCAATGTTGGCTAGAGGTTCATATGTTCGTTCCATATTTTCCCATTCAATCCAGAGGTTATACTTGGAGCCTTTTTATTGAGGATGCCTTTTATCCAATGGACCTTGGTGTCCTAGGATTCGGCAAAACGACCAAAGTTTTCCGTCTTCTTGGGTTGAATCACGATGGATGTAATTCATGACATCATTGTATGCAATGATATCGGCAAGTTCGTCATCAGAGTGCTTGCACTTGAATTTGATGAAGTCATTATTGCGTTCAAGACTGTCTTCTACTTCGACGATGGTAAGACACTTTTGAGTACCATCGGGGTTGGTTACAAGGAAAGATCTTCCTTTTAGATCGGCAATCGGGACCGTAGGAATGGTAAGTGGTTTACCCTCATCGTCAAATTGTGCATTGCCTTCTTCATCAGTAACAACTACCTGTGATGGGTCTACTGAAGGAGTAGCTGGGTTGGTGTGTGGAGTTGTGACGTCACTAACATCAAAGTATGCTAGCTCCGGTGGATCAAAATCATCTTCAGTGAGGAGAACGCCATCGGATGTCTTGCTGAAGATGTGTGTCGTAGGAGGCGTCCGAGAACTGTTTCTCTACCCCCCGCGGGCTATCGCGCGGTATTTTTACAATTCTTGACCCTATTTTTTAAATTTCCTATCTTTTTAGGTCGCGTGTCTACTAAAAAACCTCGCGCGTCGCACACCTTTACTTTCGAGACAATATCTCGTCACTCCTCAAACAAAATAGCTATTTTAGGGTTAAGGATATCATATTCTTTTCGTGTCAAGCACTATTTTGTGTACAACTTATGCACGAATCATGACTATTTTTATCTTCTCAACATGTTGCCACCATATAACGGGCGTCCCGACTCCAACTCCAACTCAAATCCAACTCCAAAAAATCCCATTTTCATTTCAATGGATAGGGACCTGTCCCCCCCCCCCCCCCCTTGTATCTCATAAACCAAGAACTCCAAAAAGTTGGTAGGATAGGCAAACGATTCTGGACAACAATACTAAGAAGGCCTGCAAGTCTCAAAGGGATCTGCCGTATGCGTTCGATTAGAAGCAATAGGAGGGCCTAGCAGAGGACTCCAAATCCGAATTTTCACCTCCACAGAAAACACCCCCTCCAAACCCAAGGGACAGCAGATATCTCCATACTGAAGGCGCCGCGGGCAACGATATTGCAGGGATCTCTTCATTATATCGAGAAGGACAAGGCCTGCAAGTTTCGAATCGATTGATTGAGTGGATTGGAAGTATCTAACCGGCAAAGCATTGGACACACAAGGTCCATTTTGAAGGTAAAGAAGGAAAAAAAAACGGTGAATATTAATATCTCCATACTGAATTCGCCGCGGGCAACGATATTGCAGGGATCCCTTCATTATATCGAGAAGGACAAGGCCTGCAAGTTTCGAATCGATTGATCGAGTGGATTGGAAGTATCTAACCGGCAAAGCATTGGACACACAAGGTCCATTTTGAAGGTAAGCAAAGGAAAAAAACGGTGAATATTAATATCTCCATACTGAAGTCACCGCGGGCAACGATATTTCAGGGATCCCTTCATTATATCGAGAAGGACAAGGCCTGCAAGTTTCGAATCGATTGATTGAGCACATTAGAAGAATCAAACCGGTGAAGCAGATTGGGAAAATTTGGTTGTATTTCAAGGAAGCAACCCAAATAACGGTGACAGCAGATATCTCCATACCGAGGTCGCCGCTGCCAACGATATTGCACAGACCTCTTCATTATATCGAGAAGGAGACGTCCTCCAAGTTTCGGATCGATTGATTGAGAGGAATAGAAGAATCGAACCGGTGAAGCAGATTGGGAAAATGTGGTTGTATTTCAAAGAAACACCCCAAATAACAGTCACAGCAGATATCTCCATATCAACGACACCGACAGCAACGATATTGCAGGGTCCGCTTTATTACATATATAACAACACGCCGCCTAAGTTTCGAATTGATTGATTCAGCGGATCAGAAGAATCAAACCAGTGAAGCAGAGGGGCAAAATTTGGCTACATTTCAAGGAAGCAACCCAAACAACAGTCACAGCAGATATCTCTGCACCAACGGCACCAACAGCAACGATATTGCAGGGTCCTCTTCATTACATATATAACAACACGCCGCCCAAGGTTCGAATTGATTGATCCAGCGGATCAGAAGAATCGAACCGGTGAAGCAGAGGGGCAAAATTTGGCTACATTTCAAGGAAGCAACCCAAACAACAGTCACAGCAGATATCTCTGCACCAACGGCACCAACAGCAATGATATTGCAGGGGCCTCTTCATTACATATATAAGAACACGCCGCCCAAGTTTCGAATTGATTGATCCAGCGGATCAGAAAAAAACAACTCAACATGGATGGGAAAGATGATGGGCAAAATTTGGCTAAAAAATGGGCTTCCAAGCCCCGGCCCGGTTGCTGTTGTTGCTCTTGCTTTGCGACTCGATTGTTCTCAGTGGCTCCTGTTGCTCTCGCTCTTGCTTGCTGTCAAATCGACAAGTCAATTGTTGTTGCCGTTGCCGGGACGAATTGCCGTTGGATGACAACGAATCAATTTGGCGTTGGAGTAGATGGAGGAGGAGGAGCGATTCTATGCCAACGATTCGTTGCCGCTTGCCGGTGGAGGAGGAGGAGGAGCGAGGTTGTTGGATCGCCGGTGGAGGAGGAGGAGCAATTCGATGCCAACGATTCGTTGCCGCTTGCCAGTGGAGGAGGAGGAGCGATTCGATGCCAACGATTCGTTGCCGCTTGCCGCTGGAGGAGGAGCGATTCGATGCCAATGATTCGTTGCTGCTTGCCGGTGGAGGAGGAGGAGGAGCGATTCAATGCCAACGATTCGTTGCCGCTTGCCGGTGGAGGAGGAGGAGCGATTCGCTGATTCGTTGCCGCTTGCCGGTGGAGGAGGAGGAGCGTTTCGCTGATTCGTTGCCGCTTGCCGGTGGAGGAGGAGGACGAGCGTTTCGCTGATTCGTTGCCGCTTGCCGGTGGACGAGGAGCGTGTCGAATCGGCGAGTCGTTGCCGTTGTTGTTTCCAACGAGCCTATTCAAATAGATGATATGATAATTGAACAAAATGGGTGAGTATCTATTGATGTACTACATAGAGTAAATAATAACAACAGAATAATATAATGTACATGCCGATCGATTTGTAAACACCTACAGGGGAAGATTCGTTGCTTCCGATTCGCACGGAGAAGATTCGTTGCTTCTGACAATCGTCCGGTTTCGTCAACACCTACAGGGGAAGATTCGTTGCTTCCGATTCGCACGGGGAAGATTCGTTGATTCCGATTTGATGGTTGCTTCCAATCTGTTTCGATTACTGATTCCAATCCGTTGCTCCCAATCCGTTGCTTCCGATTTGGTGGTTGCTTGCGATCAATTCCTGTGAAAATAAGAAGAAAACAGAAGGGAATCAGTAATGCCGGTGGAGTGGAAGACCAATATGCCGATGCCGATGCGGATGCCGATGCCGATCTCTCTCATTCTTACCTTTGCTTGTTCCGACGTTCCGACAATCGTCCCAATGAAATTGTAGTTGCTGCCGTAGATTACTTCTTACTCCATGTCACAAAAAACAGTACCTTGTTCCTGTTGATATAATTGCAAGGGACAAAGCCAGTTCATTGATTACAAGACGTATATGTAAGGCTGCAGTCCAAACAATATCTATCCAGCAAATCCCCTTCTCGTCAAATGCTAACTACTTCTTTTCCAGTACAAGGCTGTTATTTCGGACTAAAATAAATGAGAACGGATCGTTGTGCTCAAAGAGGGTCGGATCCCACGTTCTCGGACGGAGTGTTGATTGCAAGAACCAACACTCTACTCAAATAAGTCGGATGTAAGAAGGCAGATTATGAAGTGTATTTTTTTTGTTGCGAGGTAGATTGTTTTTTTTTGTTGTGAGGTAGAAAAAGTGATTTTTTTTGTCGCAAGGTAGAAAATAACATTACTGTGTGTTTGTGTGAGAGAGATTTTTTTTTTGTCGCGAGGTAGAAAAAAATCATCGGTCGATCGAAGTAGGTACTACATCCTGTAGAATTCTACATGAATCCTACACGTTTTTAGTACTAGATAAATTCTCAGTACTGAATCCGCGTAGGTTTCTACACGAAAAGATGTTTACTTCTTACTACATAATTTTTGGTATTGAATCCGTGTAGGTTTCTACGCGAGTAGATTTGAACGGTCGAACGTTGGAATTTTCTTATTAGTACTGAATCTACATGCTAGTACTGAATATACGTACATGGTACAGGGGGGTAAATAACTTGCGAGAAGTCCACATATACGAACAAATAATTACTGAATTTTCGAACAGGATGTAACCTTAACCATATTGGAAACAACTTTTCCACACAGAACGCCCAAAATGATGTGGTTTGACTTTCCAAATGGCAAACATGAGGGTATTTTGGGTGTAATTCCAGGGCACAAACTAACTTATTTGGTAATGACTCCAAAAGTATCCGGTCCAAGCAATGAATACATTCATCATGACTCATCAAATGCATATTGGGAATAACTTTGTCACACAAAATGCACAAAATGTTGTGGTTTGAATATACAAATGGCAATCATGGGGGTATTTTTGGTGCAATTCCAGGGCACAAACTAACTTATTGGGTAATGACTCAAAAAGTATCTGGTCCAAGCCATGAATACATTCATCATGACTCATCCAATGCATATTGGGAACAACTGTGGCACATAGAATGACCAAAATCTTAAGGTTTCACTCTACAAATGGCAAACATGAGGGTATTTTTGGTGCAATTCCAGGGCACAAACTAACTTATTGGGTAATGACTCAAATAGTATCGGGTACAAGCCATGAATACATTCATCATGACTCATCCAATGCATATTGTAAACAACTTTGTCACATAGAATGCCCAAAATCTTAAGGTTTGACTCTACAAATGGCAAACATGGGGGTATTTTTGGTGCAATTCTAGGGCAAAAACTAACTGATTGGGTAATGACTCAAATAGTATCGGGTACAAGCCATGAATACATTCATCATGACTCATCAAATGCATATTGGGAATAACTTTGTCACACAAAATGCACAAAATGTTGTGGTTTGAATATACAAATGGCAATCATGGGGGTATTTTTGGTGCAATTCCAGGGCACAAACTAACTTATTGGGTAATGACTCAAAAAGTATCTGGTCCAAGCCATGAATACATTCATCATGACTCATCCAATGCATATTGGGAACAACTTTGTCACATAGAATGCCCAAAATCTTAAGGTTTGGCTCTCCAAATTGCAATCATGGGGGTATTTTTGGTGCAATTCCAGGGCACAAACTAACTTATTGGGTAATGACTCAAAAAGTATCGGGTACAAGCCATGAATACATTCATCATGACTCATCCAATGCATATTGTAAACAACTTTGTCACATAGAATGCCCAAAATCTTAAGGTTTGACTCTACAAATGGCAAACATGGGGGTATTTTTGGTGCAATTCTAGGGCAAAAACTAACTGATTGGGTAATGACTCAAATAGTATCGGGTACAAGCCATGAATACATTCATCATGACTCATCAAATGCATATTGGGAACAACTTTGTCACACAGAATGCCCAAAATCTTAAGGTTTGACTCTCCAACTGACAAACATGAGGGTATTTTTGGTGCAATTCCAGGGCACAAACTAACTTATTGGGTAATGACTCAAAAAGTATCCGGTCCAAGCAATGAATACATTCCTCATGACTCATCAAATACATATTGGGAACAACTTTGTCACACAGAATGCTGTAAATGTTGTGGTTTGACTCTCCAAATGGCAAACATGGGTGTATTTTTGGTGCAATTCCAGGGCACAAACTAAATTATTCGGTAATGACTCAAAAAGTATCTGGTCCAAGCCATGAATACATTCATCATGACTCATCCAATGCATATTGGGAACAACTGTGGCACATAGAATGACCAAAATCTTAAGGTTTGACTCTCCAAATGGCAAACATGGGTGTATTTTTGGTGCAATTCCAGGGCACAAACTAAATTATTCGGTAATGACTCAAAAAGTATCTGGTCCAAGCCATGAATACATTCATCATGACTCATCCAATGCATATTGGGAACAACTGTGGCACATAGAATGACCAAAATCTTAAGGTTTGACTCTACAAATGGCAAACATGGGGGTATTTTTGGTGCAATTCCAGGGCACAAACTAACTTATTGGGTAATGACTCAAAAAGTATCTGGTCCAAGCCATGAATACATTCATCATGACTCATCCAATGCATATTGGGAACAACTGTGGCACATAGAATGACCAAAATCTTAAGGTTTCACTCTACAAATGGCAAACATGAGGGTATTTTTCGTGTAATTCTAGGGCACAAACTAACTTATTGGGTAATGACTCCAAAAGTATCTGGTCCAAGCCATGAATACATTCATCATGACTAATCAAATGCATATTGGGAACAAGTTTGTCACACAGAATGCCCAAAATGTTGTGGTTGGACTCTCGAAATGGAAAAGATGAGGGTGTTTTTGGTGCAATTTCTGGGCACAAACTTACTTATTGGGTAATGACTCTAAAAGTATCTGGTCCAAGCCAGGAATACATTCATCATGACTCATCCAATGCATATTGTAAACAACTTTGTCACATAGAATGCCCAAAATCTTAAGGTTTGACTCTACAAATGGCAATCATGGGGGTATTTTTGGTGCAATTACAGGGCACAAACTGAGTTATTGGGTAATGACTACATTAATATCTGGTCCAAGCCAGGAATACATTCATCATGACACATCCAATGCATATTGGAAACAACTTTGTCACATAGAATGCCCAAAATCTTAAGGTTTGACTCTACAAATGGCAAACATGGGGGTATTTTTGGTGCAATTCCAGGGCACAAAGTAACTTATTGGGGAAGGACTCAAAAAGTATCTGGTCTAAGCCATGAATACATTCATCATGACTCATCAAATGCATATTGGGAACAACTTTGTCACACAGAATGCCCAAAATGTTGTGGTTTGACTCTCCAACTGGCAAACATGAGGGTATTTTGGGTGCAATTCCAGGGCACAAACTACCTTATTGGGTAATGACTAAAAAAGTATCCGGTCCAAGCAAAGAATACATTCCTCGTGACTCATCAAATGCATATTGGGAACAACTATGTCACACAGAATGCTGGAAATGTTGTGGTTTGACTCTAGAAATGGCAAACACGATGAGGGTATTTTTGGTGCAAATCTAGGGCACAAACTGAGTTATTGGGTAATGCCTCCAAAAGTATCCGGTCCAAACTATGAATACATTTATCAGGACTAATCAAATGCATATTGGGAACAACTTTGTCACTCAGAATGCCAGAAATGTTGTGGTTTGACTATCCATATGGCAAACATGAGGGTATTTTTGGTGCAATTCCAGGGCACAAGCAGTCACATTTGGTAATGACTACCAAAGTTATTGTACCAGGCCATGAATGCATAACACATGACTTACGAAATGCATGTTGGGAACAACTTTTAAATGCATATTGGGAACAACTTTGCCACACACAGTACAGACAATGTTGTGGTTTGTAGATACAAATGGCACACAAGACAGTACGGTATGTTAGGTGCAGTCTACGAGATTCTACATGTGACTAGAGGATTGAAATACATAACCTTAGTGTGATCAAAAGTTTCCCTTCTGAAAAAATTATGGCGCGGGAGGGGTGGCTGGCACAGGTACGTGATCTACTTCTACAAATATAACAGCGCGCCCAAAACCAGACAACACACAGAAGAAGTTAGGGAAAACAACATAGTACAGAACCCACGGAAAAACTCTACACACAAAACATCGTACACATACTACACAAAACACCGTACACACACACACACACACGACACACACAACACACACAACACACAACACCGTACACAACCCGACAAAATTATTAGTACACACACATAACCACACAAAAAGAAACACATGATTCTTGATCGGCACCGTATTCAGTAAATAAAATACAAAAAATATGAATGCTATCGGAAAGACACGACGAAGCAAAAAATCCGAGGGGAAGACCCTTCGAAACAACAAAACCATCCGGCCCGGTGATCATCAAAATACAGGGGACAACAACGGTAAGAAAAGAAGAGTTAAAACAAACACCGCAATTACTAACAAAGTGTGTAACAGTAATACCACAACTATGAACGCATCAAAGGGCAACAGTAAAAAAAATGGTTCCGACAACACAATTTCTACTACTACAAACACGGAAGAACAAAACACCATCAACCAGAGTAACGAACCAGCGCTGACCATTACCAACACAACCACCACTACAGTAACGAACCAACAGAAAGAAGGAACAAAAACCAATGTGGTAGAGAAAACATCTAAAGGAGAAAGCTACAATTTAGAGGATGTTGCGGAACTTGTCATGAAAAAAATCCAATATGACAAATTGGCAGAGGAACTGGCAAAACACTTACGGCAACAAGAGAGGGAACCACCTATAGGGATGGGAAAGGTAGTAATGGTACCTAAACAAACGGAGGCAACCATGCAGGGAGAGGGGACTGATAATGCCAGCAACACAAGAGAACGAGCAGTAAGTACAATTACAGACGAATATGGGCTTATAATAGACAACGATATGCTTAAGGCTTTGAGTGATATGACTGAAACAGTGGACAAGCAGCTAAGGGATTACGTCAAAAAACATTGGTACCACAACATGAAGTTCCCTATCAATGAAAAGGTAACGGCGCATGTAATACAAAAAGCTGTTGAAGCAAGTGCGATCATGAAGCCAAAAAATATTCCACTTGCGTCATTCTGTTCCTTTTACAGGAAACGAGTAGGGACAGTACTGACCGCATTGAGGCACAACTCACAAACATTAGCGAGAAAAAACTGGATAGGTAAATACAGGTGGGAGAATTGGTTGTTGAAATTAGGAATTTTGGAATCTATTTTTGGTCCGACAACACTAACATGCTGCCCGTTGATACTGATGATACTTCCGTACAGACGATTACAGAAAAGGTCGAGTCCCTATCACATTCCCTGGTACTGTGGCAGTTATTGAAGGCACAGAATATGAGGACACAGGTATTTTAAACCCTAAATACAGAACATACAAAGACGCGGAAGATGAAGATTTTTATTATTTTGTTACAAGAATCATGTCGGCAATCAATCCGACAAATTCCAATTTCAAACAACGGAAGGAGAGGCACTTGCTGAGTGATATATTTACTATAGCGGATGAAGCATTTGCATTGGTACTGATCTACAATGAGCATCATGTATGGGTGAACCAGCAGCGGCGAAAGGGTGATGCCACAATTCCGCGACAAAAAAAAAATTCTGCGATTCTGACAGTGGAAGCAGAAATGGATGGATGGATGAAGGACGTGAGTTGTTCAGTGACTTGTGCGACAAAATTGGCGAGATGCGAAAACACCCAGAAACAGGAAGGAAATTGGAAGAAATGATGAGGGACAGATTTAGGAACGAAAGTTCAACAGATTACACCAACAATAAGCATGGCGATGCAAATATTACTAGTAGCAGCTCCACTAATTGTAGTGGACCAAAAAAGAAAAAGAAAAGAAACATCTATATTGATCCGGCAATAACAGCATCGATGAATGAAAGTTTATCTATTGGTGAACTAATGTAGAAAATAACAGTACATACATAATACAAACCTACTAATAATCTTGAGCTTAATTTTGAGAATCATAGAAATAATGGAGGATTCGTAATACGTTGCAATAGGAATAAATAAAGCATAATAGAATCTACATTTTAAAAAGGGAATATTGTAGTCGAGAAATAGAATTCACAATTAGGAGAGCAGAATTGAATTGTTGTTTGGTAGATTAATGTTTTGGAATTAATACTGACTCAAGATTTCTTTTTTATTCATGAATACAAGTAAGTGTTGTTCGTACAGAATAATAAGACTGAAATCAATTTTTTTTATTCGAGAGTAGAGTAATGTGCATCACGCGCACAGAATTGTTTTTTGTATTATTTTAAGGCAATAACTGGGGGTGGGAATTTCAGGGTGTCCAGAAATATTGCCGTGTTAAAATCACGCACAAAATTTGTGCGCGAGAAGTAAATTCGAACCCCGCGAAACAGTTCTCGGACGGGACCATCAAAACTCTCCCCATAGTTGTTAGGGAGTGGAGAAGGGGACCAGCTTGGGCTGTCATTGACCTTCTTATATAGAAAGCTCGGTAACAAGGGGTGGGCGGGTGGTTTGATAAGAACCTGATTACCAGATGCAGTAGGTGTTGTATCTGGTTGCTCGGTAGGTACAGACGGCGTGGTGTCGTCATGTTCCGCAGGAGTGGCGAGGCTCCGAGTGGTGTTGGAGTCAGTAGTTGAGATGCCAAGAGGAGTAGTAGCTGGGACGCCCTGTGGTGTAGAATCTTCAGTGGGACTATTCGTAGTGATATGCTCCCCATGTTTTGTGAATGTAGGAGCGTCACCAGTGGCGTACAATCGGGGCAAAGAATCCTTGGCCTTACGCCATTTGATGAAGCTGTCATCAGCAAAGAGCCCAGCTCGTTTGTTGCGAGACTCAGGCGTAAGAGCAGAGCGTACACCAGACCGGTCAAGCAATTTGTTGGTGACTGGATCCCAGATTCGGAAACAAAGTCCATTGCCAACATGTTCGGCAATGCCTACAAAATGACCGAGACGTTCGGTAGACTGGGTACCGAAAGGGGAGTCATTGGTCTTAAAATAAACAGGTTCAAACCAGAAGAAACTGGTGTATGTGCTTATATCGCCAAGTGTACCAGTAGCAATGAAGACCGGTTGTTTGTTCGACAGAGTAGGATCAGAAATAACATTGAGGAGTCCGGCGACGTATGTCATGCACAGCAGCCAGAGATGTGGTGGTGTGCCTGTACGGTCCATGACGCGGTTGACAATGCGCTTAAACGTTTGATATTGCTGTTCAAATTGATTCTGGTGTTGGTGATAGGGCTCACTTTGCCAGAGTCCAATCCATAACATTTTGAGATAATCGGTGACCCTCTTACTAGATTGGTAGTTCCCATGATCACATAGGAGGCAAAGGGGCCTGCCCCATTTTTGAACGAAGTTCTGAAAGCATGATAGAAAGTCGCCGGTGGTGCGCATCTCTTCAACATGTATGATATGGGACTTACGTCCAAAGAAGATCTGGGCAAGTTTGGAACCGCCATCAATAGCTGGGACATCTGAATAGACAGCATCAGACAGGACGTCGTCATTGAATGGTCGAACGTTCATTACCGGCTGGGGGGAATGAAAACATTTGAAAATGTTGCCATCAGGGCTAACCGCTAACGAATCATATTGCATTGAATTCTCAAAAGTAGCTTTGATGCGATCTGTGGAAACCCAACAAAAGAAAGGTTTCAGAGATAAGTAATCATGTTCGTTGGGATAGCGTTCACGGGGTGTAGTTGCAATACGTGTAGCATCACTAGCAGTACAATCCGTGGGAAAGGCAGTGACCGTCCCAGAGATTGGAGGGGAAGTACAGCATGCGAGGCGCTCCTGGTGAATGTAGTTGGTAGGTGTAAGCCAGAATGAGCGATCGCTGGTTCCATGATCATCAATAGGGAGAAAGGGAGACCAAGTGGAGTGGCTGGAGTACAATCTGAGAGTCGTAACCTTGGAAGAGCCAGGAGACACAGAGATATCTAACCCTTCAAGGCAATGTGGATTTCCGTATTCATCGTATTCGGGATATGGAAGTTGTTGCGACTGAGGAGGATATTTCTGAAGGAATTGTTCATCTTTAGCACTGATTGTGGTATTGAGGACGGATGGGTCCCAGTGCTTATCGGATGTCATGATAACATGTGGGAGCGTGTCAAATTCAATAGTCGTGTACTTTCGCATGGCAAGGTATGGTAAACCATGTCGGATGCTAAGAGGCATTGCATATCCATCGGAGGTGGTGATTACCTGTCTACTGCCCGCTTTGATGGATGTGTCATCGACAGTGGAGAAATATGCTTCCATCTGCCCGGAGGACAAGATAGAAGGGTGTTGGCCCGTATATGCACATTCATTGAAAATGAGTATGACGGGACCTCTATTTGAGACAGAATAAGCGCCGCATGTAGCAATGGGAATATTTTGCACTTGGTGATTGTTAATGCCTGTGACATTGACATATCATGGTGGGATATCTTTGGAGATAAGGCATGCATCATTGCTGATGATGCAACCATTTGCACCGCAATCGACCATGGCGAAGCCGGGATTGGTGATCGTAGCTTTGTGAGCACGATAGGTGTACGATGTTACTTGATTATCATGTGGAAAGGTCAGATCATCATCGGGGTTATACCATTGATGAAAATTGACGGAATAAGAGGATGTTCCCACAGGTATCTGGGTATCACCGTCCTTTTTGTACCAAATGTCAGGGTTCTCAGAGAGGAATCGTGCGGGATGCGCAGGCGACATGGAGGACTTGAGGGGTCTTTGGTCCTTGGAGGAAGAAGTCTGAGACTTGTATACACCAAGTGATGCATGAAAGACACCTCTACGATCGTTTTCCACAGCTGGATGGAGGTCTGCCGAGGCATTGGTATGTTCATCTTTGTTCAAGGTATCATCTTTTAGGAATGAGACGGAATGTCCATGTTTGTATGCTTTCCGGGTGATGGGTTTGACAGGATTAGGATCCGGCTGATCATTTGGGAGCAATTTGCGTCGTAATGATGTGACCAATATTTTCTTGCCTTCCGGGGAAAAATTCAGCCAACTCTTCATGTCTTGATGTGATAGGGCCTTCCATATGCCTGTGGGCAGGCGCGTGGTAGG
Organism: Pseudo-nitzschia multiseries; assembly: GCA_037355745.1. Classification (NCBI taxonomy): domain Eukaryota; phylum Bacillariophyta; class Bacillariophyceae; order Bacillariales; family Bacillariaceae; genus Pseudo-nitzschia; species Pseudo-nitzschia multiseries. Next base: position 23,262,534 of record CM074785.1, on the reverse strand, counting down.
GTCAGGTGAACGTCCAGCCTTGAATACCGCATAGTCTTGGTAGTCACCCTCAAATTCGATAGGAAGAGCATAGTCGTCATGGTTTTGACCTTGTCCAGATGAGAAGTCCTGAACATGTGCACGTACCGTTGACTTAGGAGCCGACATTGCGGACTGAGAATCGAGTCGAGTTGCTTCGATTAGGAGCGTGATTTTGAGTTTGTGGATAGCAGCTGCCTCAGCAACTGCATCTGCCACGGTACTATTCGTACCACCTGGGTCCTTGACTTTGGCAAACTGTTCACTTAGCTGAAAGCTGGAATAGCATGCCTGACATAATGCTGATTTTGCAGTATGGTATTCAAGGGGTTTGTTGGGAGGACGAAGCTTGTTGAGGTGATTCAATTCTTCAAACCAATGTGTGATAAACTTCACTTTGGATTCTTTCCAGTTGCTGAGATTTAACTTCAGCAACGCCTGCAATTGAGTTGAGTTGTCATATACTTTGGCTTTTGATTCGCTGTGAAGATTTACAAAATCAAAGTATGCTTGCCGTCCATTGCGTGTGATGGAATGGCTGTGCACGCATGACGCGGATAAGTCACTTTTGAAGACTTCCAACATTAGAACCCAGAAGAAGGCACACTGTTTGACGAAGAGGTCACGTGTATATCCTTGTAGTGCAGCTGGAGGCCAAGTTTCATCAAGGACTGTTTCGGTGTCAATGTCGTATGCCTCGAGTTTAGCCTTGAAACCCACGAGCCAATGTTTGAATCTTGAGTCATTCGTGAGGGGCATAAAGGACTTTTCATCCCGTGCTTTTCGACACCAAGATTTGTACTTCACTTGCTGAGGTGACTTTTTATTAGTTCCCGGTGGAGGAGCTGGGGGGTTCAGGACAGATTCACTCTGAAGGCGTAGAGCGCGTTCCAAGCGAAAGGTTCTGAAGTCTTCATACATATATGACATTACATCCTTCCAATTCTTCCCGTCCTTGCGTAGGTTAGTTGAGAATTCTGCAAGTGCCTCTATGGTCTGTTGGATGGACCGATGGAGATGGGTTGGTAGCCCGCTTTGCGTGTAGGTAAGCTCGCGGGCAAAATCAGGTTCGATGAGTGCGCCAAGAAAGGCCGGCCACTTGCATAATCCTCCCTCTCGGAGAGCTACGCACAGGTTGCTATCAGCTTCCCTTGTTAGGCGGAATATGGTTAGAAGTATCAGCTTCATATTGGTATCAAAACTAGGAAAATTGTTGACAGCAATGGCGTCGCCATCGCCTGTGCTGTTCCCACCTCCGAATGGATTGGCGGGCATGTTCAGTCTTGGTGATGATTCCGATTCATCAGAGGAATCGCGTGGTGAAAGGAAACTGCTCCGTAGACGATGTGCGATTGGCATATGCCAGCGTAGGGATTGTGTTCAATTCCGTCCCTGTTCTTTGTGTGCAAGCCACCTTGGAGCTTGCGACTGTTAATCTATTATTTTCCTTCTGAATCCGGTCCGTTGAGGGTCTGATTCAAAGGCTTCTGAAGAACAGCAACGCTGCGTTAGTGTGTTAGTAGACGAACAATTGTACTCTACGCGTGACAATTGTGGTTGGATACTTTCGGCAATGGATCAGGCGAGACTATGGAAACGCCAGATCTCTTCTTACTGTGAACTTATTCAGACACAGCAAGACAGACCTTAGTAATGTAGATTACAGGTAGTTGATAGCAACCAGTGTGAATTTTGGGATTTAAATCAGTTGAATGTTAAAAGTATGAGATAAAGTGAAATCTTGCCAAAATGCAAGATATCTCTTTTATTGAGGTGAAATACGTTGCAACTGCTGTTGCGTAGTGATGAGATTACTTGCTGATTATTTCCGTACATGCATTGGTCATTGACCGTATGTATATCTGTGTGTATATATATATATTGTGTGAGAATCACATGCCAACGGTTTTCTTCTCTTGTTCCGTTAGGAAGACTCCATGATATGTTTATCATTAAGATCAGGAATTGCTCCCGTAGCTCGTGTGATACTTTATGAAATCAGAGTTTGCTCATCGAAGAACAATGGCAATACTATAAAATAGAGATTGCTCACCGTCAATGCGCGATGGGAATCGATGCTCCGTGGGAATCAATATGCCGTGGGAATCGATTACTTTGGTTGATACGGGACTCATTGATTCGTACGAATAGAATACCTACCATCGGGTAGCTTTGGTACTTCTGGGCACGAAAGGAATTTAATAAAGAATCCAGTTGGAAGTGTGTTCTTGTAACTCCTTTTGGCAAATTTCGCCTCGTCCTTCGTTTACCCATGGGCTTTCTAAACTCTCCATGTTGGGCCCAGGGTTGTATGGAACAAACGTTTTTTCTTCATCTCCCTCAAGTCGAAGTCTACATTGATGATATTGGAATCTTCTCCGATGAACTCAACGCTCACTGCAAGACCATAAATCAAGTCCTTTACCTACTAAAGGCCCATAACTTCTCAGTCAAGCCAGCCAAATGTCACTGGTTGAAAAGCTCTGCATCTTGGCTCGGACACATCATATCTTCCGATGGTGTTAGACCTAATCCTATCAAGATCGAACCCATCCTGAAGCTCACCTTCCCCAAGACCATTACCCAACTCAGATTGTTTATTTGTATGGTTAATTTTTACCGAAACTTTTGGTGCGGACGTGCTGAAGTTCTTGCTCCACTCACAGCTTTATCTGGCCAACAAAAGGGTAAGCTTGCTCCCAATCCAGCACTTATCGAAGCTTTTACTACACGTGCAAAAGCTATGATAGCTGAAGATATTCTTCTCAGTTATCATGATCCGAACAACCATGTCATGTCTACACTGACGCCTCTGATTATCAGTTAGGTGCTGTAATTGTTCAAGACAACCAAATCATCGTCTGTTATTCTCAAAAACTAATCAAGGCTCAACTCAAGTATCCTACCATCGACAAAGAAATGCTCTGTGTAGTCAAAGTCTTCAAAGAATTTTGACCTATCCTCTGGGGCGCAGAAATCATTGTATGGACTGACCATATCAATCTCACTCGCCAAACTATCAATTCCAATCGAATCATGACCTGGCGAATGCTTGTTGAAGAATTCTCTCCAGTTTTCAAATACATCAAGGGCAAAGAAAATGTCATTACAGACGCATTCTCGCAACTACCCATGCAAGAAGACTCCAAGGAAGAAGATTCTCCTCCCCTCGATCTCTCTGATCTCTTCATCAACTATCCGGAAACAATTCCTGAATACCCACTAGCCCTTCCACACCTTGCGCAAGCACAACTTGCGGATGAAAGTATTACACAAAATGACAAGTATACAATTCAAAATTTCAATGGTACAGATATATTCGTATTCACTAACCACAATAACCAAACCAAAATTGTTCTCCCTGCAATCCTCAGAGCCAACACCATCAAATGGTACCACCATGTCCTCGGGCATGCTGGAAATGATCGACTCACCAGCACAATCAATCGATTTATCTACTCTCCTGGTCTCAAGGACGCAGTTCTTCAATTCTGCCGTACTTGCGATGCTTGTCAACGCTACAAGTTAGATCATCATCACCATGGTCAACTAGCCACTCGACAAGCAACACACGTACCCTGGGATACAATCGCCATCGACGCAATTGGTCCATGGTCTATTGAACTCCCTGGTCATCCTCTACCCATCCAATTCAATGGTTTTACCATCATGGATATGTCTACAAATCTTGGAAATCATTCGATCTCCTCAAGTCAATCCTACCAGCCTAATGGCAGTCCATGCACTCAACAATGCCTGGCTGTCTCGATACCCTCGACCCAACAATTGTCAATTCGACAGAGGACCTTGCTTCATTGGCCATGATTTTCAATTCCATCTTGAATATCTTGGTATCAAACCCAAGATGTCCACAACCAAGAACCCACAATCAAATGCTGTTCTTGAGCGGGCCCATGATACTATCAAATCAGCCATGCGCATTGAACTAAACACCAATCCTCCTCAAGACCTACTACAACAAGCTCATGATCTTATCGACAACATCTTTGCATCCACGCAATTTGCTCTTCGATGCACTGTCCACAAGACTTTTGGCATCTCTCCAGGTGCCCTTGTATTCAACCGTGATATGTTTCTCCCCATCCCTATCATCTCTGATATCAACATCATTTGAAACAAACGCCAAAACATCATCAACAAAGATGCCCTCTGTGAAAACTCTCATCACAAACAACATGACTTCGTTGTCAATGAACAAATCATGATCACCAAACCAAATGCAGATGCTCTTCATGCCAAGAACATTGGTCCATTCACCATTGACCAAATCTTCACCAATGGCACCATTGCCTACTGGAAAACTCCACACCTCAAAGAAAGAATCAACATTCGTCACATCAAGCCTTATCACCCTACTCTTTGACTCATTCTACAAGAAGGAGAAGAGTGTCGTATCTCGTCTCTCTTTCTCCCGATACACGTCCAACCGTTGTCCCAAATACGATTGATCGGAATTTGAACTCCAATCATACGATTCAATTCCGAGAACACGTCACTTTTGTATATGAGAAGCTTCTCCCGATCTAATACAATTGAATACAAAAGTATCCAAAAACATGTTTCTTTCTTCAGATTTATCATTCCCACAATTCTAAATTCTTACTAAATCAAACTACCATTACACATTCTCTTTTTAGAGGCTTACGACAAACATAACACTCATGATTTAAATTGGTCTCATGACTGATTATTTTGAACCTCTTTCGGTTCGAAATTTCCGTTTTCCTCTCTTTATTACGGTACACGAAGTACTCTACTGTACGGTACTTCTGTTCGAACCTCTATTGCGAACCTCCTCTATTGCAAAACACACTACTCGTCACTTCTTTGCTTCCTACTCCAGCATCTAATTGCAACTACTTTAACATCAATGAATAACAAATAAATAACACCATTAAACTAATTGAATTACACTGTAGCATTGCATGGAGGGGGGGGGGGGGGGCTTCGACGACGTGGATTTTTGCCCTTCGTTGGCTGCTGCGTCACGTCTTGTTGTTGTTGAAGCTCTTTTCTTCTAAACCACTTGGCCGATCGATCCAAAACTTGCAGGTCTTGTTGTTCTTGTTGTAAGGAAGGGAACCCACCAAATGCGGGCGCCTCTAATGCTATGGTTAATGAATGGGTTGGTTGAGACCACTTGGTATTATGAGGTTGTGTTGATGGAGTTTTTTTTTACTTTTTGTGATTTTCTTGACCGGAAGAATCATAAAGTTGGAAGGGATTCCGGCGCGCGCAACCCCTGCAAATTGGGTATCTATGGATGGCTCTTGACCTTGCCAATTCTGGCGTGGTGATTACTTTGGTCAAAAAGTTCCAGCTGGAGAGTAAGATCAATAAGACTAACAGGACCCAAATCGATGGGTGTAGGAGGAAGCCGGGGAAAAAAGCTGTCTCAAAATGGTCACCCTACTTTACACACATACTCGTACTTTAATCTGACAAAAGAACATGTCATTGCTTATTTTGTTTGATTACAAGTTGAGGACGGTCATGACAACAAGGCTCGGTGTCCCTCCTGCTCAGGAATCATAAGGCTCTATTATATGGTCTAAATTGCTTAAAAAAAAAGAGGCTGCAAGCTGGTGAATAAAACTCTGGTACAGCACGTAAAATTACACCCTAGTAGTACAATGACACTGGAATCCAGCACTACAGTTTGACCTCCTACTACATCAGATGGAAATTTCAGAGATCCCCAGTAGAGCCAATCTACTAGATTTTCGAAGCTTTCCCCAAGTGTCTTCTCCAAGACTATCATTAACACGGCTTTTAGGGATATCTTGCTCATCATGGTGGCACTGCAGCATTTTCTTCTGGAATTAGGTTTCTGATTCAATCACTAGCAACCAGATTCAAACACCAGTGGTATCATCATGATATCATAATGGGTGTAAGTATGACTTTAGAAGATGATCTGTTTTTAGTTTTGGAACAAGGAGCAAAGCAGCAAGCAGCTGGTAGCTGTAATAAAAGAGCAACAAGTCTTGCTCCTCAGAAAGATTGAGCTCTTGTCTCGCACCTTAAATTAAACCAATTGCCACCAATACGTACAGCTTCTTGAACCTTGCAATCAGTTGCATTGTTGAACTACAGGACTAACATCTAACAGACTGATCCCTACAAGAGGTCAGTTAGAAGATATATGGTTAAACTTTAGCTTAGCCATAGCGGATAACAACTCATGAAGAAGAACAGCAACCAACAATGGCACCTCAACCGTGTGTGGTCCCTATGCATCTTCTAGTAGCTCATTTTGCTCTTCCTTGCTTTTTGGATGACTCTATAGTAGTCAGGCGTGCTGTCACTTGCCAAAGAGATTAAGACAGAGACCAATGTGCCTCCTTGAGTGTTGCAAGCACCCATCCACAACACATTGTTGCTTCTGCTTTTGGCACCTGCCCAACAATGCAGAGTTTCACACAGCCTGTTCAGGTACAACGTGTTCCACCAAAAACCAAAATCAAGACACAGCAATGGAATATAACAATATGTTGCTGTCACCAATTTGGATTCAACTCAAACAAGGAGACTAATTTTCAAAAACAATTGCTTGTGTTGGCATGTACTGTTTCTGGTGTTCACGCATGCACATGCACCACATGCACATGCACATGCACATGCACATGCACACACACGCACACACACACGCACACACAGCACACACAGCACACACAGCACACAGCACACAGCACACATCACACAGCACACATCACACATCACACATCACACAGCACACATCACACATCACACAGCACACATCACACAGCACACATCACACAGCACACACAGCACACACAGCACACACAGCACACACAGCACACACAGCACACAGCACACAGCACACATCTGGTCAAGAAATATTTCTCGTAAGTGCACGGCGGAGAATCTCCTTGGTTTTGGTTGGTAAGCTGTACTGCAGGGTACATCATTCATTAACCCCAGCACAGAAGTGGCACAATGCCATAGTCAACCTCTCGTCACAAATAAAATTGCGACCTGGTGGGGCTTGGGCAGGCAGCAGCTCCCCCCACGGCTGGATCCTTTGTTTTCGCTCACAATATTGTTATTGGAATCCCAGCTATTTCCTTTGCTTATTTCTATCTTAAAGTTTGCTGTCGGTCAAAAATACACGCATCGTACTTCTTACGTACGTTCTACGGTAGTTACATCCATTCTACACTTGAAAAGTTACTTATACTCCTCCAGAGATAAAATTGACTTCAAGTATCAAGATATTTAGGTCACGCACACCATGTGTTCTCTGTCTTATGACGAGTTGCACATGATATACCAGTTAAGATATCCCTACAACATGAATATTACAGGGACACCGGTCAACTACATGAAATAGTACAATAACAGAGCAATCTCACAATCTGCTCACTTCTCTTTAAATTTTAACATCATATACCTTTGGTCAATTTTTAGAGTAACAACAGGTTATAGAGCCCTTATAACTTACACTAACAAGTGTATACCTTAAGCTACCTATCTCCGCCCCGTACAGCACCTCCACTGCCGGTTACAGCCAGAGTATACTTGGTACGGGACTCGCATCGCTGGGCTGTATCAATAGACCTCCCCCCCCGCCTCTTCCTTTCTTTCTCCTTTACAAGTATGAGCATGAGGTCCATCCTGACCATATTTCCTGGGAAACATGTTATACTCTTGTCCCATGTTATTCCTCGTGTAAACCTTTGTGTGATTTTTACCATGCAAATGATCTCTTCATTTTATTGAGATATTATGCCTGGCGGAAGATACATTCTTGTAATAATAATATACGTATTTAAGTAACTTTAACCACCAAAGGTGGATCTAAACTACTCAGTCTGTATCCAGACTTTCACGTCACCTCAATCAAAGAGAGTTTAAGCCCCAAGTTGTAGAACAACAAATTTGTCAAACGAATCCTGAAAGCGAGCGGGGAAGGGACAAAGAACAAACTGATAACGATGCCCTAAGCAAAAGCTTAGCATGACAATCATACAGTAGGAAGGGTAGGAGGAGCGGCACGGAGTACAGCAATGGGGAAAACACAAAGAGCAACACTGGGGGCAGAGCTCGGGTATAGACGTGGGGTAGGACTTGGAGTTGCACTGGAAGCAGCACTGGAATCAGAGCCAAGTGATACACGGGGAACTGAACTTGGTGCAGCACTGAAAGAGGCAGAGGATGCGTCGTGGTGAAACACTAGGGGAAATAGGGGGTGCAGCGCATGGAGCGGCACTGGGTGCAGCACTGGTTGCAAGAGCCACATGTGGTGCAGCGCTAGGATGGGCACTGAGTGTATCACTGGGCGAAACACTAGGAGCCACACTTGGGGCTGCACTTGGGGAGACACTTGGAGCAGCACGTGGTGCAGGGCTAGTAGCGACACTCAGAGCAGCGCTGGGATTGGCACTGTGTGCAGCACTTGGCGGAACACTAGGAGCTACACTTGGTGCAGCACATTGAGGGCGCCATAATAGCACACAGGGCTAGGCACCATGCAGCCAAGCCCTCAGCAAGGCAGCCTCCTGGCGATACGGCTGCTGGGACTGGAGAGGGACTGCATAGTGTCTCCCGGCAAGCTGGATGGTGGCAAGCCATTGACGCTTGGCAGTAAGAGTGTAACCACGGAGCACTTGGAGGGGAATCTGGAGGAGGGAGTGAGATTGAGGCAGAGCACCAGCTAAGCCAATGGCCAATTCAGATAAAATGGAAACATTGAGAGATTGGTGTTGTTCAGACTCAAGCAACCCTCCAGTGCCATGGAGCCGTTGGTTCCGGTACGTCCAGAGATCCCAACAGGTGAGGAAAAATTGATGAATCACTGCAGTGGCCCATCGACGAGGAGAACGCTTGCTACCAATTAAAGAATAGTAATCAGCTTGAATCTGATGCCAGAGGGGGGTCCACCTCCCAAGGAACCAGTTGTGCCATCCAATCTGACGCTGAGCCCTTATAGCAGATGCAATAGCAGGGAAGTATGAGGAAGGGTGGATACGTCTACCTTGACAAACCCTAGTGGTAACATCCACGATGGCAAGAGCCAGTGAAGGTTCTGTAAGCTCAGAGGTAAGGCACTGTTGCAAAGGGCCCCGAAAGGAAGACAAGCAGTGCTGGACAGCCCCGGGGTCGGCACATGAAAGAACATGGGAAACCTTTTCCTCGTCGTGGGCACACAGAGGGCATCGGGAGTGATTCTGGTGCTGGTAATGGAGTAACTGATTGCCAACTCCAATACAACCCGAAGCAAACTTGACAAACCACCGTTGCATACCAGGAGGGAGACGCTTGAAAGCAGAGTGATGGGCACACCAATGGATGGAATTGGAGACTGGTGGTGGAATGGAGATGTTGTGGTGAGTGTGCCAATAGTGAAGAAGTGGAGGACCCGAAATAAGAATGTGCAAGGCATCTCTGTCAAAGCAAGAGCATTTGAGACCATTCTGTGAGAGAGCCCAGGGCTCAAACACAAGCCGGGGATAGTGGCAAGGAGAAGAACGATTCATGGAGAGAAATGCCTTGGCCATGCCATCAACTTGATGATTGCAAAGCGCCCACCAGTCAAGAGAAAGACCCTCTTGATGACCCTGAACCCACTTGAAGGTGACAGTGATTGGAAGAGCAGAGAGCATATTGCGAATGACATAGACATAGTCAAAAGATTTCTGAGAAATAGACAAGGGCCAGGTTCCCTGAGCCTGTTGAAGAGCGGTATCCCCATCAAGGGCAATGGTGAGTGAGCTGGAGGCTACATCATAGAGGTCCACCAGAGCCATACAGCAGGTGAGGACACCAATGCCAGCCAATTCGCTTCGGTAGGAAGACTGATCTTCAGGGGAGCCACTGACAAGGTTAGATCCAGTGAGGAACACCGTGGGAGCCTTGGTGGAGGTGTTGGGGGAGAGGATGAAGGAAGATGTACCTCAGAGGAGAATGGGATCATAAGAGCCGTCACAGACAGCGCTAGTAGAGCCACTCATAATGGCATCGGCAAGAGCCTGGCATCCATCCTGGGGAAGGGAGTATTGATGGAGAAGGACTCGGGGAGAAGCGCAGAGAGCATCAAATGCATCCTCTGGGGTGGCAGGGAGACCCGTAAAAGGATCGTACGTCAAGGGATCCTTGTCTGGTGGATGGGAGATAAAGGTGGATGGACCGACAATCCGGAACACATTCCCACTGGAAAGGAGAGAGACAAGAGTGTCGGCACAGGCAGGTTTGGCGCAAAGGATGGTAGTGTTGAAGCTATATCGGCCTCGGCCTTGCAAAGAACCGACCTTCCAACCAGTGGGACATTTGGAGAAGATCCGGTCAGTAGAACGACACAAAAACCAGGGCCACACAGAGGAAGATTTGGAGGACAGCCAATGCCCCAGGTGGAAGGAGGGGTGGAGAGCTCTGGCAGAAGGCAAGGCCAACGGGGGTAAGAATGATTTCCGAAGGGCGCGTTGCCAAAGCTGAAGGGCTGGGAGAAGCCACGGAGGGGGGCATCGAGGCCAGTCAAGATGGGCGCGAAGATGGTTGGAGGACTGCAACTGGAAGGCCATAGGAGAAAGCTGTGTGCCATTTGCAGTGCAGATATCAGCAAGGGAGATAGCCTGGAGAGACATCCTGATGAGATTCAGAAGAGACAGGTCGGCGCCCCGAAAGCCAGCAGTGACAAAAGCTTGCATGAGGTAGCAGTCATTCACTCGAAGCAGAGGAAGTGTAGGAAAGTCTTCAACCATACTCACAGGGTGCAAAGAAAAGAAATGCCACACATGCTTATACCAGCAAGGAGTGATATAAGAGGCATAAGGCTGGTAGGGGGTAATACCGAGATGAAAAGGGATCCCCAGTTAAAGCTGAAAGGCTTCAGCAGTAAGCCTGAGAATAAGGCCCGTCTGGGAAACACGGACAGATTCCTGAAACAGAGTAGCAATGTGGCTGAATTCTTGGAGAAGAAATGGGTGAATGAAACCAAAGCCTTGATACAAAGATGGACCATAGAAGACCTTGCAAGGAAAGTTGCGGGACATGCCTGCCTTATTGAACACTGGGACCAGAGTGGGGTGGAGAATTTGGGTCCAGGTAGAAGCGCTGAGCTGAGTGACGGGCATAGGGTATTCAAAAGACTTCATAAATGAGTACTTGAAGGTGTAGATGGAGGTGTTCTTCTCACACTTGGAGGACCTCAGTTGAGAGCCAAAGGACCAGGACTGGGTCAGCAGGTGGGAAACTTGAGCTTCCTCATTCCCGTCCATAGAAATGTAGACACCCAAAGTCTTGTCAGCGTGATCAACCTCAAAACGGTCAAGAGGGGACTGGGCACCAGATTTGTCAGTGATGGTGAAAACACCTGGCATTTCATCGACAGAGCGATATTCCCAACCAGAACCAGTCCACTTGAAATCAATCAAGTAGCAGAAGGACTTAGCAGGTTCTATAGCGCCACCAGTAGCAATGAGACCGCCAGCCCAGCGATCTAAAGCTGCCTGAAAATCAACAGCCAAAGCCTCACCAGAGGTAGTAGAGGAGGCACCGGCACAGAAAAGATCAGTATCATCCACAAAAGCAAAACCAACCAAAGAAACCAGTTGAAGGGATAGGGAGGTGAGTAGGTGGACCCCATGTCCTGCATTCTGCATCATCCGGAAAAGAATGGTAGAAACCAGAGCCCACAGAGTAGGGCCAAGACCGTTTCCTTGTCCAATCCCACTTAGAGGAATAGATTCATCACCATACATAGGACCGGACCCGCCAAAGCCAGTTTTAATGTGATGGGTAGCACGCTGGAGAGTGGAGAGTAGAACCTCGCAAACATGAGCCAGAATCCCAAAGCTTTGAAGGGTGAGACTGGCAATGGGGTGGGAGATTTGGTCATAGCAGCCCTTGGCATCATTCATTGCAACTGCCCCGGAGCGGCGCTTCTGACGAAGAACATCACAAATAAGCTTCTTGTTGAGACAAGTGTTGATGGCTTTGTGATGCTTCCCGCTGCCATGCTGGTCAACTGCCACCGCGTTGGCTTGTTCAGCATGAGCGAGAATGCGTTTACCAATCATCTTGTTGTTGATCTGAAACTCAGGAGACATCAGTTGGATGAGTCTCATCTTGTCAACACGGTATTCACCAGGTTTCTTGAAGATTTCAACGTCGGTGATAACCTGCCAAGCAGAGGGCGAGAAGCCAGCAAGCAGAGGAGCAGTCCGCATCAAAGTGTCAAAGGAATTCAGCTGTGGGTCCAAAGCAAAATATTTATGGTGTGCAAAACTGAGGCAAGAAGGCTCGCCAGCAGTGCGTTCCTTCTGGCATTTCCAGGCAGCAGCATTGTCAGCAGGGCTAACAGAATAGTCAAAGGGAGCCAAAGACTGAATGGCCGCAGGCACCTGAAGGCAAGTAAGAAATTCAGTCAGGTACGAGTCAGTTCCTGAAGGAGAAACATAGGTGCCAGCAAGGACCGCAGCTGAGGAAGGTCCAGTTCCCAAGTAGCCGAAGGCCTGGATGAAAGAGGGAGACATGGAGGGAGTGTTTAGGCATTGTTGCTGACGGCAAACATTGGAGGCAGCCATGGCTGGCACCATGGCAGACTGAGACTCCAAGACTTGTTCAGTGCCATCAGATCCAACTGCAACAGCTTTCAGAACAGCAGGCTTAGAAAGAGGACCACGGATAGTGTGGGCAGCGAGCCCTAGATCCCATTGGAGCCATTCACGGCGCATGCGTGCCTGGATCTGGGAGGCGCTCTGGTTGTGGGGCTTGCCTTCAGTAAGAAGGGTGTCCACCAAGCCTTGGTTGAAGGAGTCATGCCACGAAGGAGCCAGGACTTTGACGGCGCGGTATTGCTTGTAGGCTTGCTTCAAATGGAGGACAGCAGTGGCAAGATCACAGTGTTCACCCTTGTATAAGGAAAGCTTACATGCCAAGCGCTTCACCATGGTGTGACTGGTGGAGACACCTTGCCGAAGCTGCACGATCCGCCTCCAGAAATCAATGGTGTCACGGTAAACCTGGAGCTTGGGAGACCAAGGAATCATTCCGGTGTGAATCCAGCAAAGATGTTGTTCAACAGACAGCCGGATGGAAGCAGAGGTAGCATGGAGGACATCATAGGTAGCGATGAGAGTGTCGCGCACAGTGGTATCACCAGATAAATACAGTGCCACCAGGTGCTCAAGCTTTGTCTGAAGGGTGAACACACCAGCAGTAGCAAAGGCATGTTTGACCTGCTTGAGATAGCGCTGCCGAAGGTGAGGGTGGGAAGATTTCAGGCGAGGAATAGAGGAGCGCACAGGAGGTGGAAGATATTTGCCCAAGATACTGCCATTACAAACTTCGATCCAGAGCAAGCGATGGTCAGAAACCATGCCGTGCTCACCATCAAAAGCACAGTAACCAGCTCGGAAGACATCAACATGCTCAGTAGTCCAGATGGCATCAATGGGAGTCCTGGTAGTATTCCGATTGTGGGTGGCAGGCGGGGAAGTTGAAGGGTGGGTAGTCAAGATGGCATCCTTGAAGCCGAGTGCTTTGAGCTCAGAGGAAAGATCGTCAGACCGGACATCAGAATTATGGTCAATCCCTAAGACGACGGAGTCACCAGCCTCTAAACACGCCTGAAGGGCAGCTGTGAGGTCATGTCAAAAGAGAATGCGTGGGTTGGGACAGCGAAGATCCTCCTCAGCCTGGAAGTAACGACAGTGTTGGTTCCAAACAGAGCCAAGGTCCCTGTCATTTTCTACAGGGCAGTAGGCAGAAAAGATGGTAACCGTAGCGTGAGCCCTACCCTGAAACCGGATGAAGGTCCACCGGCCAAGCCCCGATGGATCAGCACCATGGGCAAGCTTGTGAGAATGAAAGAGCCGGTCAATGGTAAACCCTGTACCACCAGGGATGCGCCAAGTGCCGGTGGAGGCCTCATGCTTGTTGCTAGCAAGGAAGGTGAAACTGGAAGGGTAGGCCTGTTTGATGCGAGAGTGGAAGAGATCACAGAGGGGGAGCTGAGGTTCATTCAGACAATGCTCTGCGTAGAGGGCAACCCCAGCTTTACTTTGAGCAACACGCCGAGAGTTGTGACGAGAGCAAGACATGAAGGCTTGGAAGGTAATGAGAGTAGAGTTTGATGACGGAGACTGGGTAAAGGGATGGCCAAAAGCATCAGCATCTTTAGCCACAAGGATGTCCCCATGAAGATCGGATTGTACAAGGCGGGAAACGGAAGGAGGCAAGAAATGGGAAGAAGGACTGGAGGAATCCAGGTGGGGATTTGAGTTGGAGGGCATCCCACAGTGCCCCGTATGAGATATCCTAACCATGATCAGACGCATACCGTGTCTGTCGCACGGAAGAGGAAGCTGGTGAGGCATAGGTCTGGAACACGGAAGGCCACAACAGGTGCTGTGCCAGGGGTGGCAGCACAGGAGGCAACACGAGGAGAAGAATTGGCACTGGATGCAACCTTGGGTGAAGCACTGGCTGGAAAGCAGGCCAAGGGCATTGCTGGGGGAAGCACTGGGAGTGAAGCCTGGTGCAGTGCTAGGAGAAACACGGTGTGCAGAGCAGCAGGGAGCACTAGGAGCACCAGTTGATGCAGCACTAGGGGGAACACGGGGGAAGCACTTGGAGTGACGCATGGTGCAGTGCGAGGAGAAACACTGGGTACAGATCAGGATGAAACACTGGGGGCACCAGTTGATGCAGCACTAGGTGGAACACTGGAGGCAACCCTGGATGAAGCACGGGAAGGCAAGCGAAATGCATTGCTGGAGGAATCACTTGGAATGACGCCTGGTGCATCCCAAGGCGGAGCTGCGCTGGGTGTAACACGGGAGGCAACCTTGGGTGAAGCACTGGGAAGCAGGCCAAATGCATTGCTGGGGAAAGAACTTGGAATGACGCCTGGTGCAGTACTAGGAGAAATACTGTGGGCAGATTAGCAGGAAGCGCTAGGAGCACCAGTTGTTGCAGCACTAGGGGGAACACGGGATGCAACCCTGGGTGAAGCACTGGGAAGCAGTCCAAATTCAATGCTGTGAGAAGCACTTGGAGTGACGCCTGATGTAGTGCTAGGAGATCCACTGGGTGCAGATCAGGGTGAAACACTGGGGGCACCAGTTGATGCAGCACTAGGTGGAACACTGGAGGCAACCCTGGGTGAAGCACGGGAAGGCAAGCTAAATGCATTGCTGAGGGAATCACTTGGAATGACGCCTGTTGCATCCCAAGTTGGAGCCGCTGGGTGTAACATTGGAGGCAACCTTGGGGGAAGCACTGGGAAGCAGGCCGAACGCATTGCAGGGGGAAGAACTTGAAATGAAGCCTGGTGCAGTACTAGGAGAAATACTGTGGGCAGATCAGGGCGAAACACTGGGATCACCTGGTGATGCAGCACAAAGCGCAGCACAGAGTGCAGGCCTGGATGAAGCACTGGAGAGCAAACCAAATGCATTGCTGGAGGAAGCACTTGGAGTGACGCCCGGTGCAGGGCTAGGAGAAACACTGGGTGCAGATCAGAGTGAATCACTGAGGGCACCAGTTGATGCAGCACTAGGTGGAACACTGGAGGCAACCCTGGGTGAAGCACGGGCAGGCAAGCTAAATGCATTGCTGAGGGAATCACTTGGAATGACGCCTAGTGCATCCCAAGGCGGAGCCGCGCTGGGTGTAACACGGGAGGCAACCGTGGGTGAAGCACTGGGAAGCAGGCCTTATGCATTGCGGGGGGAAGAACTTGGAATGACGCCTGGTGCAGTACTACAAGAAACACGGTGTGCAGAGCAGCAGGAAGCACTAGGAGCACCAGTTGATGCAGCACTAGGGGGAACACGGGATGCAACCCTGGGTGAAGCACTGGGAAGCAGGCCAAATGCAATGCTGTGAGAAGCACTTGGAGTGACGCCTTGTGCAGGGCTAGGAGAAACACTGTGGGCAGAGCAGCAGGAAGCACTAGGAGCACCAGTTGATGCAGTACTAGGGGAAACACGGGATGCAACCCTGGGTGAGGCACTGGGAAGCAGGCCAAATGCAATGCTGTGAGAAGCACTTGGAGTGATGCTGGTGTAGTGCTAGGAGAAACACTGGGTGCAGAGCAGGGTGAAATGGTGGGATCCCAAGGTGGAGCTGCGCTGGGTGTAACAGTGGGTACAACCCTGGGTGAAGCACTGGGAAGCACTCCAAAGGCGTTGCGGGGGAGAGCACCTGAAGGAACACTCGGTGCAGGGCTAGGAGAAACACGGTGGGGGGGGACAAGTCAGGAAACAGGAGGAGCGGAAGAAGAGGAAGGGTGACTGAAGGATGCAGAGGTGGAATTTTGAGAAGTAGGCATTCCACCAGGCCAGAAGCAAGGGTTCCTAACCATGATCAGAGGCATACCGTGTCTGTTGCACGGAGAGGAGAGAAGCCGGAGCAGAGCTGGTGGAGGCATTGGTATGGCTCAGCTCGCTGATACTAGCATCGGTGCCGGGAGAAAAGGCGATGGAGGTAAGACCAGAGCGGAGAGGAGAGTGAAGGACGGTGGGGCGCTTGGCAGCAGGAGACAAAATTGCAGCCATGGCAATGCCTTCGGGAGGGGCAGCAGTCGGAGAGGCACCCAGAACAGAAGTGATGTCGGAAGTGCCGGTTGCAAGAGTAGACATGGACTGGCCATCATCAAAGCCACACCCACCGCTGTCCTCACGAACCTGAAAAGAGAAGTGCATATCCAGGTCAAAAGTAACAGCGTTGGAAGTGGAGTCAAGGGACAGATCATCATCCACGAGTTCCCAATCACAGACGTCACCGCTACCAAAGAAGGGCAGAGCATCCTCCGGCTCCTGGTCCGGTGCAGGGGCATTTTCAACAACCCGTCCTTCAGTGGGATCCCAATGAAAATCCTCCAGCTCAGTGAGACACTCAGTAGAAAACCATTGGCGAACACAAGAGCCATACCGGGCCTCCAGGAAGATGGGGAGAAAGGACAGCATGGTTTGAGCTTCAGCCAAGGTAGTAGTGTTGTACAGGGCCAGGATTTCACCACGGTAAGAGCTGGTGTCAACAGAGAGAAATAGGGGCCACGACCAGTTGTCCCTAGTACGGATTCCCAGAAGAACATGGCGCAAGGTGGTAGCACCCAGTCCCTGACCCAAATCTACAGGAAGATCCAAGTCAACAACACCTAGAACAGAAGCAGTTTCATGGGTCTTGATGAACTTGGCTTGCCAGTGCTTGGCTTGACGAAGGGTGTTCAGCTTGGAAGGGGAAAGGCAGCGGTCAGAGGGATTGGTAGCAGTCTCAATAAACTTGTAGAATTTGCCATCAGGAAGGGAGGCTATATCAGACGCAGAGCAGCGATTGAACTGGGCCTTCAAAAGCTTGACAGTCTGAGAACGCTTAGTAGAATCACACAAGATATGTGCAGCTGGGACAGGAGAGGGATCGGGGGTTCTGGAATTGTCTAGCCAAATGTTCTTCCGGATGACAGCAATAGGGAAGGCTTGAAACCAAGGATGGGTCTGGAGCAGTGCATTGTAATGATTAAGATCAAAACTCTGCATATAGGACCCTAGCAGAAAAGCACAGGTGACAGTAGTAGAGGCTTGAATATGATCGTACTTGAAGTCCATTTCACGGTCCTGGAGACGCTGAAGGAGAGTGTCAGACAGCAGAGTAGCCACGGGGACACTGTGTCCAATGTAGAACCGAAGGTGGGGAGCAGCTTGAACCCGGAGCCAGAGGGAAGCAACATAAAGCTCAAGAGTGCGCCGGTCAGGCAGGGTAGACCAGAGCTTGTGGACAGGCTTAGCTTTGGGGTTGATGCTGACGCAGGAAGGAAAAACATAGAGGACCAGCTTCCGGTCTACAGACCACGTCCGAGAACTGTTTCGCGGGGTTCGAATTTACTTCTCGCGCACAAATTTTGTGCGTGATTTTAACACGGCAATATTTCTGGATACCCTGAAATTCGCGACGATCGTATAAGGGTATATGTAAACTCAGCACTATTTCTGTGCGCGTGATGCACATTACTCTACTCTCAAATAAAAATAATTTATTTCAGTCTCTAGCAGAACCGAATTATTATTCTGTACGAACAACACTTACTTCTATTCACGAATAAAAAAGAAATCTTGAGTCAGTATTAATTCCAAAATATTAATCTACCAAACAACAATTCGATTCTGCTCCCCTAGTTGTGAATTATATTTCTTGACTACAATATTCCCTTTTTAAAATGTAGATTCTATTATGCTTGATTTATTCCTATTGCGACGTATTACGAATCCTCCATTATTTCTAAGATTCTCAAAATTAAGTTCAAGATTAGTAGTAGTTTTGTATTATGTATGTACTGTTATTTTCTACATTAGTTCACCCATAGATAAACTTTCATTCATCAATGCTGTTATTGCCGGATCAATATAGACGTTTCTTTTCTTTTTCTTTTTTGGTCCACTACAATTAGTGGAGCTGCTACTAGTAATATTTGCATCGCCCTGCTTATTGTTGGTGTAATTTGTTGAACTTTCGTTCCTAAATCTGTCCCTCATCATTTCTTCCAATTTCCTTCCTGTTTCTGGGTGTTTTTGCATCTCGCCAATTTTGTCGCACAAGTCACTGAACAACTCGCGACCTTCCTCCATCCATCCATTTCTGCTTCCACTGTCTGAATCGCAGAATTTTTTTTTTTGTCGCGGAATCGTGGCATCACCCTTTCGCCGCTGCTGGTTCACCCATACATGATGCTCATTGTAGATTAGTACCAATGCAAATGCTTCATCTGCTATAGTAAATATATCACTCAGCAAGTGCCTCTCCTTCCGTTGTTTGAAATTGGAATTTGTCGGATTGATTGCCGACATGATTCTTGTAACAAAATAATAAAAATCTTCATCTTCCGCGTCTTTGTATGTTCTGTATTGAGGGTTTAAAATACCTGTGTTTTCATATTCTGTGTCTTGAATAACTGCAACAGTACCAGGGAATGTGATAGGGACTCGACCTTTTCTGTAATCGTCTGTACGGAAGTATCATAAGTATCAACGGGCAGCATGTTAGTGTTGTCGGACCAAAAATAGATTCTCAAAATCCTAATTTCAACAACCAATTCTCCCACCTGTATTTACCTATCCAGTTTTTTCTCGCTAATGTTTGTGAGTTGTGCCTCAATGCAGTCAGTACTGTCCCTACTCGTTTCCTGTAAAAGGAACAGAATGCCGCAAGTGGAATATTTGGTGGCTTCATAACCGCACTTTCTCCAACAGCTTTATTTATTACAAGCGCCGTTACCTTGTCATTGATAGGGAACTTCATGTTGGGGTACCAATGTTTTTTGACGTAATCCCTTAGCTGCTTCTCCACTCTTTCAGTCATATCACTCAAAGCCTTAAGCATATCGTTGTCTATTATAAGTCCATATTCGTCTGTAATTGTACTTACTGCTTGTTCTCTTGTGTCGCCGGCATTGTAACTCCCCTCTCCCTGCATGGTTGCCTCCGTTTGTTTAGGTACCATTACTACCTTTCCCACCCCTATATGTGGTTCCCTCTCTTGTTTCCGTAAGCGTTTTGCCACTTCCTCTGCCAATTTGTCATATTGGATATTTTTCATGACATGTTCGGCAACATCCTCTAAATTGTAGCATTCTCCGTTAGATGTTTTCTCTACCACATTGGTTTTTGTTCCTTCTTTCTGTTGGTTCGTTACTGTAGTGGTGGTTGTGTTGGTAATGGTCAGCGCTGGTTCGTTACTCTGGTTGATGGTGTTTTGTTCTTCCGTGTTTGTAGTAGTAGAAATTGTGTTGTCGGAACCATTTTTTTTACTGTTGCCCTTTGATGCGTTCATAGTTGTGGTATTACTGTTACACACTTTGTTAGTAATTGCGGTGTTTGTTTTAACTCTTCTTTTCTTACCGTTGTTGTCCCCTGTATTTTGATGATCACCGGGCCGGATGGTTTTGTTGTTTCGAAGGGTCTTCCCCTCGGATTTTTTGCTTCGTCGTGTCTTTCCGATAGCATTCATATTTTTTTATTTTATTTTCTGAATACGGTGTCGATCAAGAATCATGTGTTTCTTTTTGTGTGGTTTTGTGTGTGTACTAATAATTTGTCGGGTTGTGTACGGTGTTTTGTGTTGTGTGTGTTGTGTGTGTCGTGTGTGTGTGTGTGTGTGTACGGTGTTTCGTGTAGTATGTGTACGATGTTTTGTGTGTAGAATTTTTCCGTGGGTTCTGTACTATGTTGTTTGCCCGAACATCTTCTGTGTGTTGTCTGGTTTTGGGCGCGCTGTTATATTTGTAGCAGTAGAGCACGTACCTGTGCAAGCCACCCCTCCCGCGCCATAATTTTTTCAGAAGGGAAACATTTGATCACACTAAGGTTATGTATTTCAATCCTCTAGTCACATGTAGAATCTCGTAGACTGCTGCACCTAACATACCGTACTGTCTTGTGTGCCATTTGTATCTACAAACCACATCATTGTCTGTACTGTGTGTGTCAAAGTTGTTCCCAATATGCATTTAAAAGTTGTTCCCAACATGCATTTCGTAAGTCATGTGATATGCATTCATGGCCTGGTACAAAAACTTTGGTAGTCATTACCAAATGAGACTGTTTGTGCCCTGGAATTGCACCAAAAATACCCTCATCATGTTTGCCATTTTGAGAGTCAAACCACAACATTTTGGGCATTCTGAGTGGCAAAGTTGTTCCCAATATGCATTTGATGAGTCATGATAAATGTATTCATAGTTTTGACCGGATACTTTTGGAGTCATTACCCAATCAGTTAGTTTGTGCCCTAGAATTGCACCAAAAATACCCTCATGTTTGCCATTTCGAGAGTCAAACCACAACATTTACAGCATTCTGTGTGACAAAGTTGTTCCCAATATGTATTTGATGAGTCATGAGGAATGTATTCATTGCTTGGACCAGATACTTTTTGAGTCATTACCCAATAAGTTAGTTTGTGCCCTGCAATTGCACCAAAAATACCCTCATGTTTGTCAGTTGGAGAGTGAAACCTTAAGATTTTGGGCATTCTATGTGTCATAGTTGTTTCCAATATGCATTGGATGAGTCATGATGAATGCATTCATGGCTTGGACCCGATACTATTTGAGTCATTACCCAATCAGTTAGTTTTTGCCCTAGAATTGCACCAAAAATACCCCCATGTTTGCCATTTGTAGAGTCAAACCTTAAGATTTTGGTCATTCTATGTGCCACAGTTGTTCCCAATATGCATTGGATGAGTCATGATGAATGTATTCATGGCTTGGACCAGATACTTTTTGAGTCATTACCGAATAAGTTAGTTTGTGCCCTGGAATTGCACCAAAAATACACCCATGTTTGCCATTTGGAGAGTCAAACCACAACATTTACAGCATTCTGTGTGACAAAGTTGTTCCCAATATGTATTTGATGAGTCATGAGGAATGTATTCATTGCTTGGACCGGATACTTTTTGAGTCATTACCCAATAAGTTAGTTTGTGCCCTGGAATTGCACCAAAAATACCCTCATGTTTGTCAGTTGGAGAGTCAAACCTTAAGATTTTGGGCATTCTATGTGACAAAGTTGTTCGCACTATGCATTTGATGAGTCATGATGAATGTATTCATGGCTTGGACCCGATACTTTTTGAGTCATTACCCAATAAGAAGTTAGTTTGTGCCCTAGAATTGCACCAAAAATACCCACATGTTTGCCATTTGGAGACTCAAACCTTAAGATTTTGGGCATTCTATGTGACAAAGTTGTTTCCAATATGCATTGGAAGAGTCATGATGAATATATTCATGGCTTGGACCAGATACTTTTTGAGTCATTACCGAATAAGTTAGTTTGTGCCCTGGAATTGCACCAAAAATACCCCCGTGTTTGCCATTTGTAGAGTCAAACCACAACATTTTGGGCATTCTATGTAACAAAGTTGTTTCCAATATGCATTGGATGAGTCATGATGAATGTATTCATGGCTTGGACCCGATACTTTTTGAGTCATTACCCAATAAGTTAGTTTGTGCCCTGGAATTGCACCAAAAATACCCCCATGATTGCCATTTGGAGAGTCAAACCACAACATTTTGGGCATTCTGTGTGACAATGTTGTTCCCATTATGCATTTGATGAGTCATGATGAATGTATTCATGGCTTGGATCCGATACTTTTTTAGTCCTTACCCAATAAGTTATTTTGTGCCCTAGAATTGCACCAAAAATACCCCCATGATTGCCATTTGTAGAGTCAAACCTTAAGATTTAGGGCATTGTATGTGACAAAGTAGTTCCCAATATGCATTTGATGAGTCATGATGAATGTATTCATTGCTTGGACCAGATACTTTTTGAGTCCTTACCCAATAAGTTAGTTTGTGCCCTGGAATTGCACCAAAAATACCCCCATGTTTGCCATTTGTAGAGTCAAACCACAACATTTTGGGCATTATATGTAACAAAGTGGTTTCCAATCTGCATTTGATGAGTCATGAGGAATGTATTCATTGCTTGGACCCGATATTTTTTTAGTCAGTACCCAATAAGTTAGTTTGTGCCCCGGAATTGCACCAAAAATACCCCCATGATTGCCATTTGTAGAGTCAAACCACAACATTTAGGGCATTGTATGTGACAAAGTAGTTCCCAATATGCATTTGATGAGTCATGATGAATGTATTCATGGCTTGGACCATATACTTTTTGAGTCCTTACCCAATAAGTTAGTTTGTGCCGTGTAATTGCACCAAAAATACCCCCATGTTTAGCCATTTGTAGAGTCAAACCACAACATTTTGGGCATTGTATGTGAAAAAGTTGTTTCCAATCTGCATTTGATGAGTCATGATGAATGTATTCATGGCTGGGACCAGATACTTTTTGAGTCATTACCCAATAAGTTAGTTTGTGCCCTGGAATTGCACCAAAAATATCCCCATGATTGCCATTTGTAGAGTCAAACCACAACATTTTGGGCATTCTGCGTGACAAAGTTGTTTCCAATATGTATTGGATGAGTCATGATGAATGTATTCATTGCTTGGACCAGATATTGTTGTAGTCATTACCCAATAACTCAGTTTGTGCCCTAGAATTGCACCAAAAATACCCCCATGATTGCCATTTGTAGAGTCAAACCTTAAGATTTTGGGCATTCTATGTGACAAAGTTGTTTCGAATATGCATTGGATGAGTCATGATGAATGTATTCACGGCTTGGACCAGAAACTTTTTGAGTCCTTACCCAATAAGTTACTTTGTGCCCTGGAATTGCACAAAAAATACCCCCATGTTTGTCATTTGTATAGTCAAACCTTAAGATTTTGGGCATTCTATGTGACAAAGTTGTTCCCAATATGCATTTAATGAGTCATGATGAATGTATTCATTGCTTGGACCGTATACTTTTGGAGTCATTACTATCCAATAAGTTATTTTGTGCCCTGGAATTGCACCAAAAATACCCTCATGTTGGCCATTTGGAGAGTCAAACCACATCATTTTGGGCATTCTGTGTGGCAAAGTTGTTTCCAATATGGTTAGGGTTACATCCTGTTCGAAAATTAAGTAATTATTTATTCTTATATGTGGACTTCTCGCAAGTTCTTTACCCCCATGTACCATGTACCAGCATTTACATCCAAGTAAGGACCAGAGTATGTACCAAAAAATGAGTTTTTCACATGACAATCCCGAACATTATCTAGTACAAAAAACGTGTATGAATCTACAGGGGTAGAAACCTACACGGATTCACTACCGAAAAATTATCTAGTACTAAAAAGGTATAGACATCTACTGGTGTAGAAACGTACACGAATTCAATACCGAAAATTTTCTAGTAAGGTGTAAAGATCTTCCCGTGTAGAAATCTACTTGGATTCAGTACTTAAAATTATTCAGTACTAAAAAGGTGTAGAAATCTTCACTACTACAAAATCTTGTAGAATTGTACAGGATGTAGTACCTACTTCGATCGATCGATGATTTTTTTCTACCTCGCGACAAAAAAAAAATTTCCCGCACAAACACTAATAAACTTTTCTTACCTCCCAACAAACAAAAAAGATCACTTTTTCTACCTCGCGACAAAAAAAAATCACTTTTTCTACCTCGCAACAAAAAAAAACATCACTTCATAATCTGCCTTCTTACATCCGACTTATTTGAGTAGAGTGTTGGTTCTTGCAATCAACACTCCGTCCAAGAACGTGGGATCCGACCCTCTTCACCGAGCACAACGATCCGTTCTCAGATATTTTAGTCCGAAATAACAGCCTTGTACTGGAAAAGAAGTAGTTAGCATTTGACGAGAAGGGGATTTGCTGGATAGATATTGTTTGGACTGCAGCCTTACATATACATCTTGAAATCAATGAACTGGCTTTGTCCCTTGCAATTATATCAACAGGAACAAGGTACTGTTTTTCGTGACATGGAGTAAGAAGTATTCTACGGCAGCAGCAAGAACAACGACAACGAATAACGAATTGGATCGGAACAATGGTAAAACAAATCAGAACGGTACGAATGAGAGAGATTGACAATGACTATACTGCCTCCCGCATAACTGATAATGTATTTCCTCTCTGTTTTTCTTCATATTTGCATAGGACCGGATCGGAACCAACGGATCAACGGATCGGAACCAACGGATCGGAACCAATGGATCGGAACCAACGGATTGGAAGCAACGGATCAGAAGCAACGAATTGGAACAACGGATTGGACGGCGAATCTTTCCTGGTGTCACTGGAGGTGCGTTGTCTTGTTCCCTGTAGGTGGGGCGAATCATCCCTTGAAATCGTAAGCATCGAATTGATCGGACGAATTGAAGGCAACAACAAAAGGAGGCGGCGGCGGCGGCGGCGGCGGCGGCAGCATCGAATCGATTGGGCGCCAACAGTCTTGGTTTGTGGCATGGAATCGATCGGCATGTAGATTATATTATTCTGTTGTTATTACTTACTCTATGTACTACATCAATAGATACTCACCCATTTTGTTCAATTATCATATCATCTATTTGAATAGAATCGGCGGCAACGAGAACGGCAACGACTCGTCGTTGCCGTTCAGCGAAACGCTACTCCTCCACAGGCAAGTGGCAACAAATCAGGGAAACGCTACTCCTCCACCGGCAAGCGGCAACGAATCAGGGAAACGCTACTCCTCCACCGGCAAGCGGCAAGCGACAACGAATCAGCGAAACGCTACTCCGACAACGAATCAGGGAAACGCTACTCCTCCACCGGCGCTTAGGAGGCACCAACGGCAACGAATCGTCGGCATCGAATCGCTCCTCCACCGGCATTGGCGTTGGCAACGGCAATTGATTGGTCTTCCACGGCATTGGCATTGGCATTGGCAACGGCAATTGATTGGTCTTCCACGGCATCGGCAACTGCAATTGATTGGTCTTCCACTCCATCGGCATCGGCAACAGCAATTGATTGGTCTTCCACTCCACCGGCATCGGGATCAAACCAACCGCAAGCAGGAACGATCAAAGAAATTGCAACCGGGAACGAATCGTCGGCAACAGCAACACCAATCGATCCGCAACACCAATCGTCGGCAGCAGCAACACCAATCAATCCGCAACACCAATCAATCCAACACCAATCGATCCAACACCAATTGATCCGCAACACCAATCGACCATCGGCAAAGCCACCGGGAACGATCAAATAGAAGCAACCGGGAACGCGAATCGGCGGCACGGCAACGAATTGGCGGCATCGAAACGCTCCTCCTCCTCCTCCACCGGCGCTCGGGAACAAATCGGCAGCATAGAAACGCTCCTCCTCCACCGGCAAGCGGCAACGAATCATCGGCATCAAAAGCAATCGGTCTTCCACTCCATCGTCGGCAACAGCAACGGCAATTGGTCTTCCACTACATCATCGGCAACAGCAACGGCTATTGGTCTTCCACTCCAACGTTGAATTGTCTTGTCGTCGTCCTCCAACGACAATTCGTCCCAGCATTATCATATCATATATTCAAATAGGATTGTCAACAATGACAACGGCAACGACTCATTGATTTGACAGCAAGCAACAGCAACAGCCACCGGGAAGGATGGAGCCGCAGAGCGAGAGCAATAAGAGCAACCGGGCGGGGGCTTGGAGGCCCATTTTTTAGCCACATTTTGCCCATCATCTTTCCCATCCATGTTGAGTCGTTTTTTTCTGATCCGCTGGATCAATCGATTCGAACCTTGGGCGGCGTGTTCTTATATATGTAATGAAGAGGACCCTGCAATATCATTGCTGTTGGTGCCGTTGGTCCAGAGATATCTGCTGTGACTGTTATTTGGGTTGCTTCCTTGAAATATAGCCGAATTTTGCCCCTCTGCTTCACCGGTTCGGTTCTTCTGATCTTCTGGATCAATCGATTCGAAACTTGGGCGGCGTGTTCTTATATATGTAATGAAGAGGACCCTGCAATATCATTGCTGTTGGTGCCGTTGGTCCAGAGATATCTGCTGTGACTGTTATTTGGGTTGCTTCCTTGAAATATAGCCGAATTTTGCCCCTCTGCTTCACCGGTTCGATTCTTCTGATCTTCTGGATCAATCGATTCGAAACTTGGGCGGCGTGTTCTTATATATGTAATGAAGAGGACCCTGCAATATCATTGCTGTTGGTGCCGTTGGTCCAGAGATATCTGCTGTGACTGTTATTTGGGGTGTTTCTTTGAAATACAACCAAATTTTCCCAATCTGCTTCACCGGTTCGATTCTTCTGATCTTCTGGATCAATCGATTCGAAACTTGGGCGGCGTGTTCTTATATATGTAATGAAGAGGACCCTGCAATATCATTGCTGTTGGTGCCGTTGGTCCAGAGATATCTGCTGTGACTGTTATTTGGGTTGCTTCCTTGAAATATAGCCGAATTTTGCCCCTCTGCTTCACCGGTTCGGTTCTTCTGATCTTCTGGATCAATCGATTCGAAACTTGGGCGGCGTGTTCTTATATATGTAATGAAGAGGACCCTGCAATATCGTTGACAGCGGCGACCTCTGTATGGAGATATCTGCTGTCGCCGTTATTTGGGTTGCTTCCTTGAAATACAACCAAATTTGTCACTTTTCTATGTTGAGTCCGTTCCTTCTAATCCGCTCAATGGATCAATACGAAACTTGGCAGGCGTCTTCTCATAGATGTAATCAAGGGGACCCTGCAATATCGTTGCTGTTGGTGTTGTTGTTATAGAGATATCTGCTGCCGCCGTTATTTGGGTTGCTTCCTTGAAATTCAACCAAATTTGTCACTTTTCTATGTTGAGTCCATTCCTTCTGATCCGCTCAATGGATCAATACGAAACTTGGCAGGCGTCTCCTTGTAGATATAATGAAGAAGCCCCTGCAATATCGTTGCTGTTGGTGTCGTTGTTATAGAGATAGTTGCTGTCGCCGTTATTTGGGTTGCTTCCTTGAAATACAACCAAATTTCTCCCTTCTGCTTCACCGGTTTGATTCTTCTAATGTGCTCGATCAATCGATTCGAAACTTGCAGGCCTTGTCCTTCTTAGTATAATGAACGGATCCCTGCAATATCGTTGCCCGCGGTGACTTCAGTATGGAGATATTAATATTCACCGTTTTTTTTTCCTTGTTTACCTTCAAAATGGACCTTGCGTGTTCAATGCTTTGCCGGTTAGATACTTCCAATCCACTCGATCAATCGATTCGAAACTTGCAGGCCTTGTCCTACTTAGTATAATGAACGGATCCCTGCAATATCGTTGCCCGCGGCGCCTTCAGTATGGAGATATCTGCTGTCCCTTGGGTTTGAAGGGGGTGTTTTCTGTGGAGGTGAAAATTCGGATTTGGAGTCCTCTGCTAGGCCCTCCTATTGCTTCTAACGCGTACGGCAGATCCCTTTGAGACTTGCAGGCCTTGTTAGTATTGTTGTCTAGAATCGTTTGCCTATCCTACCAACTTTTTGGAGTTCTTGGTTTATGAGATACAAGGGGGGGGGGGGGGGGGGCAGGTCCCTATCCATTGTAATGAAAATGGGATTGTTTGGAGTTGGATTTGAGTTGGAGTTGGAGGATTTGGGACGGAGCCCGTTATATGGTGGCAACATGTTGAGAAAATGAAATAAGTCATTCGTGCACAAGTTGTACACAAAATAGTGCTTGTCACGAAAGGATATGATATCCTTAACCCTAAAATAGTTATTTTATTTGAGGAGTGACGAGATATTGTCTCAAAAGTAAAGGTGTGCGACGCGCGAGGTATTTTAGTAGACACGCGACCTAAAAAGATAGGAAATTTAAAAAATAGGGTCGAGAATTGTAAAAATACCGCGCGATAGCCCGCGGGGGGTAGAGAAACAGTTCTCGGACGCAGAGCAAGCTGAGTGCATCAGTCAGGGACTCCAGCATTTCGTTGTACAAGTCACTAGGGCGAGGTGACATCAGCCGGGGGAGAGACAGAGTGCAGTAGGAGCTGTAGGAGCACTTGGTACCTTCAGTGACATCAACCAGAGCCCTGGAATCACTGGAGCAAACCCCACGCCGTTGAAGAAAGTGGCCGACAGAAGAAGAAATAACTGAAGCAGCACCAACAGAGGGAAAAAAGGAGACAGACCAAGAGCCTGACACCTGGGTGGAAGAGGCGGAGGCAGCTGAAGGAGCAGGAGCAGGAGCAGGAGCAGGAGGCTTAGTCTTGAAGAACCAGTGAGAGCCAAGGACCCTGTTGGCAGACAGCCAAACCTGCCCTTCAGTGATAAGCATAAGGTTGCCTTCACAGTACAGGTCGTCAAAGCATTCGGGAGACATCTTAGCAAGACCAATGAGACATTTCCGGAGGGCTTGGCCGGGAGGAGATTTGGTCCACGCAGCAGAGCCTTGGAAGCAAGCCGAAGCCAGGGAAACCAGAGACTCCACAGTAGCGGACCTCCAATTAGAATCATCGGGATTGACCAAGGCATACACCGGGGCAACTGAGAGGCGGCACACATCATGAATGGATTTCTTGTCACGGCCATCCTTCTTGCTGAAGAAATGGGTAGGACTGGGAGAGGCATTCCAAACCCGGGTCTGTGCTGGAGACTTCCGTAGGTGTTGGATGGAAGATGGGGTAGGGAATCGGCCATCACCATAAAAACGCCAAAGGAAGGAAGCAGAATGGGCCTGGTTGGCAGCGGCTAGAGCCTGTTTGCAAAGGGCTTGACGATCCAAGCCGGGGGATGGAGTCAGGGAGGGGGACTGCTGGAGGAGAGACTGCTTAAGAGCAGGGGTAGGGGCAGGAAGAGGAACAGATGGGGCTGGCTGCAGAAGAGCTGAGGGAGTAAGAACGAGCTGCTTTAGAGCTGGGGGCTGAAGGGGGGGGAGACTTCAAGGCTGGCTTCTTAGAATCCAGGTGAGGAGCGGGCTTCTTAGCAGACCGAGTAGAGGAGGCCACAGAGGAATCCGAGGAAGAGACAGACATGGAGGTAACAGAGGATTGGCTGGAGGAGGAAGAGGAAGCGGACAGAGGTGCATCATGCCGGGGATGAAGAGAGGAAGGAGTGGCCTGGGTGGGAACTGGGGTAGGGGAGGGGAAGACTTCTTCAGATGGGCGCGCTTGGGGTAACAAGAGCCATAGGCAGAGCGGGCAGACGAAGAAGATAGAGAGGGCGTAGACTGGAGTCTTTTCTTGGGGGAAGAAGCAGAAGAGTGGCCCGCAGGGGGCTTGGTGGGGGTAGGCATGCTGGGAATGGTGGTAGGGGAGACTGATAAGGAAAAATGTGATAACTCAGTCAATTACTGGAGTCGGGGAACAGAGATGGTACCGGCGTGTCCGCAATTGCGAGGGAAAGCCGTTGACAAGAAGATAATGCAGGGAGGGGGCAAATCGAAGAAACGAAAATTCGGGAGGTGCGGGGTTCCGTGGGCGAGGAGATCAAACGGGTAAAAGATGGTATCCGTCAGATCGAAAGCGATGCTGTGGAGGGAGCTATTGTTGGGTCGAGCGATGGTGCTGCTGCTGTTGGAATTAGAGCAGAAGGCCATCAAAGGGGGTTGGAGGAGATTGAGGCGATGGAGCGGCGGATGGAGGTGCGGGGTGCCGTCCAAAGCTACTAAGCTAATACTTCATCTCAGCAGCTAGACTTAGTTGCCAGTACGGCATAGTATGTACGGTAGCGTGATGTAGTAGAAGAGAGTTGAAAATCAGTACTTATACTACCCTGCTTTGCTGTATCCATATATCAGTACTGTACTAGTACTACATCAGCGGCTGTGCTCAGCAGATGGTAAGGTTCTGTGTTCAAGTCTATGCCTTTTCATGCTCGATCCGATAGCATCATGCTCATTTTCATCATGTACATTTAACACCCCCATCGAAACCATTTCTCCCCCTCCCTTCTTCCAATAGAAGAATATGTCACAACCTAGTAAAAGTCGCCGTCACTTCAAGAGTGGTTGTTATACCAAAATTCCCAAATCATTTATATGTCGTAGCTGCATGTCCTGTAAGGGCAAATCAAAGACATTCATCGGAAGCAGACAAGATTTGTCTACACACAAATCATACCAATATGTATCACGAGGCCTTTCACGTCACCTTGATTCAATAGCTTTTTGCCGTGATTTCTATTTGAAGCATAACCTAATGGAATTTTCATCATCTGCCAAAGAAGAATCCACTAGTACAGTTTGTCATTCCCCTTCACAATATGGCCTGACATTGACAGAGAATGGTCCAATTGTTCCTTCCGCTTCTGTTGCTGCCGCTCACACTAACAAGGCATCCTCAAACGAAACGTTCAGCTCTGTTCTAAACAGTCAGGTAGTACACAACTTATTTGTTCCACCAATGGATTGAAATGTAATGGAATCACAGTTGTTTCCTTCAGAAGACAACAGCAACAACGATGACATGGCTATTCATGAAGAAATTTGCCTTCCTATTCAGAACGATAATGGTATGGATGTTGCGGAACCCACCGCATCCCAACCAAACATCAATGAAAGAGAGCAATTGATCCGATCCCATCTTTCTTTTTCACCTACCAATAGGCTCATTGCTGAAATAAAGCTCATGAATCTAATGACAAAACACAAGTTACCTCTAAACACATTCAAATCTATTTTTCAATGGGCAAACGAATGTCAAACTATTCATGGTGTTGACTTTAGCTCTACCTACCCCCGCCATCGAGAAGCCATATTTAGCGAAATCAAGTCTAATTTGGGTATTTCAGAGACCAAGTTCGAGCCACACATAATTAACTGGTTACCCTGCAATTTACCCACCCAAATATTTGTTCGATCCTTCCCAGATGCACTTCATTCCCTTCTGACCAATAAGGAATTGATGCAAGAAACCAATTTGTCTTTTCCGAATGTCGAGACTCCTCTTTCACCCGAAAACAACCCACCAATCACCAATGAAACATACATAACAGAACTACACCACGGGTCTTGGTGGACGGAATCCTGGAAGCAGATCTGCAATGAAAATGACGAAATCCTTGTTCCGATCATTTTCTACATGGATGGAATCAGCTTGGATGCACATGGCCATCTGTCACTCACTCCTCTCAACATGACTCTTGGTATTTTCAATGTTGAAGCAAGAAAACGACCTGATGCTTGGACCACAATTTATTTTCATCCTGACACTGAAATTGAGAGCATAAGACACACGAAAAAAACCACGGCGAAAGATAATATTCAAAACCTACACACCGCGCTGGCATCGGCTTTGCAATCTTTCAAGGAAGTATGTGAAATGCAGGGCGGGTTGGAGTGGGATTATCTTCCGTATGCAGGAAAAGTGTTCAAAGTGAAAATGAAATTTGCGATTGCATATGTTGTTGGTGATACAGAACTTCACGACAAACTATGTGGAAGGTATGGATCCTACACGCAAAAGGTGAAGAAATTGTGCCAACATTGTACATGTCCTACACGTGTCATCCATAAACCAAAAGCCCAAGTGGAGGAACTGACTCGGCTCTGGGTTCCAGAAGATTTTGAATCCCCCCCAAACATTTCTGCAAGGGAATACAAGGAGTACTTCAAAAGCATTTTGCACCATCCAATAAAAAATGCTTTTCACAGCCTCAATTTTGGTAGTAACGTCAACAACATTCACTTTGCTACTCCCGGTGAGTGTTTGCATATGCATCAACTGGGTGTAGCACGTTGGGCAGTAGAATCACTCGATTCATTGTTAAAAGGTAGTCCTAAGTGTTGGTATGCCCCTGATTTAAACACGAATGGCACATCAGCTACTATTGGTTCACTCGCGCAGTTATACGGTGGTCTTTTGTCAAGGCAATTGGACAGAGATTTCCCTAGAACCAAGTTTTCCAGTCAGCTTCTCTCCATTACCAAAAAGGAGGGTAATGATTATTCGGGAATGCTCATTTCCATTCTGATCACCCTTTGTTCCGATGTGGCAATAAACATCATCAAGGACGCGACATTTATTCAGAAACAAGTAGAGGTCATTGAACTGATCCTCTCCATGGAAGAATTCTTGAAGCATGGGAATACACCCATTTCTGGATTGGAAAATCTCCCCAAGATGATAATCCATTTTATCAATTGTATTAATTCCACCTGCATCAGAGAGGGAATGGGTACAAAACTGATCAAAAACCATCTATACTTTCACCTTGTTGAGTACATAAAGCTTTGGGGAATTCCATGCGGATGGGATTCTTCTTATTCGGAATCACACCACAAAACTGAAATCAAAGCACCCTCGAAGAACACTCAACAGAATGCTTTCACATTGATAATGCAAACGGCAAAGCGGCAGGAAGAAAAAATGCTGCTACGAGTAGCTACTTCCAAGTTCAATTTAGTGATGGCAGAAGATGTTTCTGGTAATTGAGTCCCTCCCGAAGTTTCTGGTTCAAAATTTCACGTTTTCATTAACGACGATGGGGCAAGTACTATGAGATGGGTTAGGTCCTCAAACAAAACAAAACCCTATATTTCTCCCATCATGTTGTCTTTTGTATGTCAGAATGTGCTTCCACTTTTGGAGAACTCTACCTTTGTGAAAGGATTTACTGAACATAACAGGTTTGACGAATGCACACAGCAAAATTACTTGTTTTGGAGCCACCCTTCATATTGTTCCGATGGTGGCCAACTCAACTCTGTCTGGTATGATTGGGCCTTGTTCGATG
The DNA here is from genome assembly GCA_037355745.1 of Pseudo-nitzschia multiseries. Taxonomy (NCBI): domain Eukaryota; phylum Bacillariophyta; class Bacillariophyceae; order Bacillariales; family Bacillariaceae; genus Pseudo-nitzschia; species Pseudo-nitzschia multiseries. The sequence goes on along the minus strand of CM074785.1, from coordinate 23,229,397 downwards.
TCGACGCATGTGAAATACCCTGCCATATTATGTGTTTCCTTGAACTCTACAATCTGAAGCAGCCTTACTCATTTGTTTCTGAGTACGAAATTGCCGACGAAGGCATTTATGCAGTAGTGACCAAGTTTAAATCCACTCCAACACCAACAGCTTCGTCGTTTGTGACCAGAGGTGAAGTAGACAATAATTCCCTGTTCTTATTTCATGTTGACAGCATACTTTCCAATGTAGCAGTTGTCCCAGAACTTGATGCAATTGGTACGTTGCAATCAAACTCATACCTAGTTGTGTCAAATCAAAGTGCTTGGCTGGATGAATTCCACAAGACAACGTCATCTTTGCCTAATGAAGAGGCACTCTACTCCCAATGCACTATCATTGTTGAACAGGACAGCGACAATAATGATGATGCTACTAATTCAGGTGATGATTATTCAATGACATCGAACGATGATGACGATAGTGAGGTCCTCTCTGACACATCCAATACTTAATTGTTTACCTACTACAATATCAGTAATAAGTTAGTATTACTGAATTGAGTGCTCCTCCGTATCGATTGTAACATATTCTTTCTCGTACGTTTCGATTGATAGCTACTCCAAAATGACTGCACAATGTCGCAGGAAAACAAACCAAGTAAATGGAACGTCTAACTTTAAATTATTGTTTAATATATTATAGAGGATTATCTATTAGCACAGTTTTTGTCAATACATAGGCGCTCATAATATAACAGCCTTCGTATTATGGATTCGAACAGCTACTATGTAATACTAATGGATTGAACAATAGAGTATCGCCTGACCTCAATGGAACTTTCACTTTATATGTGGGGAACACAAAGTAATAGTCTCGTATAGAACATATCGGCATCGATATGGCATTTTGAGTGATAATCCTTTCCAATAGAAAAGGCCGTTGCGTGATGGCCGATTGCATTCAGTGTTGTACGACTAACAACCTCATTCATCACAGTTGTTTCAAGGTTGACAAATTTGGACATTTGACTTAAACAAAGCTGCATTTCCTTCACAATGTGTAGGGCTTTCTGTTCAAGGTGGTCTTGTGTTGTCGGTTCCACATTCTTTTTGAAAACATACACACCATTTCCCAATTTCAATCGATTTGGTCTCATCCCAATAATACCATATCCACTGTTTACACTGTCACATTTGGTTCCTCGGCCTATTTTGGGTTTAGATTGAACAATTTTCCCAGCGAATGTTCTTGTAATTTCTATATTTTTGGGAGTACCCAAGCGTTGTTTTACGAATTTTTTGGAACCTTTTGCAAAGATTCTCAATGATGGTTCTGATTCGGCGAACGCTAAAACAAACTTTTTGTCGGTACTATCCAATGTCTTGAAACTATCAATAGACACCGCCTCTTCTGATGTGTATTCCCTTTCTCCAACTGTTTTCAAACCCCATCGTGTTTCCATGAATTTACCTCGAAACCCATTCTTGTGAACTGTTTTCAATGTTATTTGCTCAACATGTTGTACAATTTCCTTCATACTTCAACGTGCCTTCTTGGGTTTTATCTCTGACAAGTGTTTGTAAGTCTGGTGAATTGTTGATGATGACGGTGCTCCATTTTTGAGAAATTTTGATTTCATTCTCTTTCTCTCTGTCTTCCCATGTTTCCTCTTTGATTTTTGCTTCATTGCTTTTGTTGGCAATTGCTTTGTTGTTGTTTTGAATCCTATTGCACCGGGTGCCATTCTTGTTTGACAATTGCCGGACTCTGTGCATTAGCTGTTTGAGGAAGACGACGAATCTATTTGCCAATGGAGTGCGTTTCAGGGTCAAGTTTCTGTAACGGCGTTTCAGATTCAGTTGTCGTTCGGTTTTGTGGCCGCTTTGATTGTTCCTGCTTGTTGCTATCACTGCCGCTGTTTGTTAGATCAATCCCGGTTGCGTCCGCTTGAAAATCCTCAGAATCTCTCTATTGGCGTTTCAGGGTCAAGTATTTGGAACGGCGTTTCAGATTTAGTTCTCTGGAACGGCAATTCTGACGTTTCAGACCGCTTCGATCGTTCCCGCTTGCCGCTGTTGCTATCGCTGCCGCTGTTGGTTAGATCGTTCACGGTTCCGGCCGCTTGAAAATTGGCAGAACACCTGTATTGTCGTTCAGGGTCAATTTTTTGGAACGGCGTTGCAGATTGAGTTGTCTGGAACGGCAATTCTGACTTGAACGTCTGCTGTATTGGCGTTTCAGGGTCAAGTTTCTGGAACGGCGTTGCAGATTGAGTTGTCTGGAACGGAAATTCTGACTTGAACGTCTGCTGTATTGTCGTTTCAGGGTCAAGTTTCTGGAACGGCGTTTCAGATTGAGTTGTCTGTAACGGCAATTCTGACTTGAACGTCTGCTGCATTGGCGTTTCAGGGTCAAGTTTCTGGAACTGTTTGTGTGCACCCAAACAACAATATCTATCCAGCAATTCCTCTACCGTCCAATGCCGTCCAATTCTTTTTCCAGCCAAGGCAGTTTTTTTGGATTAAAATATCTTGAGCCTGAATTCCCTGCCTACTAGTGATCATTGCTGATCAGTTTAGTGGGATCCCGTGTTCTCGGGCGGAGTGCTTTATCGTACAAGTACGGTAAAGCAACTCTGCTCAAGATGAGTTTGGTAAGATTATGAAGGGAAAGAGTACTTTTTGACTCAAAAAGAAAACAAAATCACACTATAATCAAACTGTAAAATCACTCTGTAAAATCACACTGTAATATCACCACACTGTAAAATCACACTGTAAAATCACTTCGAAAAAAAATGTTTTCGCTGTGTGTGTGTGTGTGTGTGTGTATGTCTGTTCGAAAAAAAATATTGATACTACTAACCTGTCAGATCTAACGCAGTAAATCTAGAACAATGAAGAATAATTTGATTTTCTTAATTAAAAATAAGAACGATAAGTAAATAAATCGCAGCCCGCGCCTGTTTTGAATATAGAACAAAAAAATAGTGCCCTGAGTTTTTTTGTTAACGTTCTCAACTTGTGATACAGTGAGATCTTTTGTGTACCGGTGAGGTTGTACGTACCGCCACATGTGTGACGGTGATCTTACTGGTAATGAATTTGCCTAGTTTTGTCCAGCAGTAGCTTTCTAGACGCTTTTCTTACTAGATAATTTATGGTATTGAATTTGCGTGCATTTCTAGGACAGTAGCTTTCTATACCATTTTGGTACTAGATAATTTATGGTAACGCATTTGTGTAGAATCCTACGACAGTAGCTTTGTATACCAAAACTGTTGTGTCCAGGTGTATTATGATAGTAGTCGTAGTAGTAGCAGTAGTAATGTAAGTATGATAATACTAATGACTTCTGTTTGGGTTGTGAAACATTTTTTTGTACAATTCATGTCAACAATCATGAAACGGCGTTTCAGAATTCAGTAACTGGAACGGCGTTTCAGGCTTTGTGTTTGCAGCATGTTCCAATTTGAAATCTCAAAATGAAGTAGTACGTAAGGTTGGGAGGTGAAACGTTTTCTTCTACAATTCATGTCAACATTGATGGAACGGCGTTTCAGAATTCTGTAACCGGAACTGCTTTTCAGACGTTGTTTTCAAATCATGTTTCAATTGGAAATCTCAAAATGAAGTACTACGTACGGCTGGGTGGTGAAATGTTTTCTTGTACAATTCATGTCAACAGTCATGGAACGGCGTTTCAAAGTTTGTGTTCAAATTAGGTTTCAATTTCAAATCTCAAAATTACTGGGTTTTAAACTATTTGTCGGAAAATCTTAACATAGAGCACCGTATCTCAAAATTGATGATCGGTGTTTCGTATTGTTGTGGTTTGTTTTGGTAACGTTTTCACTTTTCGTTTGCAACGGCGTTGCAGGTTGTACTATTTGTTTACCGTTAAAGTGGAAATATTTCTACATTGTTGCATGATGTTTGTTTGTCGATAGAGGCGCTGTGGTTTGAAGTTGAGTCAAACCTTTTTTTCATTTCCTCATTTGAGAATCTCTTGATATGCGACAAGTTATACAATTGTAGCAACTTAGATTTCTTTCACACAATTTTATTTTGTTGTTCTCTAAATTAGCAATCAAACAATGATATATACGAGAAGTAACGCTAAACGTAAGGCTAATTCACCACCAGATGAAGTCACAGCTGCAGCCACAACCCCAACCAACGTAGCCGACACAAATCCAGCGCCAGAAGTCAACAGTACTCCATCATCTACTCCACCACGAGATGAAGGGGCAGCCGCAGACCAAGACAGACCTTCAGCTAATAAACCAACAATGTTGTTTGCAAACAATCCAAAACCTCACCCGGTCAGTCAAGGGCGTGCAGTCGATAAACCAAGGAAGAGGAAACACAAAAAATCGAAAAGTAAATCAAAGAAAAAGAAAAGAAGTGATGAGGGACAAACAACAACAGTCGTTCCCACACCACCACATCAAGGAGTCACAGGTGCTGCACTACCTTAGTCGTCTTTGGAAAATGAAGCCGGTGGAAGTTTGTCATTGGAATTATTTGATGATGACTCCCAATACAAGGTTCACACGGATGCAATGAAAAGACGTGTCAAAGCTTGTCTGAAGCAACAGGGTCCTAACGGATTCTCAGAGAATATTTTGACTGACGAACTCATCACTGCCATCAGTCGTGACATCAAATCTGTCTTTAGCCATCTCATGAACAAGGTTTTCATCGTTACTAAATTTTCTTCTTCCGGAACCCGTCCTGACTTCAGCGAGCAAGAAACGGCAGACAAACCATCATCGGGTCCTATACCAAGGGTTGTTGACGTGATGGTAAATCTTTTCCTACGTGACTCCGGTTCACAGTTGACAAAGAAGGTCTGTATCTTGGATCCAAAGGAGCTGACAACTCGTTTCAAGGAGTACAAAATGAAAGATAAATGGAACGCCTTCCAGTCAGCGCTCAACTCTGTTATCAAAATCGATGATAATACCACAGCAGGTAAAACAGAATTCACCCGGGTTGAAGGACAAGACGAAGTAGCGGAAGGCACGTTGCATTCTGTCTGGGCAAAGAATGTTGTTAACTACAACACCATACTGAAGTACATGAAAGTGTATTCTGTCTGGGCAAAGAATGTGGTTAACTATGACACCATACTGAAGTACATGAAAGTGTATTTAAGCTTACTGCGTTGGTACGTACGTTGTGTCCAATTCCCCCCTGCACCTTCACTGGAAACAGAAGGACCGTTTTTCAATCATAGATTTAAAGACGATGTAAAGAAAGGGAAGCTATACGTCCGGCAGATGGTCTCGTTCTTTGAAGGTCTTTCCTTTCACCACGCATTGAGGCATTTTCTTTCATCTAGTCACTCCTTTGAACAGTTGGTCAGTCAAATCAATCATGTTAGGGGTCAAGAAGTTGTGTGTGCACCAACAAGAGAAGGTGTCGCGGCAGTCGAATTAGTGCCCTTGACTGATTCCTCAAAATACCTCAAGTTGGTATGGCCATCCGATGTGTCCAAGATACCCCTTGCGTTTCAAAAGGTCCTCATGTATTTGTGGGTATACTTCCAATGACAGAAGGCACGAATTTTTCAAGAACTCAGCCTTCACCACTTCGCCGGCGAGTCATTACTACATGACAATTTGTACAAGGAACTATTGCCAAATCTGTACGAGTCTTTGTTTTTGGTTGGACGGTACAAAATACCAGGAGTTGACAATTTGGTGGGGATTATTTGATTCAAACTGTTATCTTCTCTTCACTTTTGCAAGATTATGGAGCACCGGAAAACTCTTAACAAGTGTTACAGAGTAGGCGTTGACTTTGCAAAAAATGCGGTGACTCTTTCTACTGCAAAGAAATCGGAGGAACGGGACATATTTGTCGACGATTTTGATCCTGACGACAAAGTTCACGTGAAGACATTGTTGCAACATTACATCCTGAGTTTGTCCTGTGTTGACAATGTTGTTTCCACGCCGGACCATCTTGAACAGGTGAATCTTGTTTGCGACGAATTGCTCGACTATGTTCTAACATCTCGTTTGTCCCATGGTCCTAATGGTACACGTGTTCCGGTTACTAGGATTATGGTCTCAAAGGCAATAATGAAGGCAGTACTGGACAAGGAAGAAAAAACTTCTTTTAACATTGACAATGCACACGAGAACTTGGACGAATATTTGAAAGCAGAGCGAAAGTCACTGTCGTCCAACTCTAATCCAGGTGAACCTCACCGCAAAGATAGGTTATTCATTTTCACAAACGACGGTCCTCGATCCGTTCAATTTGAAGAACAAACTCCACCTCAGCTTGTGAGAGGTAAGGAGTGTCAACATACTTACCCTATCGCAAAAGAGGACTACAGCGTATCCGTGACAAGGTTCCTTAATTTTGATGAGAACTGGTGCAGGTACACGGTGGATGATTGATTGTTCTGGAAACATACGAGATTCGTATTCCGTGATATTTTCATCACACGACCAGAAATACTACTCAAAGGTTATAAGTGTTTTGAGAGGTCTCTGCGATTTCTGACAACTTACAATTATCTACCCGTTGGGGGACAATTGTTCGTCCCCTTGACGAAGGACCTTCTGTGTTCAGTTTTCAAGAACAAAAAATATGTGTTGGAAGCAAACTTGGAAGTAAGTTTTGTTTCAGGAGAGGATGAAAAGACTTTGCAATCCGATGGCGACTCGTTGATCCAATTGTTCAAAAAAGTCAAGGTACCCACGAGTCAGAGTTACAGAGCTACCAACATTGCAAATTGGGACTTCATGAAGGTGCACTTGAAGAACTTCGAGTCATTCATTGAAGACAATGACACGTATTCCGTCCGATGGCTAGTGTTCACTAACAAAGGTCTCAATGAAGTGAATTTGTTTTTTCAATTTCATTGGGAAGACAAATTGACCGACAACTCTGGTGAATCTTCAATTGATGGAGATAACACAAACAATGATGATGAAGAAGAAGACAACGTAGAAGCAGTTAACGGCAACAAACCTCCCACCGGCCCAAACGTAGTTAAAGAGAACGCATCCACAAAGGCAAAGAAGAAGCCGTTCCTTACGAAACGTACTAAACGAAACAAGACTGCATCAGACAAATCCAATGGAGGACTGAAGTACAAGGAGAGGAAGGTTTCTCTGAACCTTGGCCATGTTGAAGATCTTGGACACCTTCTGCAGGTTCCTTGTCCAAGACCAGAGAACGTTGTAGCACCAAAGCGTTCTGGAAATGTTAAGGTGTTGTTTGCAGATCCTGATCCCGTGATCTTGTATCCAAAATTCGCAATTGGTAGTGAGGTTACAATCACGGGTATTCCAGCACCTGGAACTGGTGTTGTGAAGAGTTATGCATCGAAGAGGAAGGACCATTATCCTCAATACCCTGGATACATGGTGCACAAGAAACTACCAGATGGTACAACAGTGAAACACGCAACCTGGTTCCCTTACGACCGTGTCGGGTCAAATAAACCACAGTTCACCAAGTTGTCCAAGGTCTCCAGATAATGAAACAATGCTGTATTGGGTAGACATTCATAGGCTTGGCCACGCACCACCATAGAACACAAGAACGAAGAGTGGCAAAGCGGGGAAGAAGTTATCATAGTAGTACAACATCACTAGTACTTCTTCTTCTCCACATAAGATACAGATTAACCAATAAATGGTTGTGTAGGTAAGAAATAATCACAAGTAAGATTTACTAGTAGAGTACTACAACAAACAGTAGATCATTTTAAGCTTTTTATATTACTCTATTATTACATGTTGTTGTTATACTGTAATCCTCCATGCGTGTTCATAGTGGTTAGTAGTTGAATGTTCTCACAATGTTCTACCTACTACTAGTACTAATATTAGTAGAACCAATACAGAAGTCCAATCTGATAGTATCATGATTTACGACAAAAGGATGCTTTTTCAGTGAACAATGAATTCAACCCCGCCCATAATATGAGGAATATTGATGATGAAGTTGCTGGCAATGACACATAGTTGCATTTGAGAACTTATTATGAATCACAGTTTTTGTAATTTGATTATGTCCTGGGACAATGAGTAGTATTTCAAATTTCATACTGTCTAAAAGAGCAATCACCACCTTGAAAATAATACTGTTGGTTTCATAGTGTATCACATCCCAAGAAGTGTTAGCAATATTCATGATGGAATTGATGTCAATGACACACAGTTGCAGTAGAAAAATTATTATGACTCGCAGTTTTGGTAATTTTATTATGACCAGGGACAATAAGTATTTCAAAATTCGTACTGTCTAAACCACTATCAGGTTGAAAATTAAACAAATATTTTCATATTCTACCACATTCATATTGTTAGCAACATTGATGATGAAATGTTACTGTTATTGATAAGATGAATCATGAAAGAAACAGAAGTGAATTTTAGGTGATAGTTTGTGTGTAACCACCTAATTAGTGCATTTTGGTACTGGATTTGGAAGAGAAATACACACTAATTTGCATTTAAAAATTCCAAAATCAGATAATTTGTGTAATTCAACCATGAATATGGTTCCTTTCATGGATATGATGAATCATGAAAGAAACAGAAGGTAGTTATCTGTCGTGGATTGTATATCACCAACTAATTTGTGCATTTGGGTACAGGATTTGGAGGAAAAATAAACACTAAGTTGCAAGTAAAAAATCCAAACACAGATATTATGTGTGATTGAACACCAATGAATATTGTTCCCGTTATGGGTAAGATGAATCATGAAAGAAACAGAAGTGAGTTATCTGTCGTGGTTTGGGTAGTATCACCACCTAATTAGTGCATTTGGGTACAGGATTTGGAGGAAAAATACACACTCATTTGCAATTAAAAATTCCAAAACCAGATATTTGGTGTGATTGAAAAATGAATAGTGTTCCTGTAATGGATAAGATGAATAATGAAAGAAACAGAAGTGAGTTATCTGTTGCGGTTTGGGTGTCACCACCTAATTAGTGCATTTGGGTACTGGTTTTGGAGGAAAAATGACAAGTGACCAAAACTATTAAAGCATTCATACAGACTAAAGTATCAGCCTCAGAATTGTCAATATGCTTTCATACTCTACCCATTCCATAGAATTGGGCAGTATTCATCCTTAAACTGCAGAAAATAACAAACTTTTGCACTAAAAAAATTACTAGCAATCACTATTTAGGTTACTTCATACAAAAGTAAAGAAATAGTACAACTAGTAGGAACAAAAACTAACTAGGAAAGTATTACGTACGGACCCTTCTACGGAGGATTCAAACCACAAGACACAGTGACTTCAATGTAACCCAATCCTTGCGAGATCTCGAATTTTACATCACTGAAAGTGCGGTAAGAATTATTCCTTAACAGTTTACAACGAGTAATTGTACAAAAATACCTCAGTATTTGCCCAACGTAAATCATTATTACAAGTAAGAGCTAAATGGAGAACACAACACCACGATCAGCGTACAAGAGGAAGGTCTTGAAGCCTAGGTATCTTTTGGATTTGGCGGAGTACTGTGCAAGAAGGAATGAGCTAAATGACGGTGACAAAAACGACGAGCAAAATCCATTCTTATATCATTTTGAAACTGGATTCGATGCGCTATGTGCCGAAAACGGCAACTTGGTACTCACAATACTTAATGGATGCAACAAGATAGACAACGTTACTAGAGATAGACTCAACAGCCCAAAAGGGCATTTCGATGAAGAAGAAGCTTTAGAAATTTGGGAACAGTGCTTGAAGTACATAACTGAGGACATATTTCCTTTCTATGAGGAAGGCGACACTGATGCCGTTGACCACGTGTGGGCTTTGGGTATCATTATGGCACACATTTTATGCGGTTATCCAGCATTGAAAGGAATGGAGGACATACAGTGCTACAACAACGTGGGTATTGGACAACCAGTACAATCAGGAGAACGAGAGAGGCTCAAACTCAATGGTCTTACATTTCCACCAAAGAAATGGTGCAACCTGACGCCGAAAGCCAGAAAACACATAAAGCAATGCATACATTTTCACCCGGGTAACCGTCCCTGTCTGACAACCCTTTGGTTCAACAAGTGGCGCACAACGACTGAAGAGGCAATCATTGAAAAGTACAGTATAATGTACATAGAAGAAACCGAGGACGGAAAGGAACGAAACGAAGAAACGAAGAAAAACAAGATTAAAGACAATTGGAATTCATTCCTGAACAAAGTGAAAAAGCAGTCTAAGAGGAAAAAAAGAAAACTAAAACAATTTGCAAACAAAGAGAAAAGGGAGGAAGAGGACAGAAAGGAGAGAAACATTGTGCACTGGCTACAACTTTACGAAAAACGATGGAATTCACCGGAAGATTTAGAGGAGTACAACAACTATCCCATTCCTTGTGGTGCGTGGGGACGTGTGAAATAGTGCTAGTAACAAGCTTTACTAAGGCAAAACTTACCCCTACTTACGAATACGTGCACGATCATGTCCTCATTAAATACGTAAATATAAAAATTAACTACTGTGAAAAACGTTAGTTACAAACAAAAAAGTCAGAATTGCCGTTCCAGAAAACTCAATCTGAAACGTCATTCCAGAAATTTAACCCAGAAACGCCAATACAGACGTTCTGTGGATTTTCCCTAACAGTGAATTGTTCTCTCCAACACCATTCCAGACACTTAACACTGAAACGCCGTTGCAGATACCGTGCATATTTTCCATTACAGGCTCATCATTGCAACTAGTTCCTTACAAATGAAGAAGTCAGAATTGCTGTTCCAGACAACTCAATCTGAAACGCCGTTACAGAAACTTAACCCTGAAACGAAAATACATACGTTGTGTGGATTTTCCCTAACCGAGAATTGTTATCTCCAACACAGTTCCATACAATGTGCCTGTTTTCGGTTCTACAGATTTCAATATGCAGTGGTGTGATACGGTAGGATGGAGAACATCAAAATAAATTGGTATCGTACAATCTAGTACAGGTAGTACTACTTGTTTGGAAATAAGAACCGAATGTAGGGGAAAAAAATGGCGCGGCTAGGCAGACAGTTCTTTTTGGTTGGCCCGCGCTCACAAGCCCGCTTCCACAAAGAGAAATGTATTGCAAATTGCTGAATTCGTACAATCGATGCCAAAACAAGGCAGCATAAAAATTCACAAAATTGCCAAAAACACCAACGATTGAAAAAATATAAATACAAGATGCCGAAACAAAAATGGTCCAACCTACCCAAGGCAAAAATAACACGTCTCCAAGAAAAGAAAATAGTAGATATGGCAAATGCAGCCAGGGACAGAGACACTAGAGATAATACCAAAAATACAAGCATTACCACCATGTCCACCGAGAAGAACACAACAATTGCAGCAACACAAGAAGACACAACCGCGGCGGAAAGAGCGACACCATGAAAAAGAAAAGCTGAAAACATTAGCATGATGGACAGCAGCGACAGTGAAAGTGAAAGTGACACTGACAGTGACACTGATTCGAGTTCGGTTAGTGAAGACAATGATGGGAGCTCCAACAAGAATAAGGATACTAGAGAAAATATCAAAGAGACAAGAAAACAAAAAACTACAGAGGGCAGACAACAGAAAAAGAAAAACGTGAGCTGAACGGTGAAAAAATTAGCAGAAATAGCGAATGAGAATCCAGATCTAATAGAGGATATCCTGAAAATGGTGAGAGCTGGTAAGAAGGGAGACAATTATAAAGAGGATACTGCAAAAACTACCGACACGGTTCCATTGAAAACAGTGCGGGGCAGCGATAGCGTTGATAAAGTGAGTACGTTGAGTTGTGGAACTATACATAGTATGAAAACGAAAACTATGAAACTATTGAAAACACATAAAGATACAATTGAAGGACAGGTGAGGGCATATGTGAAGAAGAAATGGTACGGTGGCCTGAAATTTATGACAACAAACACGCTCTCCAATAAAATAATCGTGCAAGGAATCGATGTGTGTGTAATAGCCGTTCCAAAAAATATACCCATTAAGAAATTCTGTGCCTAGCTTTGAAAATGCAGTACCAAAAGCCCTGGCAAAATTGAGGCACAATAATCAAACATTGGCTAGAAAAAATTGGTTTGGTAAGTGACGGCGTAATGGTTGAATCATCTGGAAATTATGGTGCTTTCGACGTTCTTCCATATGTGCCTACGACCGGCATACAACTAACCCCGCCATTACTATGATATCATACTGCCATTTGTTGTCATCACCACAGCTGATAGTGAAATGGCAAAAGTGTCAGCAATCTTTCCTGGTACTGTAGCTCTAAATACGGACTCGATGGAAATTCTGGCGAAAGACTACCGGAGATACGGAAATGCAGCAAATGAAGAATTTTATTATTTTGTGACAAGAATCCTGTCTGCCATTAATCCGGGAAAGACTAACTTTAAGCTGAGGAAGACAAAGGATCTTATTAGTACCATCTTTACTGTTACGGACAAGGCTTTTGCCCTAATGATAATTGACAACGAGTACAGCAATTGGGAAAAACAGAAGCAAATGAAACTAGATGGAACATACATGACACAAAAGAAAACAAAATACATGAAAAAAATATTGCGATTCAAAAAGTGGAAGTGCAAATGGATGGGACAAAGAAGGACGGAAAGCTTTCACTAAATTGTGCAAGAAGGTACAAACGTTAAGAGAAAATCCTGAAACGGGTAAAAATTTGGAGAAAATGATGCTGGAAAGATTCAAGTCAGAAAGCAATCCTACCAGTACTGTGTCAAAAAATGGTGGCACTGTTGCCAGTAGTCTTGCAGAAGAGGAAAGTGAGGATGACAACTATATTGATCCTGCATGGATGCAATTGCTTGACGAAATGGAGGAAGTTTAGGCCTTGTTTTCAGAATCGATACTGTTCATTGTGTCAGTCCATTCACTAAGTTGACGCGGGTTGGTTCACACCTACGACACGGGTAAATCTTCGAGGAAAGTGATTAGGGTAAAAGGTACATATCTTACATACGTTGCATACCATGGTTGCAAATAGTAGATTGTGTGACAAACACGATTAAATTGTACGGAAAGGAGTACCCATACCTATCATACATATTTTGCATATGATACTACTAGGTAAATTCTTCACCCGAATAATTCAACTGTAGTGGTAGTAGGTAGTCGCAAGCGATGATATTAAATTTTAAGGTTTGTTTGTTGCGAGCACAAATATTAAATTATAAGGGTAGTGTGTAGCGAGCAATGGAGATACATTTTAAGGGTCATGTGTTGCGAGCACTAATGTTAAATTTTACTAGTTGTGAGTCATGACCTTGCGTATTTAATTTTTGTAGGGGTTATTCACGAACATTTGGGTAGGTGATATTAAAAATTAATAATAATTATTCATGACCCAAGGAAAAAAATAATCGCGAACCAGGGATTGAGAGTTAGAAAAATGAGCATGATACAAAGCTACTGAATCACAGAGGGGCTTGGTTGTGAGTTATGACCTTGCGTATTTAATTTTAGTAGATGTGATTCGTGATCGTACGGGTAGGTTTTATTAAAAATAATCGCGACCCAAATATTGAGAGTTAGAAAATTGGGCATGATACGGACCTAGTGAATCACAGGGGGGACTCGTGTTAAAATTACGCACAAGCAGGGGTTGCGAAAGTACCTTGCGACAAAAAAAAGGGTCGCGTGACAGTTATCGGACGTGCTGTTGCTGTGAAAAAATCTCATCATGGATATCAAGGTAGTTAGCAAGCAAAGACCAAGTAGTTAGGTTGCTTGCTTTCCACAGATTTGAGTGAGCTCACAACCAGTCTTTTAAAATTGAGTGGCATTAACCAGCACTAAACTTCTTGTACCGCAATGGAGCACATGAACACTTATTGAAATATTTATATTTCATTTCTTGGGTTAAGGTTAGGAACTTTGGTAGCGGGAATTAGATTTTTTAATCTAGTGAGTAACAAATGAGAGCTCAAGGGACATTTTGAGTCCTTAGGGAGAGTTTTTGTCACAACCTGAGGGGGGGGGGGGGGGGGTAGAAACTCTTGACCACATAGCCCTGAGAATTTAAAAAATTGGCCTTGCAAATTACAAAACCCTGGTAAGATTTTATCAAAATAGAGCTTTCAACTGGTCGCATTGGGTCGCGAGACAGTAATTGGATGTACTAGTAGTACTATGGGATGGTCATCGAAAACTTCATTTTGACAAGCCAGGCCTACTACTAGTATTTGCAATCCAAATGGATTGATGTTCTCATATTCTTCATGATGAGACATTCTTGTGCCATAATCTGTAGAGTTTGTCAAATCAATACTTTCAATCTTGAGATAACAGTTCAATTCACAATTCACACACAACATCTTGAAACACATACCAACCCACAAATCATATTTTTAGTCTTTAGTGTGGTACAGAAAACAAAGACAGCAGGCACCCAAGAAAAAGATTAAAAAAGAATGATGGTGCTGGTGCTGAGTGTTGTCTGGGCAAGCAGTTGATTGATTCATTCGAATCGATTCCCTCCACAAACGATTGCCCCAATTGAATTTTCGAAAAGAAGTCGATCGAAACTCGATACCACTATTACGGGGCCGCGCTTCAGATCTACAGTACGAAATAAGATTACGAGTATGAGATTTCGCAGCCTCTTCATAGTTTCTGAAAAACCTGCCTTAATTATTCATTGTACCATTACAGCACTGCTTCCCAACTTCCGATCCTGTCCATTATTGATTCCAGTGCACGTTGTACTTCGTTTAATACAACTATTTCATATTACAAGCAATAATTATTGATCCCAGTGCAGTAAAACTGCGCACCAAACCAAACCAAACCAAACCACACCAAACCACACCACACCACACCACACCATACTAAAGCTCAACAATGGACGACGAACGATTCGATGGCCTCTATATGAACGTCACCCAGACCACCCGCGGCATCGAGCCGATGCTGGACACCGTCTTTTCCTTTCTCCGGCGAAAGACGGATTTCTTTTCGGGCCCTCCCGGTGCGGAGGATGGACCGGCCGCCGCCATTGCCACGGTCAACAAGGTCCTTAAAGAACACGCCGAGCGATACAAAATCGAGAAGGTCGCGGCGGACGCCAAGAAGAAAAAGAAGCACGAAGAACAGCAAGAGATGTACCGTAGAATCATTGATAGGGATGCCCAGCGAGCTCTGCAACAAGAGGATCCCGAAATCGTTGAAATGAGCAGCGACGGCGGATTCGATGCCTCAACGGAGGTCGAAACCAAGATGCCCGTCGTTTTGCCATCCGATATTCCCTCCAAGGAATCGCAAACCGAATCGAACGAAAATGACGACGACGACGAGGGCCCTCCCCCCGAGGGCAACGGCGGAACCGTTCCGGGAAAATATGTGTGGACGCAAACCCTCGCCGAGTTGACGGTCGTGGTTCCCGTACCCGATAACACCCGTGGGAGGGACGTCCAGGTGGTCATTACCCCGTCGCACCTGAAGGTTGCCCTGAAGAGCAATCCGACGAAGGAAGCCATCGTCGACGCCGATCTGACCAAGCGCGTCGTTTGCGACGACTCCTTCTGGACCATCGAGGACGGAAACCGGCTGGTCATCAATCTGCAAAAGAAAAACGAGATGGAGTGGTGGGATGCCGTCTGCAAGGGAGACCCGGGCATCAACGTGCGGCACATCCGGCCGGAGAATTCCAACCTGTCAGACCTGGACGGGGAGACGCGCAAGACGGTGGAAAAAATGATGTTCGACCAGCGGCAAAAGGCAATGGGCCAGCCCACCAGCGACCAGCAGTCCAAGCTGGAAGCCTTCGAGAAGTTCAAGAAACAGCACCCGGAGTTGGACTATTCGAACGTCAATATTTCGTGAGCTAACTAGCCAACCATCTCCGGTCTATGGTTTACAAAGTACGAAGTACCGGTAGGATCGAAACGATAGTGCAGTATAGAATAGTACAGTGTCGGGATGTGGTGGGAGTGTGGCGGGAGGGTCGTCCAACAACCAACACAAACAAATCTATTGCTGTAGTTTACAATAGGGTCCCGACCAAAGGGCTCTAATAGACAACAGAGGGGATGCGAGTTGGAGTAAAGTAATCGTGTACGCTAAGATCATAACAATGTAGTCAACCACCAAGCCATCCAAGCAACGCAACATTCTAGTAGTTTACAGTGAGGTTCCAACCAAATGGTTCTATAATTCTGGTAGTTTACAATGAGGTTCCAACCAAACGGCTCTACTAGACAACATAGAGGATGCGAGTTTGAGCAAAGTAATCGTGTACGCTAAGATCATAACAATTTAGCCCACCACCAACAAAGGAAAGGCCAGGTTCTTGATGGTCCTGTGTGCATCGCGTCGATCTATCCTTTCGTCCCAAGAAAACCTAGTTTACAACGAGACTCCGACCAAAGAGCTCTACTACTAGTACTGTAGACAATAGAGGCGACGCGAGTTTTTGCTAAGATTATGAAAATTCAGCCCACCAACAACAAATGAATGATCAGGAGCTTGATGGTCCCGTGTACATGACCCCGAGCTATTCTTTCGTCCCAAGAAAGCCTAGTTTACAATAAGCTTCTGACCAAATCTACTAGACAACATGGAGGAGAGGAGTTTGAGTAAAGTAATCGTTTACGCTAAGATAATGAAAATTCGGCGCATCACCACTTGATGAATAATTGGCAGCTTGATGGTTGCATCGCATCGAGCTATTCTGTCGTCCCACGGTTTGTTCGTCCATTTGGATATTGTTGCCACTGTCGGTTCGATCCCAACAATCGATGGCATTCACCACTCATCCGTCGTCCCACGGTTTGTTTGTCCATTTGGGAATTGCTGCCACTGTCGGTTCGTACCCAATAATCGATGGCTTTCACCACCCACCTGTGCGCCACATTCGATACACTTTGCTACCTCCATAGCTTGACCACATTCGCCAATGTAGTACGGATGGCCGTTCGGGCATTCGTACCAATGGCCACTTGCTCCTCCGCCATAATCGTACCCCCGAATGACATTCATAGCAGCAACGGCCGCTTCCCGTTCCTTCCTGTCGGACGCGATTTCGCGCCTCAGATCCGTGGCGAGGGTCGCGAATTCTGTCATCGCAACGGACGCCTCGTTGGCAATCCAATCCAGATGGGCATAGAGCGGGGCTTTGGGGTCGTCGTATCTCATCCATCGCCACAAGAACCGGACCAGGTCGATCCGAAGAGAAGCGGACGACCTCCAGCTCTGACTCGCGTTGGCAATATCAATGGCTTCCAAGAACAACTTGTTCGTGGTGTTGTAGGTTTTGCTGTTGACTTCCTTGGTAGCTTTTGCCCCAACCTTTGCACTCTCGTGGATGACTCGGATCAGTAGGGAGGGTGATGACTGGGGTACTTCCACGCTGTCGGCCGTCTGCAAGGAGAGACAAGCATCATGGACCTGTTGCATGGGGCTAACTTGAATATCTTTCCGAAGCGTTGAAAGCGCTTGAAAGATGGCTTTAAGGCTCTCTCGGCTCTCTCTCGGCCTCTGGGACAAGTCCTTCAGTCTTCGTTCCACGTAGGACCTGTGTTTTCGCTCGAGACCACGGAGCGCAATGCTATTCAATATGCGCCCGTATCTGCGGACAAATGCGAGAGGAAATCGACACTGTGGGCACTGCTTGGGACGATCCGAGAGATCGGCGTCCAACAAGGACTTGGTGGAGAGATAATCGCCCGTGTCCGGCGACCTGACATACACCTGATCCATTTCCAGGTGTCCGTCGAGAGTCTCGATCCCGAAAAAGTGTCCGCACGGCAGAAAAATCACGGGATCTTGGTCCAGGTCGTGCTCCTCGTACCGTCCCATAAGTAATAAGTCCACGAACGCCGACTTTGCGTCGTTGCTTCCACAGACAACGCAGAACCTTTTATCCGGGCAAGGTTCGCCACAAACCGAGGGGCAGTGGTGCCCGCAACATAGAAGTTTTTCGCAACGCTAACGAAACAACATGTAGTGTGTAAGAGAGCAGAAGGTCCAATGAGAAATGGATTGTGCCCCCCCCCCCCCCCCCCCCCTTCCATCATTCGTACCTTGTTACAGGGCAACCTCGTGCACGGAGCACCACAAACGAGCTCGCACTTTCCCAAATGCTCACATTCCCAATCGCATTCTTCGACGCAAGATGCACACTGCGTGTTGCAAAAGAAAATTGTTCAGAGAAGGTCAAGAGGGGAGCCAAAAAAACAAAAACGAGAAACAGTTACTCACGTGTGCGCCGCAAGGCTTTGGGCATTTGGAATGTGTGCACCTGGCCATGCAAGGTTTTTCGCAAGGCTTGCATTCTTCGCCTGGGTGGCAAGGTCGATCACAAACATGACCACAAAATAACATTCGCTCACACTTTTGTTTGCAATCGTGCTTCCCCTCGCAAGAGTGACACCAGTTCTTACAGGCGTGGTTGCATGTTTCTAACATCTTGTTGCAAATCTCTGGGCACTTGGGTTGTTCTGACCTTGCGTTTCGACAGGTTGTTTTTGATACATGCCCGCAATTAAATGATTTTTCCACCATTTCGGAACACGTTCGAGAGAAATTTGCGATGGCTTCTTCCGACCTTGTGTCATGGCAAGTAATGTGTTCGTTCTCGTGCCCACATGGCAACAGAAACGGCCCCATTGGCGTACTGCAGGGTCCGCAGTTGTCTCGACAACGTTTCCTACAAGGGTGCTGATGGTGGCATTCGGGAGGAACGCGTCTGCACGGCTGACTGCACATCTTTGCTGCGAAGGAGTGATCGCGATCGACTGGGTGACACATCTGGGGGCACACGTGCCCGCATGAGAGTCGGAAATTGCAAGGTCTATGACATCCACCATTGGGTCGAATAGAACGAAACCCAATCTTATTGTGGAGCTCCTTTGGGGGGTCGTTCGGATGAATGGTGCAGACGGTTGGAAGCCCTCGCCTTATCTGACCTTTCTTGCTCATAATCTCAAACAAAGTTGACCAAGTTTTTTGGCCGGCAGGTGTTCCCATTAGGGTGTTGTAGCTCCCTACAATGAACATGCCATATCTTGCACGGGAAAGAAGAACATTAACACGCTGTGGCTCCTTCAGAAAGCCAATTGAACCATTCTCATTGCATCGAACCAGTGAAGCGATCACAATGTCGCTCTCTTCACCTTGATAATTGTCGACAGACGAACATCTGACAGTGTTACTCTTCGAAACTTTTTCTGCTCCTGCTAACTCATCTTGTTCATCGCCCTCAAATTCATCTAGATCTTTTTCGCTGATGTAAGCATCTACATTCTGCAACTCCTTTCTCATGGCACGAGTTATCTTTGACAACTGCCCTAGATAGGGCGTGAGAACAACAATTTGAGCAGGAGAATACCCTTGAAGTAAGAAGTAGCGAACAATTTCAACACACATTTCGACCTCGAATGTGTTTGCCTTCGTCGTACTAGTTCGCTTTGCATCCAAACTATCAACCTCCTGTTTATCTTCCGGATTATCATGATCGATGAAGACAACGTTTTCGTTAACACCTCTAATGTCTGGAAATGTCAAAACTGATTCATGATCGATGAGACCGGGATATGTTTGTGACCGCACAAACTCGGATATACTAGGTCTCATTCGATGCTGCACAGCTAGGCTCGCACTTCTAAGTCCCCCAAGAATCAGACGTTCGAAGAGGGAAACATCAAGATTGTAACCACCTCCAGAAACCTTCGTAAGTTTGTACGTCTCGACCTTAGGGCGGAGTTGCTTGTGGTCACCAATGAGAATCAGATGCTTTGTATCTTCCGAGATGCCATCAAAGTTTTCAGACGAAAGGGAAGTCAGAACATGACTTTCAAGAACTTCGCCAGCCTCTTCAACAATAACTATACCCGGAGAAACTTCGGACAGAATATCACGATATTTTGCTGCCCCTGCTGTGGTAGCACCAATTATGGATGCATCGTTAAGGATTTGCATTTCACCGACACGTGATGCTGTATCTCTAGCACTTGAGAGATCTTTCAGCTGCTTGAGCAACTCTCGAATTCGGTTCCGCGGAGCTTCCAATACAGCCAGTTCGACTTCTTTGACAAAGTCTGTTTTTTCTCCAGCGGGCATACGCCAAAACTCGACAAAACCCTCACGACGGGAATTAGCGAAGAGTGCAAACGGCGGAATATCACTGCCTCTTTTCCATTCATTCCACAGGTAATCCTTCTTCATCCCTTTACCTTTTTGTCCTACCAGTTGAAACCCAGAGTTATCGACAGGAATAGACAAAAAGTCATGTTCATCTGGAAAGTCTTCCCTTAATACCGCATTGACCCCTCCGTTTGGGGCACTCCATGTGACTGTGGATTCTATTTGTTTTAACCTTTCTTCCAACTCCTCGCGGAGTTTGTATCTTTGAGCATCAATCCGCTTGATAGTGTTGTTGACTTCGCCGTCAGATCGACTTTTCAACCGAGCAAGAGAACGGAGCTGGTATTTTTCTATTTTGTCAGACTTTGTTCGAGCGCCCAATCGTACGATTGATGTCTCCCCAGCATCTATCAGATGCTCCAGAAATTGATCCAGGGCATGGTTTGTGTAGCATACACACAAGATCTTTTCTAAGCTATTTGTCAGTAGTATTCGTGCAATAAGTCCACCAACTGAATGCATGTAAAAGAAGTACGAAGTATTAGACATTCAGCATTGTGCATTGTACTGAATTCAATCAGCGACCGATTACTTACTGAAAGTCTTGCCTGTTCCGGGCGGGCCTTGTATGAGAGCAACTCGAGATGTCAACACATGTCGCACAGCGTGGGCCTGTGATGTATCGAGCGTCGATTCTGCCACTAACTTATCAGCAGTGAGCTCTTCAACAAAGTTTTCACAAACAAATTCATTGCGATCTGCCAACTTTGGAAAGCGAAGTTCCCGAGGTAGATAACTAGGCATCGGGTACGCTGGAAGTTTTGGCGTGAAGAAGCTCGTCTTGGAAAGGAATTCCATCCGAACTTTGAAGGGCCTTCAAGATAGGATGGTAAGCGAAAAAAGATCTTGATATCTCAACCATCTCATAGGTTTTCATCTTGGACAAAATTTTGTTCGCCAGTTGACTGTTCTTTTCCTTGATTGCATTAATGTAGTCTAAGTGGAGCTTCTTATTTAGCACCATTTCTTTTGCAGCTTCATCAAACGCCGCTTCGTTTTCGAGCGAAATACCGATCACTGGACCAATGGGATTGTTCAACCATTCATTTTTTTTATCAGCTTGACTAATGGTGATGATTCCAATCCGTTGAACTCCTCCTTTTTCATCGAGAAATGCAACAATAGACTGATAATTCAATGCTTTGACTTTATACCAGTCATCGACGGCCCTGTGCGGAGGATCGAGGTGCACCAGGAACGAATTCTCGTTCCCTTGATCAGAATCGATGCCAATGATACGGGCATTTAACCACGCTCGTCTTTTTTCTGAAATTAGAGTTCTCATGGAACTCATTGCATCTTCACGCAACAGGCGAAAATTCCTATCGAGCAATCGGGACACTGGATCTTCGAGGATAGAATTTTCTTCGTTCGCTAGAGGCAGGTATTGCGGGACTTGACAACGCAGTTCATCTGCCGGTGGAATCAACGATACATCACGGAAGTTTAGATGATCGTTCGTGTGGCGGTTGCCCGGTGGTATTCGATCGGTGACCCAGCAAGCAACTTCGGACTCAACATCTACACTATCCTTCGCACGTCGACTCTTCACCCTGTGACTTTCCCGGGCGTCCTTCTCTTTGAGCAATAGAATCGTGCCAAGCACCTTGGCATCCTTAGTATCGCGTTGTATGAAGCCATTGGCTATCTTTGCGACAGACTCATCGTTTCTCGCTTCACCGATAGCTTTTGAAAGGATCATAAGAAACCTGCAAATCAAACCAGCGGAAGCCGGATCAAGATCTTCAATTATCTCGTCTGTCGCTAGGAAATCAATGAGGCCGGGTACTAGATAGATCAAATGCAGATACTTCTCTCGCATTGCCCGAAACAATGGCTTGAAGTCTGTTGATTTATCCCATGGAGAAGGAGAGGCACCAGTAGATCCTCAACATCTAGTATGTCTTCTACGAACGAAAGAATCTCTTCGATGCGTCTTGCCCCGGTCTTGCGTTCGTCTGTCATGAGATTCAGAAGTTTTGATTTGGAGTCAAAATCCTCCATGCCTTCCAAGAAACGCAGAGCCTGGTGGCGCCCTCGCATTGTTGCGGTATCATCGTTCAGCAGCTTGTTGAAGAGGGCTTGCTTTCTTCTGTCACTGTCATATCGCCCTCGCCCTCGCCCTCTTCCCCACGTTGACATGGTGAAAATAAATTGATTTTGTGATTGTAGATGTTTGATTCCGTTGTTCTGATCACAGAAGAAAGGAAAGAAAGTTGAATATGGGAGATGCCTCCGGGGCCCAGAGAGCACTTCTTGTCCGCTTTCGCAGAACGGCGGTGTTCGTTGCAAAGATTCTTCATCTTCACGTTCTCTCCCCACGGATGGTGGCATCTGTTACGGTACTGGTAGCTACCAGGACTAGCTGGCATGGTATCCGGGCCCTTGCAGAGACGCAAAGATCCATTTTGCTTGAAACAGTCAGACGAGAGGTACGTACGGTACGAGTACCGGTACGGTAGATTTATGATCGGGGGTGCAAGAAAACCCAAGTGGAGCAACACGGAACAATCTTTGTGACAAAGGGAAGAAATGATTGGATGTCGAAAATTTCATTTTGTGACAGTAGTTGCAGTACCAGGAGGGCGAAAACGTTTCCACAACTGGGCACCGAACACCTCTGCCAATAAATAATACAGTATGTCTTTGGATACCGTACGGGACCTCATTGACTCCTCGTTACGTAAGCGATGCAAGGAATTCTGTCGTTCCTACTAGGCCTGCTGTGCCGAATTCGTTTCACCGAGTTTTGGGGAACACCAGCAACTAGTCCTACCATACTACAGTATTTGGATGGAGGGGGTAATGTGAGCAGCACATTTGATTCCTCTGCATGTTTGCTGCTCTCTTGCCTTTGCCGAGGCGAGTGGAACACGATTATGGGGCGGGCTCAATACTTCTTCTTGTTGGACCTTCTTGGTCCTAGGACTTCTAATCAGTCCTACTAATAGTAGTAGTACTACGTTCGGACGTAGTAGTAGTACTAGTTCTTGTAGTAGTAGTACCGTACGTGCCGCTTTGTGAATCTGTCATCTCGCTCTAACAACTACTAGTAGTACTACGTCCGATAACTGTCACGCGACCCCACGGGACCCCTCACAAGCCCTATTTTCAGAAAATCGACCCTGCGTTTGTTATGCGCAAGGGTATTTTTTTAAATTCACAATTTTTGTGGTAATCATTTTCGACCCCCCTCAGGTTGCGACCAAAATTATCCCCGAAGACTCAAAATGTCCATTGATCTCTTCATTTTGACTAAATTGATTTAAAAAATCTACTTTTCACTACCACACTTTCTAACCTTAACCCAAGATATGAAATAAAATTAGTTTCAGAAGTGTTAGTTTGCTACGTTTCCGCGTTGTTTTTTACGGTATGTCACGTCGTGTCTTCTTTCATACCATCGTGCCTTTTAATGCTCGCTTCGATAGCATCATGCTCGTCTTAACGAATTTTCGTAGAACTCTACAGCACTAACTTCCTCCTACACGATTTCACCACCATTCTTTCTTTTATTTTGTTTCCAAAAATACTTTTTTCTTAGATATGTGTCTGGGTGTATTATGATAGTACTACTAGTAGTAGTAATGTAGGTATGATAGTATCGATTTCTGTTCCAGTTGTGAAACGATTTTTTGTACAATTCATGTCAATAATCATGGAACGGCGTTTCAGAATTCAGTAACCGGAACGGCGTTTCATGCTTTTGTGTTCGAATCATGTTTAAATTTGAAATCTCGGTGCCAAACAAATTCCTAACCTTAACCCAAGATATGCAATAAAATTATTTTCAGAAGTGTTTGTTTGCTACTTCGTACTAGTACTATGTTTCTGCCTTGTTTCTATGTCACGACGTTTCTTTTTTCATACCATCATGCCTTTTCATGCTCGATCCGATAGCATCATGCTCATTTTCATCATGTTCATTTAACACCCCCATCGAAACCATTTCTCCCCCTCCCTTCTTCCAATAGAAGAATATGTCACAACCTAGTAAAAGTCGCCGTCACTTCAAGAGTGGTTGTTATACCAAAATTCCCAAATCATTTATATGTCGTAGCTGCATGTCCTGTAAGGGCAAATCGAAGACATTCATCAGAAGCAGACAAGATTTGTCTACACACAAATCATACCGATATGTATCACGAGGCCTTTCATGTCACCTTGATTCAATAGCTTTTTGTCGTGATTTCTATTTAAAGCATAACCTAATGGAATTTTCATCATCTGCCAAAGAAGAAACCACTAGTACAGTTCGTCATTCACCTACACAATATGGCCTGACATTGACAGAGAATGGTCCAATTGTTCCTTCCGCTTCTGTTGCTGCCGCTCACACTAACAAGGCATCCTCTAACGAAACGTTCAACTCTGTTCTAAACAGTCAGGTAGTACACAACTTATTTGTTCCACCAATGGATAGAAATGTAATGGAATCACAGTTGTTTCCTTCAGAAGACAACAGCAACAACAATGACATGGTTATTCAAGAAGAAAATTGCCTTCCTATTCAGAACGATAATGGTATGGATGGTTCGGAACCCACCGCATCCCAACCAAACATCAATGAAAAAGAGCAATTGATCCGATCTCATCTTTCTTTTTCACCTACCAATAGGCTCATTGCTGAAATAAAGCTCATGAATCTAATGACAAAACACAAGTTACCTCTAAACACATTCAAATCTATTTTTCAATGGGCAAACGAATGTCAAACTATTCATGGTGTTGACTTTAGCTCTATCTACCCCCGCCATCGAGAAGCCATATTTAGTGAAATCAAGTCCAATTTGGGTATTTCAGAGACCAAGTTCGAGCCACACATAATTAACTGGTTACCCTGCAATTTACCCACCCAAATATTTGTTCGATCCTTCCCAGACGCACTTCATTCCCTTCTGACCAATAAGGAGTTGATGCAAGAAACCAATTTGTCTTTTCCGAATGTCGAGACTCCTCTTTCACCCGAAAACAACCCACCACTCACCAATGAAACATACATAACAGAACTACACCACGGCTCTTGGTGGACGGAATCGTGGAAGCAGATCTGCAATGAAAATGATGAAATCCTTGTTCCGGTCATTTTCTACATGGATGGAATCAGCTTGGATGCACATGGCCGTCTGTCACTCACTCCTCTCAACATGACTCTTGGTATTTTCAATTTTGAAGCAAGAAAACGACCTGACGCTTGGACCACAATTTATTTTCATCCCGACACTGAAATTGAGAGCATAATACACACGAAAAAAACCACGGCGAAAGATAATATTCAAAATCTACACACCGCGCTTGCATCGGCTTTGCAATCTTTCAAGGAAGTAGTATGTGAAATGCAGGGCGGGTTGGAGTGGGATTATCTTCCGTATGCAGGAAAAGTGTTCAAAGTGAAAATGAAATTTGCAATTGCCTATGTTGTTGGGGATACAGAACTTCATGACAAACTATGTGGAAAGTATGGATCCTACATGCAAAAGGTGAAGAAATTGTGCCAACATTGTACATGTCCTACACGTGTCATCCATAAACCAAAAGCCCAAGTGGAGGAACTGACTCGGCTCTGGGTTCCAGAAGATTTTGAATCCCCCCCAAACATTTCTGCAAGGGAATACAAGGAGTACTTCAAAAGCATTTCGCACCATCCCATAAAAAATGCTTTTCACAGCCTCAATTTTGGTAGTAACGTCAACAACATTCACTTTGCTACTCCCGGTGAGTGTTTGCATATGCATCAACTGGGTGTAGCACGTCGGGCAGTAGAATCACTCGATTCATTGTTAAAAGGTAGTCCTAAGTGTTGGTATGCCCCTGATTTAAACACGAATGGCACATCAGCTACTATTGGTTCACTTGCGCAGTTATACGGTGGTCTTTTGTCAAGGCAATCGGACAGAGATTTCCCTAGAACCAAGTTTTCCAGTCAGCTTCTCTCCATTACCAAAAAGGAGGGTAATGATTATTCGGGAATGCTCATTTCCATTCTGATCACCCTTTGTTCCGATGTGGCAATAAACATCATCAAGCACCCGACATTTATTCAGAAACAAGTAGAGGTCATTGAACTGATACTCTCCATGGAAGAATTCTTGAAGCATGGGAATATACCCATTTCTGGATTGGAAAATCTCCCCAAGATGATAATCCATTTTATCAATTGTATTAATTCGACCTGTCTCAGAGAGGGAATGGGTACGAAACTGATCAAAAACCATCTATACTTTCACCTTGTTGAGTACATTAAACTTTGGGGACTTCCATGCGGATGGGATTCTTCTTATTCGGAATCACACCACAAAACTGAAATCAAAGCACCCTCGAAGAACACTCAACAGAATGCTTCGACATTGATAATGCAAACGGCAAAGCGACAGGAAGAAAAAATGCTGCTACGAGTAGCTACTTCCAAGTTCAATTTAGTGACGGCAGAAGATGTTTCTGGTAATCGAGTCCCTCCCGAAGTTTCTGGTTCAAAATTTCACTGTTTTCATTAACGACGACGGGGCAAGTACTATGAGATGGGTTAGGTCCTCAAACAAAACAAAACCCTATATTTCTCCCATCGTGTTGTCTTTTGTATGTCAGAATGTGCTTCCACTTTTGGAGGACTCTACGTTTGTGAAAGGATTTACTGAACATAACAGGTTTGACGAATGCACACAGCAAAATTACTTGTTTCGGAGCCACCCTTCATATTGTTCCGATGGTGGCCAACTCAACTCTGTCTGGTATGATTGGGCCTTGTTTGATGTCGACTGCATGTGAAATACCCTGCCATATTATGTGTTTCCTTGAACTCTACAATCTGAAGCAGCCTTACTCATTTGTTTCTGAGTACCAAATTGCCAACGAAGGGATTTATGCAGTAGTGACCAAATTTAAATCCACTCCACTACCAACAGCTTCGTCGTTTGTGATGAGAGGTGAAGTAGACAACAATTCCCTGTTCTTATTTCATGTCGACAGCATACTTTCCAATGTAGCAGTTGTCCCAGAACTTGATGCAATTGGTACGTTGCAATCAAACTCATATCTAGTTGTCTCGAATCGAAGGGCTTGGCTGGATGAATTCCACAAGACAACAGTCATCTTTGCCTAATGAAGAGGCACTCTACTCCCAATGCACTATTGTTGAAGAGGACAGCGACAATAATGATGATGCTACTAATTCAGGTGATGATTATTCAATGTCATCAAGCGATGATGAGTATAGTGAGGTCCTCTCTGATACATCCAATACTTAATTGTTTTCCTACTACAATATCCATAATAACTTAGTATTAGTGAAGAATTGAATGCTCCTCCATATTGATCGTAACATATTTCTCCTACGTTTTGATTGATAGCTACTCCGAAATGATTGCACAATGTCGCAGGAAAACAAACGAAGTGAATGAAAAGTCTAACTTTAAATTATTGTTTAATATATTATAGAGGATCAGCTCTTAGCACAGTTTTTGTCGACACATAGGCACTCATAATATAACAGCCTTCGTATTTTGGATTCGAACAGCTATGTAATACTAATGGATTGAACAATAGAGTATCGCCTGACCTCAATGGAACTTTCACTTTATACGTTGGGAACACAAAGTAATAAACCACCTCGTCATCACTTACATGTTTTGGAGCAATAACCGTCAGTCTTGTATAGAACATATCGGCATCGATATGGCATTTTGAGTGATAATCCTTTCCAATAGAAAAGGCCGTAGCGTGATGGCCGATTGCATTCAGTGTTGTACGACTAACAACCTCATTCATCACAGTTGTTTCAAGGTTGACAAATTTGGACATTTCACGTAAACAAAGCTGCATTTCCTTCACAATGTGTAGGGCTTTCTGTTCAAGGTGGTCTTGTGTTTTCGGTTCCACATTCTTTTTGAAAACATACACACCATTTCCCGATTTCAATCAATTTGGTCTCATCCCAATAATACCATATCCACTGTTTACACTGTCACATTTGGTTCCTCGGCCTATTTTGGGTTTAGATTGAACAATTTCCGCAGCAAATGTTCTTGTAATTTCTATATTTTTGGGAGTACCCAAGCGTTGTTTTGCACATTTTTTGGAACCTTTTGCAAAGATTCTCAATGATGGTTAAAATTCGGCGACTGCTAAAAGAAACTTATCGTCGGTACTATCCAATGTCTTGAAACTATCAATAGACACCGCCTCTTCCAATGTGTATTCCCTTTCTCCAATTGTTTTAAAACCCCATTGTGTTTCCATGAATTTACCTCGAAACTCATTCTTGTGAACTGTTTTCAATGCTATTTGCTCGACATGTTGTACAATTTCCTTCATACTTTTACGCTTCTTGTGTTTTATCTCCGACAAGTGTTTGTGAGTCTGGTGGATTGTTGATGATGACGGTGCTCCGTTTTGGAGAAATTTTGATTTCATTCTCTTTCTCTCTGTCTTCCCCCGTTTCCTCTTTGATTTTTGCTTCATTGCTTTTGTTGCCAATTGCTTTGTTGTTGTATTCAATCCCATTGCACCGGGTGCCATTCTTGTGTGACCAGTGCCGTACTCTTTGCAGATTAGCTGTTTGAGGAAGACGATGAATCGATTTGCCCATGGAGTGCGTTTCTGGGTCAAGTTTGTGGAACGGTGTTTCAGATTAAGTTGTCGGGAACGGCAATTCTGACTTTTGTGGCCGCTTCGAATGTTCCCACCTGTTGCTATCGCTGCTGCTGTTGGTTAGATTGTTCCCGGTTCCGCCCGCTTGAAAATCCGCAGAATCTCTGTATTGGCGTTTCTGGGTCAAGTTTGTGGAACGGCGTTTCAGATTGAGTTGTCTGGAATGGCAATTCTGACTTGAATGTCTGCTGTATTGGCGTTTCTGGGTCAAGTTACTGGAACGGCATTTCAGATTGAGTTGTCTGGAACGGTAATTCTGACTTGAACGTCTGCTGTATTGGCGTTTCTTGGTCAAGTTACTGGAACGGCGTTTCAGATTGAGTTCTCTGGAACGGCAATTCTGACTTGAACGTTTGCTGTATTTGCGTTGCCGGGTCAAGATTATGGAACGGTGTTTCAGATTGAGTTCTCTGGAACGGCAATTCTGACTTGAACGTTCAGCTGTATTGGCGTTTCTTGGTCAAGTTACTGGAACGGCGTTTCAGATTGAGTTCTCTGGAACGGCAATTCTGACTTGAACGTTTGCTGTATTGCTTGCGTTTCCGGGTCAAGATTCTGGAACGGCGTTTCAGATTGAGTTGTCTGGAACGGCAATTCTGACTTGAACGTCAGCTGTATTGGCGTTTCTTGGTCAAGTTACTGGAACGGCGTTTCAGATTGAGTTCTCTGGAACGGCAATTCTGACTTGAACGTTTGCTGTATTGCTTGCGTTTCCGGGTCAAGATTCTGGAACGGCGTTTCAGATTGAGTTGTCTGGAACGGCAATTCTGACTTGAACGTCAGCTGTATTGGCGTTTCTGGGTCAAGATTCTGTAATGGCGTTTCGGATTTACTATTCTGGAACGGTAATTGTGTCTGTATTGGGGTTTCAGGGTAAAGTTTCTGGAACGGCGTTTCAGAATGAGTTGTTTGGAACCGCAATTCTTACTTTTGCTGGCGGTTGGATTCTTCCCGATTGCTGCTGTTGCTATTGTTGTTGCCGCTTGCTGCTGTTGCTGGCGCTGTTGTTGGTATCGCTGCCGCTGTTGGTTCGATGGTTCCGGGTTGCAGCCGCTTGGATCGTTCTCGCTTGCTGCTTTTGCTATTGCTGTCACGAGGTTTCCGGTTGCTGTTGTTGCTCTCTGTCGTTGCCATAGTCTACAATTGTATTCGAGTTTATCATGATATGTGAATTGAACCAAATGGGTGAGTATCTATTGATGTGCTACATTGAGTAAATAATAGCAAAAGAATAGTATAATCTATGTGTCACTAACCTACACTGTTGGCCTCCTTTTGTTGTTGCGTTCAATTCATCCGATCAAATTGTTACAATCCTGCGTCCGCCTTGTCGGACGTTTTCTCCAATTGATTGTTCTACTGATCCGTACCTATGAAAATAAGAAGGAGGGAAACACAAGTAAGGAAGACATCATCAGCAATGCAGGATGTAGGCATCATTGTCCCTCTATCTTACGTTGTTGTTTTTGCTGCCTTCGACCCAGTGTTGCCTTCCGATCCGTTGTTTCCAATACGGTCCTATGAAAATAGCACAATAGAAAAAGGAGGAAATACATTCTTATCAGCAATGCAGGTGGCATTGTAATCATTGCCTATCTCTCCCATTTGTACCCTTGCTTGTTCTTACAATAGTTGTTCGCTGTAACTCGGTCCGTTGTTCCGATATTTTGTTCCAAATTGTTCTCTCAAACTACAGGGGAAAATTGTCGGTTGAATTGTTGTTGCCGATACGTTGTTCAATCTTACTCCTTTCTCACGAAAAACTGGATCTTTATCCTGTTGATATATCTACGCAATGGATGCAGATTCATTGATTTCAAGATGTATATGTAAGGCTGCAGTCCAAACAATATCTATCCAGCAATTCCTCTACAGTCCAATGCTGTCCAATTCTTTTTCCAGCAAAGGCAGTTTATTCGGATTAAAATATCTCGAGCCTGAATTCCCTGCCTACTAGTGACCATTGCTGATCAGTTCAGTGGGATCCCGCGTTCTCGAACGGAGTGCTTTGTCGTACAAGTACGGTAAACCAACTCTGCTCAAGATAAGTTTGGTAAGATGATTATGAAGGGAAACAGTATTTTTTTACTCGAAAAGAAAAAGAAGTCACGCTTTAACATCACACTGTAAAATAACACTGTAAAATCACCACACTGTAAAATCACAATGTAAAATCAGTTCGAAAAAAAATGTTTTCACTGTGTGTGTGTGTGTGTGTGGGCATGTGTGTTCCAAACAAAGAATCGATGCTTACTAACCTGTCAGATCTACAGCTGTAAATCTAGAACAATGAAGAATAATTCCATTTTCTTATTTAAAAATAAGAACAGTAAGTAAATAAATCTCCACCCGCGCTCTTTTTAATACAGAACAATAAAAAGTAGTGCAATGAGTTTTATTGTTAACGTTCTCAACTTGTGATGCAGTGAGAACTTTTATGTACCGGTGAGGTTCTACTTCTTAACAACACATGTGTGCCGGTGATCTTACTGGTACTGAATTTGCCTTGTTTTGTCCAGCAGTATTCTACGACAGTAGTAGCTACGTAGACAGAAATCTTTGTGTCCAGGTATATTACGATAGTAGTATACGTAGTAGTAGTAATGTAGGTATGATAATACTAATGACTTCTGTTTCGGTTGTGAAGGGTTATTTTGTACAATTCATGTCATCAATCACGGAACGGCGTTTCAGAATTCAGTCACCGGAACGGCGTTTCAGGCTTTGTGTTTGGAGCATGTTCCAATTTGAAATTCCGAATCATGTTTCAATTTCAAATCTCAAAATGAAGTACTACGTATGGTTTGGTGGTGAAACGGTTTCTTGGACAATTCATGTCAACAGTCATGGAACGGCGTTGCAAAGTTTGAGTTCCAATTTGGTTTCAATTGCAAATCACAAAATTACTGGGTTTTAAACTATTTGTCGGAAAATCTTAACATACATTACCGTATCTCAAAATGGATGATCGGTGTTTCGTATCGTTGTGGTTGGTTTTGGTAACGTTTTCACTTTTCGTTTGCAATGGCGTTGCAGGCTGTACCATTTGTTTACCGTTAAATTGGAAATATTTGTACATTGTTGCATGATGTTTGTTTGTCGATAGAGTCGCTGAGGTTTGAAGTTGAGTCGATCCTGTTTTTCGTTACCTCATTTTAGAATCTCTTGATATGCGACAAAAAAAACACTTGTAGCAACTTAGATTGCTTTTCACACAATTTTATTTCGTTGTTCTCTAAATTAGCAATCAAACAATGCCGAGACTTACAAGAAGTACCGCTAAACGTATTGCTAATTCAACACCAGATCAAGTCACAGATGCAGCCGCAACTCCAACCAACGACATAGCCGGCGCAAATGCAGCGCCAGAAGTCAACGGTACTCCAGCATCTACTCCACCACGAAATGAAGGGGCAGCCGTAGACCAAGACAGACCTTCAGGTAATACCCCAACAACGCTGTTTGCAAACGAATCCAAAAGCTCATCCGGTCAGTGAAGGGCGTGCAGTCGATAAACCAAGGAAGAGGAAACACCACACATCCAAAAGACCATCACAGAATAAGAAAAGAAGTCATGTGGTACAAATACCAGCAGTCGTTCCCAAAACACCACATCAAGCAGTCACAGATGCCGCTCAACCTTCGTCGTCTTTGGAAAATGTAGGCGGTCGAAGTTTGTCATTGGAATTATTTGATGATGACTCCCAATACAAGGATCATACGGGTGCAATGAAAAGACGTGTCAAAGCTTGTCTGAAGCAACAGGGTCCTAACGGATTCTCTGAGAATATTTTGACGGACGAACTCATCACTGCCGTCAGTCGTGACATCAAATCTGTCTTCCGCCATCTCATGAACAAGGTTTTCATTGTTACTAAACTTTCTTCTTCCGGAACCCGTCCTGACTTCAGAGAGCAAGAAACGTCAGACAAACCATCCTCGGGTCCTATACCAAGGGTTGTTGACGTGATGGTAAATCTTTTCCTACGTGACTCCGGGTCGCAGTTGACAAAGAAGGTCTGTATCTTGAATGCAAAGGAACTGACAACTCGTTTCAAGGAGTACAAAATGAAAGAAAAATGGAACTCCTTCCAGTCAGCCCTCAACTCCATTATCAAAATCGATGAAAATACCACGGCAGGCGAAACACAATTCACCCGGGTTGAAGGACAAGACGAAGTAGCGGAAGGCACGTCGCATTCTGTCTGGGCAAAGAATGTGGTTAACTACAACACCATACTGAAGTACATGAAAGTGTATTTAAGCTTACTGCGTTGGTACGTACGTTGTGTCCAATTCCCCCCTGCACCTTCACTGGAAACAGAAGGACCGTTTTTCAATCATAGATTTAAAGACGATGTAAAGAAAGGGAAGCTATACGTCCGGCAGATGGTCTCGTTCTTTGAAGGTCTTTCCTTTAACCACGCATTGAGGCATTTTCTTTCCTCTAGTCACTCCTTTGATGATTTGGTGAAAGAAATCAATTCTATTAGGGGTAAAGAAGTTGTTGGTGGACCAATAAGAGAAGGTGTCGCAGCAGTCGAATTAGTGCCCTTGACTGATTCCCAAAAATACCTCAAGTTGGAATGGCCCTCCGATGTGTCCAAGATACCCCTTGCGTTTCAAAAGGTCCTCATGTATTTGTGGGTATGCTTCCAACGACAGAAGGCCAGAATTTTTGAAGAACTCAGCCTTCACCACTTCCCCGATGAGTCATTACTACATGACAATTTGTACAACAAACTATTGCCCAATCTCTATGAGTCTTCGTTTTTGGTTGGAAAATACACAATACAAGGAGTGGACAATAAGGTGGGGATTATTTGATTCAAACTGTTATCTTCTCTTCACTTTTGCAAGATTATGGAGCACCAGAAAACTCTTAACCAGTTCTACAGAGTAGGTGTTGACTTTGCCAAACAATTGGTCACTCTTTCCACTGAAAAGAAAACGGCCGAACGTGACATATTTGTGGACGATTACAATCCTGAGGACGAAGTTCACGGGAAGACATTGTTGCAACATTACCTCCTGAGTTTGTCCTGTGTTGACAATGTTGTTTCGATGCCAGACCAACTTGAAGAGGTGAATCTTGTTTGCGACAAATTGCTCGACTATGTTCTAACATCTCGTTTGTTACGTGATGCTGAAGGTACACGTGTTTCGGTTAGTAGGGATATGGTTTCAAAGGAAATAATGAAGGCTGTACTTGGCCACGAAGAAGAAATTCCTTTTACCGTTGACCATGCACATGACTGTCTGGACTATTTGTTGAAAGCAGAGCAAATGTCTTTGTCGTCGCGCTCTAATCCAGGTGAACCTCACCGCAAAGATCGGTTATTCATTTTCACCAGTGACGGTACTCGATCCGTTCAATTTGAAGAACCAAGTCCGCCAGAGCTTGTGAGAGGTAAGGAAAGTTGACATACTTACCCTATCGCAAAAGAGGACTACAGCTTATCTGTCACAAGGTTCCTTAATTTTGATGAGAACTGCACGTACACGGTGGACGATCAATTGTTCTGGGAACACACGAGATTCGTATTCAGTGAGATTTTCATCACACAACCGGAATTAGTACTCGGAGGTTCTAAGTTTTTTTAGAGGTCTTTGCGGTTTCTGACAACTTACAATTATCTACCTGAAGGGGGACAATTGTTCGTCCCCTTGACAAAGGAACTTTTGTGTTCGGTTTTCACTAACAAAAAACACCTGTTTGAAGCAGACTTGCAAGTAAGTTTTGTTTCAGGAGAGGATGAAAAGACTTTACAATCCGATGGCGACTCATTGATCAAACTATTTGAAAAAATTGAGGTACCCAATAGTCAGAGTTACAAAGCTACCGACATTGCAAAGTGGGACTTCATGAAGAAACACTTGAAGAACTTCGAGAAGTTCATCGAAGAGAATGACACGTATTCTGTACGATGGATAGTGTTCACTAACACAGAGATCCATGAACCGGAATCATTCTTTCGATTTCCTTGGGAAGGCAAATCGACCAACAACTCTAGTGATACCACAATTGATGGAGTTAACACAAACAATGATGATGAAGAAGAAGACAATGTACTAGTAGTAAGCGGCAACGTACCTACAACAGAACCAAACGCAGTTAAAGAGAATGCATCAACGGCGTCGAAGAAGAAGTCGTTCCTCAGGAAACCAAAAAAACGAAACAAGACTGCATCAGACGAATCCAATGGAGAGCCGAAGTACAAGGAGAGGAAGGTTTCTCCAAACCTGGGCCACGTTGAAGATCTTGGATACCTTCTGCAAGTTCCTTGCCCAAAACCAGCCAACGTAATAAGACAGAAGCGCTCCGGAAACGTGAAGGTGTTGTTCGCAGATCCTGACCCGGTGATCTCTTATCCTAAATTCGCAATTGGTAGTGAGGTGACAATCACGGGTCTGCCAGCACCTGGAACTGGTGTTGTGAAAAGTTATGCATCAAAGAAGAAGGACCATTATCCTCAATACCCTGGATACATGGTGCACAAGAAACTACCGGATGGTACAACAGTGAAGCGCGCAACCTGGTTCCCTTACGACCATGTGGGGTCGGATAAACCACAGTTCACCAAGTTGTCGGATGTCTTCAAATAATGAAACTACGCGGTATTGGGTATACGTTCATAGCCTTCGCCACGCACCACCATAGAACACAAGAGCAAAGAGGGCCTAAGCGGGAAAGAATTTATCATATTACGGTGCACAAGAAACTACCGGATGGTACAACAGTGAAGCGCGCAACCTGGTTCCCTTACGACCGTGTGGGGTTGGATAAACCACAGTTCACCAAGTTGTCGGATGTCTTCAAATAATGAAACTACGCGGTATTGGGTATACGTTCATAGCCTTCGCCACGCACCACCATAGAACACAAGAGCAAAGAGGGCCTAAGCGGGAAAGAATTTATCATATTACGGTGCACAAGAAACTACCGGATGGTACAACAGTGAAGCGCGCAACCTGGTTCCCTTACGACCGTGTGGGGTCGGATAAACCACAGTTCACCAAGTTGTCAGATGTCTTCAAATAATGAAACTACGCGGTATTGGGTATACGTTCATAGCCTTCGCCACGCACCACCATAGAACACAAGAGCAAAGAGGGCCTAAGCGGGAAAGAATTTATCATATTACTACAACGTCGTCACTACTAGTAGTTCTTCTTCTCCACATTGGATTCAGATTAACCAAAACATTATTGTGTACGTAAGAAATATTCAAAAGTAAAATAGAGTACCTACTACTACTAGTGGAGTAGTACTAAAACACGCAGTACTGGATCATTTGAATTGTTTCATATTAGTCTACTATTACATGTTATTGTAGTAATACTGTAGTCATAGTAGTACTACATGGATGTTCATAGTGGTTAGTAGTTCAAAGTTCTCAGAAGGTTGTTACTAATACTTGTAGTACTAATATTAGTAGTACCATCAATGCATAGTAATTCCAATCTAATAGTAATTTGCAATTACAAAATAGAAAATCTGACATTTACTGTGATTAGTCCATGAATATTGTTCCTGTTATGGGTGAAATGAATCATGCAGGAAACAGAAGTGAGTTATTATCTGTCATAGTTTGTGTGTCACCACCTACTAATAAGTGCATTTGGGTACTGGATTTGTAGGGGAAAAAACAGTACTTTGCAATTAAAAAATAGAAAATCCAATATTTTCTGGGATGGAACCACAAATATTGTTCCTATTATGGGGGACATGAATCATGAAAGAAACAGAAGTGAGTTATCTTTCAAAGTTTGTGTGTCACCACGTAATGAGTGCATTTGGGTACTGGATTTGGAGGAAAAAAGCACAGTTATTTGCTATTAGAAGATAGAAAATCTGAAATTTAGTGTGATTAGCCCATGAATATTGTTCCTGTTATGGGTTAGATGAAACATGAAAGAAACAGAAGTGAGTTATCTGTCATAGTTTATGTGTCATCATCTAATGAGTGCATTTGGGTCATGGATTTGGAGGAAAAATATACACAAATTTGCAACTAGAAAATAGAAAATCTGATATTTTGTGTGATTAGTCCATGAATATTGTTCCTGTTATGGATAAGTTGAATCATGAAAGAAACAGAAGTGAGTTATCTGTCATAGTTTGTGTGTCACCATCTAATTAGTGCATTTGGGTCCTGGATTTGGAGGAAAAATACACACTAATTTGCAATTAGAAAATAGAAAATCAGATATTTTGTGTGATTAGTCCATGATTATTGTTCCTGTTATGGGTGAGATGAATCATGAAAGAAACAGAAGTGAGTTATCTGTGATAGTTTGTGTGTCACCACCTAATAAGTGCATTTGTGTACTGGATTTGGAGTATAAATACACAGTAATTTGCAATTAAAAAATAGAAAATCACATAATTCGTGTGATTGAACAATAAATATTGTTCCTGTTATGGGTGAGATGAATCAGCATGAAACAAACAGAAGTGAGTTATCTGTCATGATTTGGGTATCACCACCTAATGATTGCATTTGGTGACTGGATTGGGAAGAAAAATACACACTAATTTGCAATTAAAAAATAAAAAATACCATATTTTGTGTGATTGAACAATGAATATTGTTCTTGTTATGAGTGAGATGAATCATGAAAGAAACAGAAGTGAGTTATCTTTCATAGTTTTTGTGTCAGAACCTAATTAGTGCATTTGTGTACTGGATTTGGAGGATCAATACACAGTAATTTGCAATTAAACAATAGAAAATCCAATATTTCGTGTGATTGAACAATGAATATTGTTCCTGTTATGGGTGAGATGAATCATGAAAGAAACAGAAGGGAGTTATCTGTCGTGATTTGGGTATCACCACCTAATGATTGCATTTGGTGACTGGATTGGGAAGAAAAATACACACTAATTTGCAATTAAAAGTTCCAAAATCAGATTTTTCGTGTGATTGAACAATGAATAATGTTAGTGTAATAGATAAGATGAATCATGCAAGAAACAGAAGTGACTTATCTGTCATGGTTTGTGTGTCACCACCTAATTAGTGCATTTGGGTACTGGATTTGGACAAAAAATGACCATGGAACAACAAAACTATTAAAACTTTCATAAAGACTAAAGTATCAGCCTTAGAATTGGCAATATACTTTCATACTCTAACCAATCCATAGAATGAACAGTATTCATCCTTAAAACAACAGAAACTAACAAACTGTTGCACTCAACAAAAACTTAGAAGCAATCATTATTTCTTAGGTTACTACTTGTTCATACAAAAATAAAGAAATAGAACTAGTAGGAACATAAAGTAAGGAGGGAAGTACTACGTATGGACCGTTCTAAGGGGGAGTCGAACCACGAGACACAGTTACTTGAATATAACCGAATCATTGCGAGATGACGAAATTTACACCACTTAAAGTGCGGTAAGAATTATTCCTTCACAGTTTACAACGAGTAATTGAACGAAAATACCTCAGTATTTGCCCAACGTAAATCATTATTACAACGAAGAGCAAAATGGAGAACACAACAACACAATCAGCGTACAAGAGGAAGCCATTGAAGCCTAGGTATCTTTTGGATTCGGCGGAGTACTGTGCAAGAATGACTGAGCTAAATGACGGTGACGAAAACAACGAGCAAAATCCATTCTTATATCATTTTGAAACTGGATTCGATGCGCTATGTGCCAAAAACGGCAACTTGGTACTCACAATACTTAATGGATGCAACAAGATAGACGGCGTTAGAGATAGACTCGACAGCCCAAAAGGGCATTTCGATGAAGAAGAAGCTTTAGAAATTTGGGAACAATGCTTGAAGTACGTAACTGAGGACATATTTCCTTTCTACAAGGAAGGCGACACTGATGCCGTTGACCACGTATGGGCTTTGGGTATCATTGTGGCACACATTTTATGCGGTTATCCAGCATTGAAAGGAATGGAGGACATACAGTGCTACAATAACGTGGGTATTGGACGACCAATACAATCAGGAGAACGAGAGAGGCTCGAACTCAATGGTCATACAGTTCCACCAAAAAAATGGAGAAACCTGACGCCGGAAGCCAGAAAACACATAAAGCAATGCATACATTTTCACCCGGGTAACCGTCCCTGTCTGACAACCCTTTGGTTAAACGAGTGGCGCACAATGACTGAAGAGGCAATCATTGAAAAAAACAGTATAATGTACATCGAAGAAACTGAGGACGGAAAGGAACGAAACAAAGAAACGAAGATAAACAACAAGAATAAAAACAATTGGAATTCATTCATGAACAAAGCGAAAAAGCAGTCTAAGAAGAAAAAAAGAAAACTCAAACAATTTGCAAACAAAGAGAAAAGGGAGGAAGAGGATAGAAACGAGAGAAACATTGTGCACTGGCTACAACTTTACGAAAAACGTTGGAATTCACCGGAAGATTTAGAGGAATACAATAACTATCCCGTTCCTTGTGGTGCGTGGGGACGTGTGAAATAGAGCTAGTAACAAGCTTTACTATGGAAAAACTTACCCCTACTTACCACGAATACGTGCACAATCCTGTCCTCGTTAAATACGTAAATATAAAAATTAACTACTGTGAAAAACGTTAGTTACAAATGAAAAAGTCAGAATTGCCGTTCCAGAAAACTAAATCTGAAACGCCGTTCCAGAAATTTAAACCTGAAACGCTAATAAAGACGTTCTGTAAATTTTCCAAAACAGTGAATTGTTAGCTACAACACCGTTCCAGACACACAACACGGAAACGCCGTGGCAAAAATCGTGCTTATTTTCCATTACAGGCTCATCAATGCAACTGGTTCCTTACAAATGAAGAAGTCAGAATTGAGGTTCCAGACAATTCAATCAGGAACGCCATTACAGAAACTTAACCTTACAACGAAAATGCATACGTTGTGCGGATTTTCCCTAACAGAGA
Organism: Pseudo-nitzschia multiseries; assembly: GCA_037355745.1. Classification (NCBI taxonomy): domain Eukaryota; phylum Bacillariophyta; class Bacillariophyceae; order Bacillariales; family Bacillariaceae; genus Pseudo-nitzschia; species Pseudo-nitzschia multiseries. Next base: position 23,189,685 of record CM074785.1, on the reverse strand, counting down.
ATTGTTATCTCCAACACCTTTCCATACAATGTGCCTGTTTTTGGTTCTACAGATTTCAATATGAAGTGATGTGATACGGTAGTAGGATGGGGAACATCAAAATAAATTCTTGGTATCGTACAATCTAGTACCGTTACTAGTACTACTTGTTTGGAAATAGGAAGCGAATGTACAGAAGAAAAAAAATGGCGCGGCTAGGCAGACAGTTCTTTTTGGTTGGCCCGCGCTCACAAGCCCGCTTAGACAAAGACAAATGTATTGCAAATTGCTGAATTTGTACAATCGATGCCAAAACAAGGCAGCATAAAAATTCACAAAATTGCCAAAAACACCAACAATTGAAAAAATTTAATTACAAGATGACGAAACAAAAATGGTCCAACCTACCCAAGGCAAAAATAACACGTCTCCAAGAAAAGAAAATAGCAGATATGGCAAACGCAGTCAGGGATGGAGACACTAGAGATAATACCAAAAATACAAGCATTACAAACATGTCCAGCGAGACGAACACAAACATTGCAGCAACACAAAAAGGCACCACCACGGCGGAAAGAGAAAAACAACTAAAAAGGAAAGCGGAAAACATTAGCATCATGGACAGCAGCGACAGTGACAGTGAAAGTGACACTGACAGTGACACTGATTCGAGTTCGGTTAGTGAAGACAATGATGAGAGCTCCAACAAGAATAAGGATACTAGAGAAAATACCAAAGAGAAAAAAAAACAAAAAACTACGGAGGGCGGACGACAGAAAAAGAAAAACGTGAACGAAAAAAATTAACAGAAATAGCGAATGAGGATCCAGATCTAGTACAGGATTTCATGAAAACGTGGAGCGAAGGTAAGAAGGGAGAGAATTCTAAAGAGAATGCTGCAAAAACTACCAGCACGGTACCATTGAAAACAGTGCGGGGCGGCGATAGCAGTGATAAAGTGAGTACATTGAGTTGTGGAACTAGACATAGTATGGAAACGGAAACTATGAAACTATTGAAAACATGTAAAGATACAATTGAAGGACAGGTGAGGGCATATGTGAAGAAGAAATGGTACGGTGGCCTGAAATTTATGACAACAAACACACTCTCCAATAAAATAATCGTGCAAGGAATCGATGAGTGTGTAATATCCGTTCCAAAAGATATACCCATTAAGAAATTCTGTGCCTACTTTGATAATGCAGTACCAAAAGCCCTGGCTAAATTGAGACACAATAATCAAACATTGGCTAGAAAAAATTGGTTTGGTAAGTGACGGCGTAATTGTTGAATCATCTGGAAATTATGGTACTTTCGACGTTCTTCAATATGTGCCTACGACCGACATACAACTAACCCAACCATACTATGATATCATACTGCCATTTGATGACATCACCGCAGTTGATAGTGAAATGGCAAAAGTGCCGGCATCATTCCCTGGTACTGTAGCTCTAAATACGGACTCGATGGAAATTTGGGTGATTCCCGAAATACTTTTATGTACTACATAAACACGAAATTTTCTACTTGACCAGTCTTAATGTTACAAATCATAGTCAACGTGAGCTCACCTGGACTATGATTTGTAACGTTACACTTTTTTATAAGGGAATCCACATGTTTTCGCGCCATACTTATTCATACGAAGAATTCCACATATATTCCAAAATGAGAGAAAATGAGATTCCACATTCCAAAATGAGATTTATGCACTTTCCCGCCAAAAAAAGTATGTACTAAATTTTCATTCCCGAAATACTAAAAACAGAAGTTTATGTATGTTACAAAAAAGTATTTTGGGAATCACCCAATACGATAATGGGTGATTCCCGAAATACTTTTATGTACTACATAAACACGAAATTTTCTACTTAACCAGTCTTTTTGTTACAAATCGCTCACGTCAACTATGATTTGTAACGTTACACTTTTTTTATAATGGAATTCCTGACTGAAATTATTTTCGGTCCCTAATAGGACCCCAACGGACTAATCACACATCCTCCAACGGATCAGATCGCCAATTTTGGCTGATTACAGTACGAGTAGTAGTATTAGTACAAAATAGTAGTACAAAATACTGTCCAACGCACCACAACAACCAAACCGAATCACTAATAATGGTTTATCTGCTGTTGTTGCTGCTATGTGACAACGATGGAGGAAGAGATACATATTCTTCAGCTCTGGACATAATTTTTATATCGTAATAAAGCAGCGACGATGGTGAAGACAGCAGGAAAAAGGTCCGGGAAAAGAAACTACAGCAGAAGAGAAGTCATGGAACTTCTATACACCCTCAAAGCAATCCTTCCTGTTGGTCCTGAGGATTGGGCGCAAGTCAACCTAATCCATAATGACAACTTCCCTGATACCAATTGAAATGTTGAGAACCTCTGTAGGAAATACAACGGTCTATATTGGAAACAAATTCCTACTGGGGATCCAAATTGCCCCAAGGACGTGAAGTTGGCAAAGAGGGTTAAGTATTTGATTAAGTGCAAGGAAGGAGTTGGTGACGGACAAGAGCCATACGGCATGGAAGAAGGATACCAGACCAACACGGAAGACGAAGAATACATAGCAAGTAGTGGTGAGGAGCAGGAGCAGGAGAATGACGACTCTGATGATGATAACATTCCTCCGATACCACTTGGTCAACCTTCGCAAACAATGACTCAGCCAACCCAACAGTCAACCCAACAGTCAACAGAGCCAACCCAGCCAACGGAGCCAACCCAACAGTCAACAGAGGAGCCAAACCAGCCAACACAACCACCGCTTTGTCAACCTTCCCAACCAACCCAAGAAGAACCAGAACTCAATACACCAACTGCCATAAACAATACACCAATGACTCCCATAAACGTACCACCAAGAATTGTTGTTCCGCGCTCTCGGTCTCGGTCGGCTTCCTCTTCTTCTTCATCTCAACGGTTTCCTGCCGCGCGTGCTTCCCCTTCTCCCACCAGCACTCCACGATCCAAGAGACAGTACTGCAGGAACACCACCAACAACACAACCACCACCGACAACACAACCACCGACAACACAACCAACGGACGCCAGGAAATTCTTGATTTCTTGAGAGAGAATTCCGAGCGTGAGAGGGAACAAAGAATAGAGTATCAACGGCTTGAAAGGGAACAAAGAATAGAGTATCAACGGCTCAAAAGGGAACAAAGAGAGGCTGCCTTGGAATCACTGAAGGCCGCCATAGTAGATGTTGCCACCATATTCCTAAACGGGCTTTGTCCCAACTCAAATCCCAACTCCAACTCAAATCCCCCCCAGCCCGGCGATCCCAACAACTCCAACTCGGTTCCCCCCCCGGCCGACTCCACTTAAGAGTCTGGTGGTTCCTGTTTAATAGCAGGAAGATCCGGAAAAATAGCAGGAAGATTTGGTGTAGGTTGAGCATTAGGATCCGGAAAAATAGCAGGAACATCCGGCGTAGGTTCAGAAAAGTCGGAATCGGAATCGGAATCAGAATCGCAAAACAAATCATTACCATTAGATGGGTTGGGAAAGGTGACTCCATTAATAACGATTGGTTCTGCATTGGTCGGTTGAAGAAGCTTAAGAATCTCTTGAATCTCTTCTTGGTGTCGACGAAGCTCGCGCTGGTGAAAAAGAATCAGTTCCCTGTATTCACGTTGGGTTGTGGCTCGGTCTTTTCTTTTCGCTTTGGCTAAAAGAGAGCGAAAAACATTTGTCTTTTCTTCTTTGGAAAGTACCACCACCATTGTCAATTGTCGATTGTCGATTGAAAGATTACGATTAGTAGTAGGTTCAGATAAGTAGATTAGATAAAAGTGGTAGATTAGTTAGTAGTGGTAACAAGTTGCTTTTGGTTTTGGAAGAATTCCAATTATGAGCTTTGCAACTTGCCAAGAAAATGAAATAATGAATTACTTGTAGAACTAATGAATTACTTGCAACTACTAGTAATATCTCCTGCAATCGTAAAGTTGGTAGGAGTACATGAAAGTCTCAAATCAGTCGGAATCAAATTGATAGGAGTCAACGATTCCCACGTCGATTCCCATTTCGATTCCCATTTCCATGTATGGAAGAACTGATGGGATTAACCCGTCCGGCGCTGTGTTGAACCCCTCTTAAGGAGTTAAACTCCTCTTCAGGAGTCGTGCGGTTTTTACGAACCCGAACACCAAAAGCGAAACTACTCCGGATCAGCAGATCGATCAAAACTACTCCAGATACACGTAACACTACTCGAATAAACTACTCATATCTTTCCAGCAAGCTCTAAGCTCTAAGAAGCTCATAATTCCAAAAGTTACCAACAGCGAAAGCTATGTCCAAATCTACAGCAAAACCTAGTATTAGTTTGTAAAAATTATTAATCATTATCTACTACACTTAGGATCGACCATGGAGAATCGGATCGACCATGGAGAATCGATACTTGGAACCGACAATCTACTCAACCACCAAAAGCGAAATTCGAAGTCGATTGACCATGGTGGAGAACCGACAATCTACTCAACCACGCAAAGCAAAATTTGAAGGCGAACCACTAAACGGCTCAACGGTTGAAGAGGCCGATGGCATCTTCCGGTAGGTTGCCGTCGTAAGAGAAGTATCCGCCCTTCTTATGCATGAAAACATTCAGGATCTGGTTGTGGCCGACAGTACTGGTTTGGTAGTTGTACAGAAACATCATTAAGTTCAAAATGACCTTCCTATCGCCAAACGTCTCCAATAGGAGCCTGTCTTTCAATCGCGGAAACTGCCCCTGGATCATTCGCATCCCCCACTCTGATAACTGTCGAAGGGACGTTGCTTCTCTGTTCAACAGAATAGCCTCGAGGGTATCCGGATCATGCTGCAAACTTTGGACAAGGCATTGGTGTCTCCCTGTGGCAACCCTAAATGCAGAGTCAACACAAACCATAGCTTGGAACTTGACGAACAGTTCTTCTATTTTATCATAAACACCATGATCGGCGATCGTGCTGTCATGCCAGATACCGGGGCAGTTGTAAGAGCAAATATGAATTCTCCCATTGGCAGCAAAGACAAAGACACTGTTGACATAAGTGTCGCAGACCCAGCTGTTGTAATACCGGCTCTGAATCAACCAATTGGAAGACTGCTGAATTTTGACTTTGAGTCCATCGGCGGCACCCCAGACACGGCGTTCTTTTAGTCTTGGGTATTTGGCACCAATCGCGCTGATGTATTCCTCCAATTCTTCTTCAGTTGGAGGTCTAATCATTGCCTTTTATTAAATTCCTTTCGTGTCCAGAAGTACCAAAGCTACACGACAGTAGTTATTCTATTCGTACGAATCAATGAGTCCCGTATCAACCAAAATAATTGATTCCCACGGCATATCGATTCCCACGGCGCATCGATTCCCATCGCGCATTAACGGTGAGCAATCTCTGTTTTATAGTATTGCCATTGTTCTTCGATGAGCAATCTTTGATTTCGGAAAGTATCACACGGGCTACAGGAGAAATTCCTGATCATAATGATAAACATATCATAGGATCTTCCTAACGGAACAAGAGAAGAAAACCGTTGGTGTGTGCTTCTCACACAATATATATATATACATACGGATATATACGGTCAACAACCAATGCATGTACGGAAATAATCAGCAAGTAATCTCATCACTATGCAACAGCAGTTGCAACGTATTTCACCTCAATAAAAGAGATATCTTGCGTTTCAGCAAGATTTCACTTTATCTCATACTTTTAACATTCAACTGATTTATATCCCAAAATTCACACTAGTTGCTACAACTATCTGTAATCTACATTACTAAGGTCTGTCTCGCTGTATCTGAACAAGTTCACAGTAAGAAGAGATCCGGCGTTTCCATAGTCTCGCCTGTAGTCCGATTATCCGTTGTCGAAAGTATCCAACCACAATTGCCACGCGTAGAGTACAATCGTTCGTCTACTAACACACTAACACAGCGTTGCTGTTCTTCAGAAGCCTTTGAATCAGACTCTCAACAGACCGAATTCAGAAGGAAAATAATACCTTTGGATGATACTACAATACAAACAAAAGAACCTTTCTGGAGAACTTCAACCATTTGTACATAACAGTAGAGGTGAGTCCAAACGCCATAGACACAGATCTTGCGACAGATCCTCGTGTTCTAAACCAATGAAGTACTAGACCAAGACAGCAAGTCGCGCTTGCCTCACGCTTTCTTCCACACCATACTCCATTAGCATTAACCTTCCTTTTCCGAACAGTGTCGGTGTATCTATCAACTGTGTAACTATCAAATGTTGGTTCAAATAGACCGAGAAGCTCTCTAAAGACTGTGTGGTCGACACCACAGCAGTTGAGAAGAGCCTGTTCATTGCCAGAGTTGCGCATTCAGAATGAATCTATCCTGAATCCCCAGCTCCTCCTCCGGGAACAAATAAGAACAAGTCCCCTCAACAAGTGAAGTACGAATCTTGGTGCTGAAAATCACGTGATGAAAAGTCGTTCACACCCCTCACAAATGACTCAAGATTTGAACACTGGCTTGTGGGCTTCAAGGCTAAACTTGAGGCATACGACATTGACACCGAAACATTCCTCGATGAAACTTGGCCTCCTGCTGCGCTACAAGGCTGTACACGCGACCTTTTCATCAAACAGTGTTGTTTGAGGTCGATCGAACAAGGGTTTCGATCATACTAGTCAACTTGCTTCTACAGGAATCTTCTCGTACGAATGAATGAATGAGACACGAATGAATGAATGAGACACGAATGAATTGAATGAATGAGACACGAATGAATGAATGAGACGTGAATGAATGAATGAGACACGAGTGAATGAGACGCGCGATCGATCGTACGAGTCATCCTGTTTCTACAGGAATTGACCAACGGGAATGGAAGTGGGAATGAGATTTTACCACTTACCGGTTCCGGTTCTCCTACTTACTAAAAATAGGTCCTTATGTACTAGAATCTACAGGGCACAAGGTAAAGCCCTACAGCCGTTGGTAATAAAGGTACAGGGCATGTGAGGAATGCACTGGACCGGTACGAATATTAGTGATCTAGTGTGTGCATTGGAGTATTAACAGACCGATGCACCAATTCTAGTGATCTTAGGAAAGAGTGGATTCGTCCGCTCACAATTTTAGTGTTAAGATAATGTAATAACCAATTCAAGTTAGCTAAAACACCAATCTCCCTCCTCAGTTTTCAGAGCCCTTCAAACAAGTGTGCCTTCTTCTGGGTTCTTATGTTGGAAGTCTTCAAAAGCGACTTATCTCCGTTATGCGTCCACAGCCATTCCCTCACACGCAATGGACGTCAAGCATATTTTGATTTTGTGAACCTTCACAGTGAATCAAAAGCCAAGGTATATGACAACTCGACTCAATTGCAAGCTTTGCTGAAGTTGAATCTCAACAACTGGAAGGGATCTAAAGTGAAGTTTATCACACATTTGTTTGAAGAATTGAATGACCTCAACAGGCTTCATCCTCCCAACAAGCCCCTTGAGTACCATACTGTAAAATCAGCATTATGTCAGGCCTGCTATTCTAGCTTTCAGCTAAGTGAACAGTTTGCCAAAGTCAAGGATCCAGGCGGCACGAATAGTACAGTGACAGATACAGTCGCTGAGGCAGCTGCTATCCACAAACTCAAGATCATGCTCCTACTCGAAGCGACTCAACTCGATTCTCAGGCAGCAATGTTGGCTCCAAAGTCCACAATACGGGCACATGTACACGACTTCTCATCTGAACAAGGCCAAAACTCTGACAACTATGCTCTCCCTATCAAATTCGAAGGTGACTACCAAGACTATGCGGTATTCAAGGCTAGATGTTCACCTGATCCTACCACACGCTTGCCCACTGGCATATGGAAGGCCCTATCACGTCAAGAAATGAAGAGTTGGCTGAATTTTTCCCCCGAAGGCAAGAAAATAGTGGTCGCATCATTGCAACGCGAATTGCTCCCAGATGGTCAGCCGAATCCCAATGCCGTCAAACCCATCACCCGGAAGGCATATACACATGGGCATTCCGTCTCATTCCTTGAAGATGATACCTCGAGCGGTGATACACATACCAATGCCTCTGCAGACCTCCATCCCTGCTGTGGAAAATGACCGTAGAGGCATCTTCCATGCATCTCTTGGTGTGTACAAGTCTCAGACTTCTTCCCTCAAGGATCAACGACCCCTCAAGTCTTCCGTGTTGCCTGCACATCCCGCAAGATTCCTCTTTGAGAATCCTGACATTTGGTACAAAAAGGACGGTGATACTCAGATACCTGTGGGAAAATCCTCTTATTCCGTCAATTTTCATCAGTGGTATAACCCTGACGATGACCTGACCTTCCCACATGATAATCAGGTACCTTCATACACCTACCGTGCTCACAAAGCTACGGTCACCAATCCCGGCTTCGTTATGGTCGACCGCGGTGCAAATGGTTGTATCATCGGAAATGATGCATGCCTTATGTCCAAGGATATTCCCCCCTGATATGTCAATGTCACAGGCATCAACAATCACCAAGTGCAGAATATTCCCATTGCAACATGTGGAGCCTACTATTCCGTTTCCAATAGAGGTCCCATCATCCTCATTTTCAATGAATGTGCGTACACGGGACGACACCCCTCTATTTTGTCCTCCGGCCAGATGGAAGCATATTTCTCCAATGTCGATGACACATCCATCAAAGCGGGCGGTGGGCAGGTAATCACCACCTCCGACGGATATGCACTGCCTCTCAGCATTCGACATGGTTTACCATACCTTGCCATGCAAAAGTATACGACTGTTGAATTCAACACGCTCCCACATGTTATCATGACATCCAATAAACACTGGGACCCATCCATTCTCGATACCACAATCAGTGCTAAAGATGAAACCTTTCTTCAGAAATATCCTCCTCAGCCGCAACACCTTCCGTATCCCGAATACGACGAATACAGAAATCCACATTGTCTTGAAGGAGTAGATATCTCTGTATCTCCTGGCTCATCCACGGTTACGTCTCTCAGCTCCTACTCCAGTCATTGTACTTGATCACCCTTTCTCCCTATCGATGATCATGGAACGAACGACCGCTCCTTCTGGCTTACTCCTACCGACTATGCTCATCAGGAGCCCCTCGCATGCTGCATTTCCCCTCCAATCTCTGAGACGGTCACTGCTTTTCCCACGGATTGTACTGCTAGTAATGCTACCGTCCAAGAACTGTTTCGCGGGGTTCGAATTTACTTCTCGCGCACAAATTTTGTGCGTGATTTTAACACGGCAATATTTCTGGACACCCTGAAATTCGCGATGATCGTATAAGGGTATATGTAAACTCTGCACTATTTCTGTGTGCGTGATGCACATTACTCTACTCTCAAATAAAAATAATTTATTTCAGTCTCTAGCAGAACCGAATTATTATTCTGTACGAACAACACTTACTTCTATTCACGAATAAAAAAGAAATCTTGAGTCAGTATTAATTCCAAAATATTAATCTACCAAACAACAATTCGATTCTGCTCCCCTAGTTGTGAATTCTATTTCTTGACTACAATATTCCCTTTTTAAAATGTAGATTCTATTATGCTTGATTTATTCCTATTGCGACGTATTACGAATCCTCCATTATTTCTAATATTCTCAAAATTAAGTTCAAGATTAGTAGTAGTTTTGTATTATGTATGTACTGTTATTTTCTACATTAGTTCACCCATAGATAAACTTTCATTCATCAATGCTGTTATTGCCGGATCAATATAGACGTTTCTTTTCTTTTTCTTTTTTGGTCCACTACAATTAGTGGAGCTGCTACTAGTAATATTTGCATCGCCATGCTTATTGTTGGTGTAATTTGTCGAACTTTCGTTCCTAAATCTGTCCCTCATCATTTCTTCCAATTTCCTTCCTGTTTCTGGGTGTTTTCGCATCTCGCCAATTTTGTCGCACAAGTCACTGAACAACTCGCGACCTTCCTCCATCCATCCATTTCTGCTTCCACTGTCTGAATCGCAGAATTTTTTTTTTGTCGCGGAATCGTGGCATCACCCTTTCGCCGCTGCTGGTTCACCCATACATGATGCTCATTGTAGATCAGTACCAATGCAAATGCTTCATCTGCTATAGTAAATATATCACTCAGCAAGTGCCTCTCCTTCCGTTGTTTGAAATTGGAATTTGTCGGATTGATTGCCGACATGATTCTTGTAACAAAATAATAAAAATCTTCATCTTCCGCGTCTTTGTATGTTCTGTATTGAGGGTTTAAAATACCTGTGTTTTCATATTCTGTGTCTTGAATAACTGCAACACTACCAGGGAATGTGATAGGGACTCGACCTTTTCTGTAATCGTCTGTACGGAAGTATCATAAGTATCAACGGGCAGCATGTTAGTGTTGTCGGACCAAAAATAGATTCCAAAATTCCTAATTTCAACAACCAATTCTCCCACATGTATTTACCTATCCAGTTTTTTCTCGCTAATGTTTGTGAGTTGTGCCTCAATGCAGTCAGTACTGTCCCTACTCGTTTCCTGTAAAAGGAACAGAATGCCGCAAGTGGAATATTTGGTGGCTTCATAACGGCACTTGCTCCAACAGCTTTTTTTATTACAAGCGCCGTTACCTTGTCATTGATAGGGAACTTCATGTTGGGGTACCAATGTTTTTTGACGTAATCCCTTAGCTGCTTCTCCACTGTTTCAGTCATATCACTCAAAGCCTTAAGCATATCGTTGTCTATTATAAGCCCATATTTGTCTGTAATTGTACTTACTACTCGTTCTCTTGTGTTGCCGGCATTGTAACTCCCCTCTCCCTGCATGGTTGCCTCCGTTTGTTTAGGTACCATTACTACCTTTCCCACCCCTATATGTGGTTCCCTCTCTTGTTTCCGTAAGTGTTTTGCCACTTCCTCTGCCAATTTGTCATATTGGATATTTTTCATGACATGTTCGGCAACATCCTCTAAATTGTAGCATTCTCCGTTAGATGTTTTCTCTACCACATTGGTTTTTGTTCCTTCTTTCTGTTGGTTCGTTACTGTAGTGGTGGTTGTGTTGGTAATGGTCAGTGCTGGTTCGTTACTCTGGTTGATGGTGTTTTGTTCTTCCGTGTTTGTAGTAGTAGAAATTGTGTTGTCGGAACCATTTTTTTTACTGTTGCCCTTTGATGCGTTCATAGTTGTGGTATTACTGTTACACACTTTGTTAGTAATTGCGGTGTTTGTTTTCACTCTTTTTTTCTTACCATTGTTGTCCCCTGTATTTTGATGATCACCGGGCCGGATGGTTTTGTTGTTTCGAAGGGTCTTCCCCTCGGATTTTTTGCTTCGTCGTGTCTTTCCTATAGCATTCATATTTTTTTATTTTATTTTCTGAATACGGTGTCGATCAAGAATCATGTGTTTCTTTTTGTGTGGTTTTGTGTGTGTACTAATAATTTGTCGGGTTGTGTACGGTGTTTTGTGTTGTGTGTGTTGTGTGTGTTGTGTGTGTCGTGTGTGTGTGTGTGTGTACGGTGTTTCGTGTAGTATGTGTACGATGTTTTGTGTGTAGAATTTTTCCGTGGGTTCTGTACTATGTTGTTTGCCCAAACATCTTCTGTGTGTTGTCTGGTTTTGGGCGCGCTGTTATATTTGTAGAAGTAGATCACGTACCTGTGCCAGCCACCCCTCCTGCGCCATAATTTTTTCAGAAGGGAAACATTTGATCACACTAAGGTTATGTATTTCAATCCTCTAGTCACATGTAGAATCTCGTAGACTGCTGCACCTAACATACCGTACTGTCTTGTGTGCCATTTGTATCTACAAACCACATCATTGTCTGTACTGTGTGTGGCAAAGTTGTTCCCAATATGCATTTAAAAGTTGTTCCCAACATGCATTTCGTAAGTCATGTGATATGCATTCATGGCCTGGTACAAAAACTTTGGTAGTCATTACCAAATGAGACTTTTTGTGCCCTGGAATTGCACCAAAAATACCCTCATCATGTTTGCCATTTTGACAGTCAAACCACAACATTTTGGGCATTCTGAGTGGCAAAGTTGTTCCCAATATGCATTTGATGAGTCATGATAAATGTATTCATAGTTTTGACCGGATACTTTTGGAGTCATTACCCAATCAGTTAGTTTGTGCCCTAGAATTGCACCAAAAATACCCTCATGTTTGCCATTTCGAGAGTCAAACCACAACATTTACAGCATTCTGTGTGACAAAGTTGTTCCCAATATGTATTTGATGAGTCATGAGGAATGTATTCATTGCTTGGACCAGATACTTTTGGAGTCATTACCCAATAAGGTAGTTTGTGCCCTGGAATTGCACCAAAAATACCCTCATGTTTGTCAGTTGGAGAGTCAAACCTTAAGATTTTGGGCATTCTATGTGACAAAGTTGTTTCCAATATGCATTGGATGAGTCATGATGAATGCATTCATGGCTTGGACCCGATACTATTTGAGTCATAACCCAATCAGTTAGTTTTTGCCCTAGAATTGCACCAAAAATACCCCCATGTTTGCCATTTGTAGAGTCAAACCTTAAGATTTTGGGCATTCTATGTGACAAAGTTGTTTCCAATATGCATTGGATGAGTCATGATGAATGCATTCATGGCTTGGACCCGATACTATTTGAGTCATTACCCAATCAGTTAGTTTGTGCCCTGGAATTGCACCAAAAATACCCCCATGTTTGCCATTTGTAGAGTCAAACCTTAAGATTTTGGTCATTCTATGTGCCACAGTTGTTCCCAATATGCATTGGATGAGTCATGATGAATGTATTCATGGCTTGGACCAGATACTTTTTGAGTCATTACCGAATAAGTTAGTTTGTGCCCTGGAATTGCACCAAAAATACCCCCATGATTGCCATTTCGAGAGTTAAACCACCAAATTTTGGGAATTCTGTGTGACAAAGTTGTTCCCAATATGCATTTGATGAGTCATGATGAATGTATTCATGGCTTGGACCAGATCCTTTTTGAGTCATTACCCAATAAGTTAGTTTGTGCCCTGGAATTGCACCAAAAATACCCCCATGATTGCCATTTCGAGAGTTAAACCACCAAATTTTGGGAATTCTGTGTGACAAAGTTGTTCCCAATATGCATTTGATGAGTCATGATGAATGTATTCATGGCTTGGACCAGATCCTTTTTGAGTCATTACCCAATAAGTTAGTTTGTGCCCTGGAATTGCACCAAAAATACCCCCGTGTTTGCCATTTGTAGAGTCAAACCACAACATTTTGGGCATTCTATGTAACAAAGTTGTTTCCAATATGCATTGGATGAGTCATGATGAATGTATTCATGGCTTGGACCAGATACTTTTTGAGTCATTACCCAATAAGTTAGTTTGTGCCCTGGAATTGCACCAAAAATACCCCCATGATTGCCATTTGGAGAGTCAAACCACAACATTTTGGGCATTGTATGTGACAAAGTTGTTTCCAATATGCATTTGATGAGTCATGATGAATGTATTCATTGCTTGGACCAGATATTGTTGTAGTCATTACCCCATAACTCAGATTGTGCCCTAGAATAGCACCAAAAATACCCCCGTGTTTGCCATTTGTAGAGTCAAACCACAACATTTTGGGCATTCTATGTGACAAAGTTGTTTCCAATATGCATTTGATGAGTCATGATGAATGTATTCATGGCTTGGACCAGATACTTTTTGAGTCATTACCCAATAAGTTAGTTTGTGCCCTGGAATTGCACCAAAAATACCCCCATGTTTGCCATTTGTAGAGTCAAACCACAACATTTTGGGCATTTTGTGTGACAAAGTTATTCCCAATATGCATTTGATGAGTCATGATGAATGTATTCATTGCTTGGACCGGATACTTTTGGAGTCATTACTATCCAATAAGTTAGTTTGTGCCCTGCAATTGCACCAAAAATACCCTCATGCTTGCCATTTGGAGAGTCAAACCACATCATTTTTGGCATTCTGTGTGGCAAAGTTGTTCCCAATATGGTTAGGGTTACATCCGGTTCGCAAATTCAGTAATTATTTGTTCGTATATGTGGACTTCTCGCAAGTTGTTTACCCCCCTGTACCATGTACCAGCATTGTAGTGGGAAAAATGTGTAGGAAAACACGTACATTCAGTACTAGCATGTAGATTCAGTACTAAGAAGAAAATTCCAACGTTCGACCGTTCAAAAAATTCAAACGGATCACATTTGGAATTCGAGCGTTCGAACGTTCGAACGTAACGTTCAAAAAATTCAAACGGATCACATACAGCACAGTACTAGCTAGCATGTAGATTCAGTACTAATTCCAAATTAATTCTAACGTTCGAACGTTCGAACGTTAAAAAAATTCCAACGTTCGACCGTTCAAAAAATTCAATTGGATCACATTTGGAATTCGAACGTTCGAACGTTCAAAAAATTCGAACGTTCGAACGTTCAAAAAATTCAAACGGATCACATACAGCAGATTTTTGGTACCGTACGTACGTATGAGATTTTTCGTACGTACTAGTACTACTAAAATCGTGTAGGATTCTACACTTGTACCAAATCATGTAGAATTCTACATGATCTACAAGGAAAAAGAAAATCGTACGCGAAAAAAAAAAAAAAACTCTCTCACACAAACACACAGTAATTTTATTTTCTACCTCGCGACAAAAAAAATCACTTTTTCTCCATAATCTTACCCGACTTATTTGAGTAGAGTTGCTAGTAATTGGCACTCCGTCTGTGAACGTGGGATTCCACTTAATCCTGTTCAATGATCCCTTGATCGTTGATCAGCATTAGGCAGGTAATCCGTGCTCGAATATTTTAGTCTGAAATAACAGCCTTGTACTGGAAAAAGAATTATCTCGCATTGGACAAGAGGTGGTTTGCTGGATAGATATTGTTTGGGTGCACACAAACATATACGTCTTGAAAGCAATAAATCTGCATCCATTGCTTCTATATCAACAGGCTCTTGGTACTGTTTTTCGTGACAGAGGAGTAAGAAGGCTGCAAATCAACGTCAGCAGCAACAACAATTTCATCGGGTCGATTGTCGGAACGTCGGAACAAGCAAAGGTAAGAATGAGAGAGATCGGCATCGGCATCCGCATCGGCATCGACATATTGGTCTTCCACTCCACCGGCATTACTGATAATGTATTTCCTCTCTGTTTTTCTTCTTATTTTCATGATAGGACCGGATCAGAAGCAACGAATCAAAACCGAATCAGCGGATCGGAAGCAGCAACCATCGAATCCTCAGCAACGGATCGGAAGCAGCGGATCTAGGTGCGGTGGTCGTCTTCCCTGTAGGTGCGGGGAATTTTCCCGGCTGGTGATAATTACGATCGGCATATACATTATATTATTCTGTTGTTATTATTTACTCTATGTACTACATCAATAGATACTCACCCATTTTGTTCAATTATCACCATGTATTCGAATAGGAACGGCAACGAATTGATCAGTGGGATTCATCCTGGCAACGAATTGTCGGCATCTAATCGCTCCTCCACCAGGAACCATCGAATAGAAGCAACCAGGAACGATAGAATAGAAGCAACCGGGAACCATTGAAGCAACCGGGAAGCAACCGGGAACCATTGAAGCAACCAGCAACCGGAAACCATCGAATAGAGGCAGGGAACGATCGAAGCAAGCGGGAACCATCGAACCGACACCGGGAATCATCGAACCTGACACCGGGAATCATCGAACCGACACCGGGAATCATCGAAGCAACCGGCATTGGCAAGCAACCATCGAATCGGAATCGGAAGCAACAACCATCGAAGCAACCGGGAACCATCAAATATAATCAACCGGGAACCATCGAAGCAACCAGGAACCATCATCGGGAGGATTGTTGGAACAACAACGATTCTCGGAACAACAACGATTGTCGGAACAACATCAACAAATCGACTGTATCAACAACGAAGCAAGCGGGATCGATCGAAGCAAACGGGAACGATTGAAGCAAGCGGGAACGATCGAAGCAAGCGGGAACGATCAAAGCAAGTGGGAACGATCGAAGCAAGTGGGAACGATCAAATAGAAGCAACCGGGACCCATCGAATAGAAGCGGGAATGATCGAAGCAAGTGGGAACGATTGAAGCAAGCGGGAACGATCGAAGCAAGCGGGAACAATCGAATAGAAGCAACCGGGACCCATCGAATAGAAGCGGGAACGATCAAAGCAAGCGGGAACGATTGAAGCAAGCGGGAACGATTGATCCAACAACACCAATCGATCCAACAACACCAATCGATCCAACACCAATCGATCCGCAACGGCAAATCGATTCGTCGTCGACCCCAATTGATCCAACACCAATCGATCCAACACCAATCGATCCAACACCAATCGATCCAACAACACCAATCGATCCGCAACACCAATCGATCCAACACCAATCGATCCAACACCAATCCATCTGCAACGGCAAATCAATTCGTCGTCGACACCAATTGATCCATCACCAATCGATCCAGCAACACCAATCGATCCAGCAACACCAATCGATCCAACACCAATCGATCCAACACCAATCCATCCGCAGCGGCAAATCAATTCGTCGTCGACACCAATCGATCCATCACCAATCGATCCAGCAACACCAATCGATCCAACACCAATCAATCCAACACCAATCACCCGGTGCAATGGGATTCAAAACAACAAAGCAATTGCCAGCAAAAGCAATCAAGCAAAAATCAAAGAGGAAACGTGGGAAGACTGAGAGAAAGAAAATGACTTCAAATTTTCTTGAAAACGCAGCACCATCATCAATCCACCAGACTTACAAACACTTGTCGGAGATAAAACCTAACAAGACAGCAGAAGGGGACAGGAATCGGCGCCGAGATCCAAATGCAATTTTCAAACATATCGAGGAAATAGCATTGAAAACAGTTCACAAAAATGGGTTTCAAGGAAAATTCATGGCTACAAATTGGGGCCGGACCACAGTTGGAGAGAAGAAATATTCTTTGGCACAGGCTGTGTCTATTGACAGTTTCAAAACAGTGGATAGTACCGACAAGAAGTTTGTTCTAGCGTTCGCCGAATCAGAACCATCATTGAGAATCTTTGCTAAAGCTTCCAGACAATTCGCAAAACAACGTTTGGGTACCCCCGAAAATATAGAAATCACAAGAACATTTCGCTGGGCAGATTGTTCAATCTAAACCCAAAATAGGCCGAGGAACCAAATGTGACAGTGTAAACAGTGGATATGCTATTATTGGGATGAGACCAAATCGATTGAAATCGGGAAATGGTGTGTACGTTTTCAAAAACAATGTGGACTCGACAACAAAAGCCAACCTTGAACAAAAAGCCCTACACATTGTGAAGGAAATGCAGCTTTGTTTAACTCCAATGTCCAAACTTGTCAACCTTGAAACGACTGTGATGAATGAGGTTGTTAATCGTACAACGCTGAATGCAATCGGCAATCACGTAACAGCCTTTTCTATTGGAAAGGATTATCACTCAAAAAGCCATACCGATGTCGATATGTTCTATACAAGGCTGACGGTTATTGCTCCAAAACATGTAAGTGATGACGAGGTGATTTATTATTTTGTCTTCCCCACGTATGGAGTGAAAGTTCCATTGAGGTCGAGAGATACTCTATTGTTCAATCCATTAGTATTACATAGCTGTTCGAATCCCAAATTCGAAGGGTCTTATATTATGAGCGCCTATGTATCTCGCAAAACTGTGCTTAGAGCTAACCCTCTATAGTAATATTAAACAATAATTGAAAGTTAGCAGTTACATTCACCCTTGCTACTCAATCGGAACTGCTGTCCGAGCTTTCGCTCTCTGAACTGGATAGAGAATCACTGGATTCGTTATCATTCAATGCCATCTCAAATGGTTCCAACTGGATGTCGTCCTGTAGTGTGCATGCATTGTACAAACATTCGTAAGACGGTGGTGTAGCAGCATTTTTGCTTTCAAAAAAATTTAGCCATGAGATCCGATTCGATATCACTAGCCAATCGCAATTGGTAATACAGCCATCAAGTCCTTGCTCTGGAACAACTGCCAGCTCGGAATGGATAGTGTCGACATGAAATAGGTACAGTGAATTCATCAGGCGACCACGTTGGACAAATTCAGAAGCTGTTTTCTTAGGCACATCTTGAAACCGACGAGCCACAGCATACATTCCGTTTGTATCAATTGGATAGCCACCAATACTACTGTATGGCTGCTTCAAACTCTGTACAGTTAAAAAGCATACCAGATGGCACGGTATGAGCTTGGGATTGTTATTTAAATCAAAGTCCAATTTCATCAAACACCAATCCATCCATACGGAGTTCAGCAGAGAACTGTCCGATCTATATGAAGGATGCGAGCGAAATATAAAATTAGAACCACAAGCAACATCGAAACGATTGTGCTCTGTAACTCCACAAATGTGCGAAGGATTCTCCAATAAAGGTAGCACAGAATCACAAACAAAGTCAAGTATGTCAGAAGGAAAAAATGGTTTGCTTTTGTTCGTAGAACGAAGCCACTTCATTGTTGATTCCCCATTTTCGGTTCTCATTATTTGAAAATGAGAACCGCCACCATCAGGGCGTTCAATTGGAGGAGGATCAGGTGGATTCAAGTTGTAGTGCTATGTTGCCTGGCTTAGCATCATTTTCTCGGACTTTCGATTGGCAGTTTGATTGATTAGTGATGCAGCATTACCTTGCGTGTTCTTGGAAGGAGCTTTAATCTCAGTTTTATGTAGATCTGTGCCGGGAAAACAATGAAAATCAACAGGTGACCACTTCTTTGTTGCAGGTTGAACAGAAGGAATGTTTATGTTCCGAGAATAACAGTTGCAGTGACGGCACATCCGCATGACACCCTTATTGAAGGAGCCGTATTTTCCACACAATTTATCGTGAAGTTCTGTGTCGCCAATAACATAGGCAATGGCAAATTTCATTTTTACCCTCCACTGTTGATTTGCGTACGGAAGATAATTCCATTTGATACCACCGTCTTCGTTACACGCGGCTTTGAAGGAACGAAACGCTACTTCCAAACCATTGTGAAGATTCTGAATTTTTTCCTTTGAAGTGGCAGGACGAGAGTGTCTGGTTGACTCCCATTCAGGGTCGGGATGGAAGTAAATAGTTGTCCATGCTTCAGGTCGAGAACGAGTCTCCACATTAAAAATACCAAGTGTCATGTTCAATGGTGTTAACGTAAGTCGTCCGTGCGCATCCAAAGATATGCCGTCCATGTAAAATATAATAGGAACAAGAATTTCTGGCGAATTGGGATTGCAAATTTCTTTCCAAGAAGATTTCCACCACGAGCCGTGATGCAATTCTGAGATTACAGAATTAGGATTCAACTCAGGATTATTGTCGGGAGACAGAGGGGTGGAATAGTCGGGAAAGGAGAGGTTTTCTTCTATCATTAGCTGCTGGTCAGAAAGAAGAGAATAAATGGCATCCTTAAAAGAACCGACATACACCTGAGTGGGCTTATTATCAGGTAACCAATTCAGTATATGAGGATGAAATTTCATATCAGAGAGACCAAGATTGGATTGGAGATTGTCAAAAATTGCTTGCCGAGATCTAATTTTGGCATCGCAAAAATCAAAACCCGGTCTCATTTGACTTTTCTTTGCCCACTGGAAAATGGATTTGAATGTGTTCAGTGGCAATTTATGTCTGGCCATTAAATTCATGAGTTCCAATTCAGCAAGAAGATGAGGGGGCGGCGGTAGTTTTGTGTGGCTTTGAAACGCAGCCTCTCTTTTGTTCAAATTAATGCTTTCATGAAAAGATGGTGGTTGAGGGGCGGGCTGAGCAGTAGCGACGTTAACAGCAGAACCATTAGTGTGATCTTCTTCGTTGTCTCCACAATCAATGTTGTTGGTAGAATTGTTGTCGTTATTTTCATTTACGTCATCGTCATTGTCATCCTCGTCATCGGAATTGTCGATATCATTATTCAGCGGGAATGCATCTTCATCTTGAACAGCAGAAACAGCCATGTAAGATTCAATGGCGTTCCGATCCATTGGCGGTAAAAAGACATCATGTACAATCTGTTGGTTTAGAACAGAATGAAGACCCGTCGCTGACTGACTTGTGACAGTGTGTTGCTGGGAGAGATGGAAAGGGGGAACAGATGGACCGTTTTGTGTCATAGTCATCCCAAAATCAGACGGAGAATGTTGAACAGACGGCAAGGTAGGCTGCACTTTGATAGAGGTGGAGAGGTTATAGATCTTTCGTTTAATTAGACCCTGACTATGGTAGAAATCCCGGCACTCATCAAGACAATAAAGATGTCTTCTTAGGCCAACGGAGACGTATTTCAAAGTACCCTGCTTGTTTGCCGTGGATTTATATCCTAAAAACTTGGAGTTTTTGCCATTCAGCGCGCAACAACGGCAGTAGAATAGAAGAGGGGTTTTCATAACAGGAGGCATGATGTTGCGGAGTTGTTTGAAGGAAAATATCAGTAGATGGGGTCGAAACGAAGGAGATCACAAAGATGAATCGTTGAAAGGAAAAAATTACATGTGTTACTTTGTGTGTGATGTGTTTTCTTGTACGGTAGATTTCCTTACTACCATACTTCGATTGCAAAAATGGTCCGTAAAGTAATTACTACTTAGTGATGATTACAACATTCCTCGTACAATATGTTTAGTAGTGAACAGTACGTACAGTCAACTCCTTAAGAGGGTTAATACACAGCGCCGGACGGGTCAATCCCATCAGTTATTCCAAACATTTGTTGGCAGGCGCGTCAGTTCTTCCATAAGGTGCACGGAAATGTGAATCGAAATGGAAATCGTGGACAATTGCGTTGTTGATTATCGAAATGGAAATCGTGGAGAATTGTTTTGTTGATTGCGATCAAGTTGATTCCGACTTTCATGTACCCGGTAAAACCAACTAGTACGCTATTTTGCATGAGTTATTACTAGTAGATACTAGTACGAAATCGTGGACAATTGCGTTGTTGATTATCGAAATGGAAATCATGGACAATTGTTTTGTTGATTACGATCGAGTTGATTCCGACTTTCATGTACCGGTAAAACCAACTAGTACGCTATTTTGCATGAGTTATTACTAGTAGATACTAGTAATACATTATTTTTGCTAGTACTTCATCATTATAATTGATTATTTCATTATCTTTCCGACGAGGAAAACAAATACCAACGTGTTAGGTGTTACTACTACCTAATCTTCGAATAGATAATCTACTCTACTGATACTACTAATACTAATCATCCAATCGACAGTCGAACCAACCATGGAGGGAATTTACAAACTACAAAAGGTGATTCAGAAACACCCAGCCAATCTCGATCAAGAACACTGGAAAATGGTTGTTTATCACAAGAAAGAGATTAATCGACACCAAAAAATGATTCGTAAGATTCGTGAAGAAAAAAGAAATGATCCAAATGTTAAAATTGAAAGCGTCGATCCTACTAGCAATGATCAAGTCGATCCGAATGTAACCAGCAGCATCTATCCACAAAGCGGGTTATTTGAGAGCGAACAACATTGGAGTGGCGATTCCGTCGGTGTAGCTTCTGAAAATACAGCGGATCTTCCTGCCGTTAAACAGGAACAAAACCCTTGAGTGCAATAGCCCGCCTGGGGTGGATTCGACTTGGAGTTGACATGGAGTTGGAGTTGGGATTTGAGTTGGAGTTGGAGGATTTGGGTCGGAGCCCATTATACCGGTATGGTGGAAACATGTTGAGAAAATGAAATAAGTCATTCGTGCACAAGTTGTACACAAAATAGTGCTTGTCACGAAACGAATATGATATCCTTAACCCTAAAATAGTTATTTTATTTGAGGAGTGACGAGATATTGTCTCAAAAGTAAAGGTGTGCGACGCGCGAGGTATTTTAGTAGACACGCGACCTAAAAAGATAGGAAATTTAAAAAATAGGGTCGAGAATTGTAAAAATACCGCGCGATAGCCCGCGGGGGGTCGAGAAACAGTTCTCGGACGACACGTATCGCAACTACACCTCGTGAACGCTATCCCAACGAACATGATTACTTATCTCTGAAACCTTTCTTTTGTTGGGTTTCTACAGATCACATCAAAGCTACCTTTGACAATTCAACGCAATATGGTTTGTTAGCGGTTAGCCCTGATGGTAACCTCTTCAAATGTTTTCATTCCCCCCAGCCGGCAATGAACGTTTGACCGTTCAATGACGACGTCTTGTCTGACGCTGTTTATTCCGATGTCCCAGCGATTGATGGCGGTTCCAAACTTGCCCAGATTTTCTTTGGTCGAAAGTCTCATATCATACATGTTGAAGAGATGCGCACCACCGGCGACTTTCTATCATGCTTTCAGAATTTTGTTCGAAAATGGGGCAGGCCTCTTCGCCTCTTATGTGATCATGGGAACTACCAATCTAGTAAGAGGGTCATCGATTATCTCAAGATGTTATGGATTGGACTCTGGCAAAGTGAACCCTATCACCAACACCAGAATCAATTTGAACGATGCTATCAAACGTTCAAGCGTATTGTCAATTGCGTCATGGACCGTACAGGCACACCACCACATCTCTGGTTGTTGTGCATGACATACGTCGCCGGACTCCTCAATGTTAGTTCTGATCCTACTCTGTCGGACAAACAGCCAGTTTTCATTGCTACCGGTACACTTGGCGATATAAGCGCGTATACCAGTTTCTTCTGGTTTGAACCTGTTTATTTCAAGACCAATGACTCCCCTTTCGGTACCCAGTCTACCAAACGCCTCGGTCATTTTGTAGGCATTGCCGAACATGTGGGCAATGGACTTTGTTTCCGAATCTGGGATCCAGTCACCAACAAATTGCTTGACCGTTCTGGTGTACGTTCTGCTCTTACACCTGAGTCACGCAACAAACGAGCTGGTCTCTTTACAGATGACGGCTTCATCAAATGGCGCGAGGCCAAGGATTCATTACCTCGATTGTACGCAACTGGTGACGCTCCTACACTCACGAAACATGGGGAGCATACCACTACAGATAGTCCCAATGCAGATTCCAAACCACAGGACGTCCCAATTACTCCTCCTCTTGGCATATCAACTACAGACTCCGACACTGATCGAAGCCTTGACATTCCCGTGGCACATGACAACACCACGCCGTCTGTACCTACCAAGCAACAAGGTACGGCACCTCCTGTTCAGCTACCCGACCATAATCAACCTCCCCCATCTGGTCATCAGGTTATTGTCAAACCACCCGCCCACCCCTCGTTACCGAGCTTTCTCTATAAGAAGGTCAATGACAGCCCAAGTTGGTCCCCTTCTCCACTCCCTAACAACTATGGGGAGAGTTTTGATGGTCCTCCTACGACACACATCTTCAGCAAGACATCCGATGGCATTCTCCTTACTAAAGATGATTTTGATCCACCAGAGCTAGCATATTTTGATGTTAGTGACGTCACAACGTCACACACCAACCCTGCTACTCCTACAGTAGACCCATCACAGGTAGTTGTTACCGATGAAGAAGGAAATGCACAATTTGACAATGATGGTAAACCCCTTACCATTCCAACGATCCCGATTGCCAATCTACAAGGAAGATCTTTCCTTGTAACCAACCCTGATGGTACTCGAAAGCGTCTTACCATCGTCGATGTAGAAGATAGTCTTGAACGCAATAACGACTTCATCAAATTCAAGTGCAAACACTCTGATGACGAACTTGACGATATCATTGCATACAATGATGTTATGAATTACATCCACCGTGATTCGACCCAAGAAGATGGAAAACTTTGGCCGTTTCGCCGAATCCTGGGACACCAAGGTCCATTGGATTACAAGCACCCTCAATACAAAGGCTCCAAGTATAACCTCTGGATTGAATGGGAACACATGGAACGGACGTATGAACCATTAGCCAACATTGCGGCTGATGACCCTGTTACTGTTGCCAAATATGGGAAAGATAACAACTTGCTTGACCTCCCAGGTTGGAAACGTCTCAAACGAATCACCAACCTAGCACGACGAACCAAGAAACTTGATCGACTCGTGCATCAAGCTAAACTTTGGTCTTTCCGTACCACCCCACAATACCAATATGGGTTCAAGGTACCTCGTTATCACGAAGAAGCTCTCCGCTTTGATCAAGCCAACGGAAACCACAAATGGGAAGACGCGACCACTCTTGAAATGGAACAACTCAATGAATACAATACATTTATCGATAAAGGCATGTACAAGGCAAGCTCCATCCCAAATGGGTTCCAACAGATCAAGGTACACATGATATATGCTGTCAAACATGATGGTAGACATAAGGCTCGTCTTGTTGCAAACGGCAATCTCACTGAAGCCCCCGTACACAGTGTGTACGCTGGTGTCGTATTGCTCCGCGGTTTACGTATGTGTCTGTTCCTAGCTGAACTGAACAGCCTGGAAGCATGGGGTACCGATATAGGTAATGTTTACCTCAAAGCAGTAGTAACCTGTGAGAAAGTCTGTATCAAGGCAGGTCCAGAATTTGGATCACTAGAAGGTCACCTATTGATCATCTACACGGCCTTATATGGACTCCGATCATTGGGCAAGTGCTTTGGTGATTTACTAGCAGCTTGCCTTATTGAACTTGGCTTCGAAAGATCCCGCGCTGAACCAGAAATCTTTCTCAAGCCTGGAATGAACAAGCATGGGGAACGTGTATATGAGCTTATATATGCACATATGTCGATGATCTATGCCTTTGTATGACAGATCCCAAATCATTCCTGGAAATATTACAGGCGGAACCATACAACTTCAAACTGAAGGGATCCGGACCTATGAATTTTCATCTGGGCTGTGGATTTGAGCGAGACGCACATGGTGTTCTATGTATGAATCCCATCAAGTTCATCAAAAAGATGGAAGCATCTTATGAACAAATGTTCGGATGCAAACCTAACACTAGGTTCCAATCGCCCATTGCCGAAAACGATCATCCTGAATTGGATTCTTTGGCTTTTCTTGAGGAAACTGGTATCCAGAAATACCAAAGCATGATCGATTCACTCCAATGGATCATCGCCATTGGACAATTTGATGTTCAAACAGCCGTGATGACACTCTCAAGTTTCAGAGCTCAACCACGAGACGGACACCTTGATCGTGCCAAACGTATCTACGGATATATCTCCAAGTTTAGACATTTTAAGATCAGGTTCCGCGTGGAGCCCCCAGATTTTATACTGACTAAACCAGGCACCATCAATTGGTCCAACACCGTCTATGGGGAGCATTCTGAAGAGCTACCCGGCGACGCTCCTGCACCAGCACTTGGGAAGACAGTAGTGTTAACACACTTCTATGATGCCAATCTCATGCATGACATTCTCAGTGGGAAGGCTGTAACCGGCATCCTTCACTTTGCGAACAAAACTCCTATGATGTGGTTCTCAAAGTAACAAGCTACTACGGAAACAGCCACCTTTGGAGCTGAATTCGTTGCAGGAAGAACTTGCATCGAGCAAATCGTTGATCTACGCCACTCATTCCGATACCTTGGAACACGAGTCCATGACATCTCCTATTCATGGGGAGACAACGAGAAGATGATTCAGACGTTGCAACCTTTCCTTACACAAGGTTGCATAAACATCACAACATCCTATCGTTTCACTATGTACGAAGCATGATAGCAAAAGGCTTCATTCTAATGCTGCACATCCCTGGTAAAGATAACTGTGCAGATATCCTCACCAAGCATTGGGGACACTCAGTTGTGTATCCACTGCTCAAGCCCATCTTCCATTTCTGTGGGAATATCGGCGACCTCCTCCAAGATGATGGAAGCATCATGTAACCGTGATGACCTTTCACAAGGAAACATGGGGAGTATTAAATTCCTTTCGTGTCCAGAAGTACCAAAGCTACACGACAGTAGTTATTCTATTCGTACGAATCAATGAGTCCCGTATCAACCAAAATAATTGATTCCCACGGCATATCGATTCCCACGGCGCATCGATTCCCATCGCGCATTAACGGTGAGCAATCTCTGTTTTATAGTATTGCCTTGTTCTTCAGTGAGCAATCTTTGATTTCGGAAAGTATCACACGGGCTACAGGAGAAACTCCTGATCATAATGATAAACATATCATAGGATCTTCCTAACGGAACAAGAGAAGAAAACCGTTGGTGTGTGCTTCTCACACAATATATATATATACATACGGATATATACGGTCAACAACCAATGCATGTACGGAAATAATCAGCAAGTAATCTCATCACTATGCAACAGCAGTTGCAACGTATTTCACCTCAATAAAAGAGATATCTTGCGTTTCAGCAAGATTTCACTTTATCTCATACTTTTAACATTCAACTGATTTATATCCCAAAATTCACACTAGTTGCTACAACTATCTGTAATCTACATTACTAAGGTCTGTCTCGCTGTATCTGAACAAGTTCACAGTAAGAAGAGATCCGGCGTTTCCATAGTCTTGCCTGTAGTCCGATTATCCGTTGTCGAAAGTATCCAACCACAATTGCCACGCGTAGAGTACAATCGTTCGTCTACTAACACACTAACACAGCGTTGCTGTTCTTCAGAAGCCTTTGAATCAGACTCTCAACAGACCGAATTCAGAAGGAAAATAATACCTTTGGATGATACTGCAATACAAACAAAAGAACCTTTCTGGAGAACTTCAACCATTTGTACATAACAGTAGAGGTGAGTCCAAACGCCATAGACACAGATCTTGCGACAGATCCTCGTGTTCTAAACCAATGAAGTACTAGACCAAGACAGCAAGTCGCGCTTGCCTCACGCTTTCTTCCACACCATACTCCATTAGCATTAACCTTCCTTTTCCGAACAGTGTTGGTGTATCTATCAACTGTGTAACTATCAAATGTTGGTTCAAATAGACCGAGAAGCTCTCTAAAGACTGTGTGGTCGACACCACAGCAGTTGAGAAGAGCCTGTTCATTGCCAGAGTTGAATAGATAAAGAAAGGGAGACTCGGAATGACGGCGTAGGGCTATCCTTGGTGTTCTCCTATCTCTTTGACGCCTTTCTTCCGCAGCGTCATCGTCATCGTCATCATCATCATCATCATCATCTTCTAGAAGATACAAGCAAACAAGCAACTCGAGTGACATATTCAACGGATGGGCAACTATTTATGTTGGCGGTTGAGTAGTACCTATCATCGGTTGAGTCGAAACGTTGAGTCGCTGAAATGGTGAGTACCGTACGGTAGGTGAAAATGAACAATTTGGTCGTGAAGTCACTGAAAAATCTGAACGTCACTGAAAAATCTGAACGGATTAGTAAACCCACATGTTTAATCGTATGAAGAAGACAAATTTGGCTAATATTATTGTCCATGTCATGAGATTCCAGATTCCAAAATGAGATTTATGCACTTTCCCGCCAAAAAAGTATGTACAAAATTTTCATTCCCGAAATACTAAAAACAGAAGTTTATGTACGTTACAAAAAAGTATTTCGGGAATCACTCAATTACGGTACCGGTACGAGTAAGATTTGGGCTAGACATACACAAAAACACCGAATGGAGTCAATCAATCAACAAGATTTTTTTCTTGCCAATTCACTTCCTCAAAAGTCTTACCTGTTCTGTTCGAATACATTTTTGTTTATTCACTCGTCACACTACGAGTACAGTACCTGTACAGCATCGGCAACCAACTACTGTCGTATCCGCGTCCAGTATTATTTCTCGTTGGATATCGGGTTTTTCTCCGACGATGGTAAATAGTTGAGATAGACCTTCGAACCTTCTGCGTATTGTCTTGTAAGATTTGGTTTGCGATACCGATACAATCTTTGTCTTTCGCCACAGACAACAAACACATCAACATCACCCAAAGATAGCGGAAGACAACACCAACACCAACACCAACACGATGAGTGTCAGTCCGACGTTGTCACCCCAGAAACTGTCGCCGGCCATGATTCGGCTCCCTCCATCACCGAGTGCGAACGCCATGACAGGGCAAAACCAAAACCATTCGTTCATTCCAGAATTTTCGCTGGACGACGATTCCACCATTCTGCAGCGTGGTAACCTCTCGAGCCACGTTGCTGCTGTCGCAGGGACGACGAAGAACCACCACCACCAAACCAATCACGGCAATCAACAACAGATGCAGCAGCAGCAGCAGCAGCAACAGCAACAACGACTGCGATCCGTGGCAAAATACAACGCATTTCACCCCCAAGCACTGGCGTGTTCCAACGACATCCTCACGACGTCGTACGAGGATCACCTGGAATCATCCCTAGATTTTGGAGGCGCCGCATCGCTCGGCGCCATTGCCGGACCCCGCGGGGTTGCCCTGTTTCGACTGTCGCGTCCCCACATCCCGTTGTTGATTTTCAGCCACGCAACCAACTACTCGTCGTCCTCGGTACGAAGGAACAACAATACCAGGACCCGGAATTCCATTTCGTCCCTGGCCTTTCAGCCCACAACGACGACGTCAACGACGACGTCAACGACGACGTCAACGACGACGTCAACGACCACCACCACCACTACCACCGCGAGCGGCATCGGCATTGGCAACGCCGGACGAAAGAGCGCCATCGAGTCGAATTCGCTCTATCTGGCGGCGGCTCGGGGATCCGGGGTTTTGATATGGGATGCCAGTGGCCACAGTCCCAATCCACTCCTGGGACGATTGATCAACGACACGGCGCACAACGACACGAACATCACAAGTAGTGTCGGGGGGAGGAGGGACCTGGAAACACACATCACCAGCATGGGCTGGATGTCCTGTAGCGGTGGCAGCAGTGGCAACGCCCCACTCCTGGCAACCACGACGGCATCGTCCCTGTCAATGTGGGACCTGCGGTGCCACCACACGACGGGGCTGTTCCAGCCCAGCCTGCGGTTTGGCAGCGCCCGCAACGCCACCGTTGCGGCCACGTCGTCGTCGTTGTTGAACACGAACACACCGGCCGCTCCCCTGGTGCAGGTGGCCTGTTCCTCCTGCTCGGAAGAATGCGCCACCATGGACGCCTCGGGAATCGTGCGAACCTACGATCTCCGAAAGAGCGGGGGTCGATCGTCGTCGTCGTCCGTGGTGGGGACCCCACTCTCGGTGTTTGTGGCCCACGAGGCCGGTGTCGGTATCGACCACCTCCCGAGACTCCGCGACGATGGAAGGGTCGATTCGGCCTGGGTTACCTGGGGATTGGAGGCCCCGATGTCGTCGGCGGTCGTCAAGGTCTGGGGAAGGCCAACGACGTCCACGTCGTTGTTGTTGCCCCACGACGATTCGTCCGAGGCTGTTCCGAACGACAACGATCCTGACGACTACTGGTTCATGAGCGACGAATCGCACAAGATGGCGTCGACCAGAGGCGGCGCAAACAACAACACGGCCAGCAACAGCAACAGCAACAACCACAACAACATTCACAGCCACAGCCACAGCCACAACCACAGCAGCATTCACAACACCAGCAACCATAGCAATCCACACCGATGCAACCACACTGTCTTCGAATTATCAGCTCATCGCACGGTATGCAAGACCCAACATGTGCTGCGCTCGCGTGTGTGCGTCACCTGTCCGCAACAGCCTCGTCGTGGTCGGATACCTCGACGGCAAACACGGGACTTCCCCGACAAACGCGGCTACGACAAAAGAACAGAGCAGCGGCTGGTGGGTGGAATTGATGTCTCTGTCGTCGCCGCCGCCGTCGTCGTCGCTGTCCCCGACGGATTCGAATTCGAATTTGAATTCAAATTCAAATTCCCCCGATTCGGAGAACGACGAGCGGCTCAATAAGGGAAGGAATAAACATCATTTCGGCCTCGATCGAATCGTGTCGTTCCACGGGGGCACGGCAGCAAACACCGACGCACTGACCTCGGCGCTCGGAAACGTCGGTGTCGGAAGACTCCAGGCCGCGGAACTGGCGTTTGCGTCACCGATGGTCCCGAGGAACCACAACAACTTAACTACGACCGCGATTACAGAGGACGGGTCTCATCAAAAGAGCGAAAAGACGGGGGACGAGGCCGGAGGAGGAGTGGAACTCTTGTTGTGCTGTTTGAGTGACACCGGTGTGCTCACGACCACCGCCATACCCGAGGCGCTGCCGAACACCCAGGGAGCCGATGCCAAAAGCAAACACAGAAACAGAGATACCTCTCCCCAAAAAAGCATGGCCCGGGGAAGCGTCATACGAACGGCGTTCGCATCGGTGAACAACATCGCACGAGTTTTCCCCGAAACCAAAGAGGGAACTTCCCTTATCGACGTTGCGAGCATGTGGGGGGCAAGCGCCTCCGGAATCGATGAAGAAAAGACCGAGCAGCAGCTACGATCGTCGTCACCCGTAAAATTGACCGTGGCTACCGAAGATCCTTCGTTGCGGAACAACACCGATGCGCGCCGAGCGGAAGGGGGGCTCATGCCGTTTGACATGGAGGTCCCGGTTCCCGTTGCGTACAACTCGGTTGCGACGGGAAATCTCGGTGGCATACAGCTGGGGCTGACCGAAATGACCCCGCTCAGCGCGATGATCGACTCGGCCGACAGTGGGGTCGATGCCAAGGTTCGCAATTCGACCTCGATCATGGAAAGCATCGATATGGAACGAGTGCCCTGCCCGAGGCTTTGTGGGGCCGTATTCGGATCCGGAAACGGCCGCCTCACTATTTTTCGCAACGGGGAAGTGAAAAAGATGTGGAACTGGTATCAACGAACGGACACAATCCGGCTCTCGAGTATTCCCGGAGGGCACACCCCAGCGTCTTCCTCAAGTACACGAGCTATTCTCGCCGACGGCAAGCTATCGACAGAGGCCGAGAAACAAGATCAAATCGTTGCAAGCTCGGTTCCTCGAACCTTAAAGGAGCTAGTGGATATGGTTTCTACTGCGAAGGAGGTAAGTTGTGCAGGCGAAATAATGGATCGTACGGTACTCCGAACGGGATGAAGTTTGAAGATTCTTCTAACGAAATAATTTTGTTAGGCCCAATGGGGAGAACCAAATGATGGTTCCCCTCCCGATGATGCGATGAGCGTCATGGACAATTTTTTCGAAGACGACAGTCTAGACTCAAACAGTGATGACTCGGGCAATGACGACGACGATGACGACGATGAAATCATGCAAGACACAGATGAAATGTACAAACGATATTTCGGAGGAAGGTCGTGGAAGGGATTTTCAGAAATGAGAGAGGGCCAAAACATCGAAACAGCGCGTTCGAACCCTTATCGATCCATTGCTCCATCGTCCGATATGCTCCAGCCCGTGGTAACAGTCAACGCTGTTTCAAACGAAACCCAAAACATCACACTTGCCAAAGGATGGAAATTAGGTAGGTGGGAGGAGCTAGATACACACAATGAGATGTATTATAATGATCCCTTGCTCCAGGAAAATGGACACAACAAACAACAACTCTTGCACAATCATCAATTATCGCCAAAGAAAATGAGCTCCCAGCGTCGGTTTACCCAAGAGAAAGCGAGCTCGCCATTTTCTAGGACACTATCGGTTCCTAACTTGTCGAGGATTTCAAAAATCGACAAGCCAATGAATGATCCACCACTTCGAGAAAACATGGAAGAATCAATGACATTCCTGAAAAAACTTTTTTCTCATCAGCAAGAAGGTGGCATCACATTCCCCACAACCCTCCTCTCCCCCCCTGATAGCAGAATATGTAAGTTAATTGATACACATTTTGTCAATGTCACGAGCCGTCGAGGCTAATCAGTACCGGACATCTGACGACATTTGTTTCTACACAGTAATGAATCAAAGACTTTCTTCGGCGGCGAATACGGATAAGACTCTATTCGAGTCTGGGGATGTTTCACCTGGTAAGCACGAGCTGGAATCGAACGGATTCCAATCGCCGGAATTAGGTATACATGCTATGCGCGCCCTTGCGTGCGACGAAAAAAATGTGTATCTCCAAGAACTCGAAGAAATACACCAGCTTTGTATGCACAACGCCGGGATTAGCAAGAATTGCAAGGAGGCCGAGAAAGAAAATGTATGGAACTTACTCGCTGAGACAGCTCTGACTCAGATGAATGATGACGGCAAAATCTTTAACGGTTGGGGTGGGGAAGGGGGCGGTGCACTCGGCATAGATTTGATCAACAACTTCTTCGTATACTATGAGGCTCTAGGGGATGTTCAAATGCTAGCGACCATGTTTTGCGTCTTGAATGGTCGAAGTCGAAGTAGCAAAGATCAAAACACCAACCGACCATGTCTTCTCCCCAAGAGTCGCGAACAAGTCTATGACACATATATAATAAGGTACGGGGAGCTGCTCTATTCTTGGGGTCTCTTGAATACAAGGGCAGAACTCAATAAACACCTCCGACGAAAAAATGTGCCTCATGACTTTCAGCTCCCCCCAGCGGAAGAGAGGAAAGAAGAGCGTTCTGATCTTGGAGTTCGTCTTTCGTGCCCTAGATGTCAAAATGAAGTCAATTCAAGAACTAACTACTGCCATAGCTGCAGCGATTTTGCATTCCGGTGCTCTATCTGTGACACTGCAGTCCGTGGGCTATTTACTTTCTGTGAAATGTGCAAACATGGTGGGCATCTTCGTCACATGATCGATTGGTTTTCGAAAAATTCATTTTGTCCAACGGGATGTGGATGCCAGTGTAGATTTTCGCCTATGCTTCACGCAAAGACGGAGATTCCAAACCCAGAGATTTTCTAGTAAAATAACCAAGAATCGATTTCATTTCACAATCGTCGCATAGTGATAATATGATTCTCTAAGCTCGCGCGTTACCTTCTTCTCTGTCTCTAGTTGAAGCATTGCTATTGACATTTTGGGTCCTCGGACAAAAAGGTGCCTGACTAGCGTCGAGGTAATTGCAAACACCAAAATTACGTTTTGGGTTTACTTTCCGACACAGGTCTGGATCAACTTTCGAGTCCTCACAGCTTCGATTCTGGGGTATCTCTTCGGTAAGTATATCAAATGACCAAGGGGGTATTCCCCCTTCCGAGTTGCCACTTCCGTCTCGATCTGTCATAAGAAGGCGCATGGTGTGATATAAGTCGAATCCAGTCAACATACGTGCCTGATTATGAAAAAGAGCGGATTTTGACAAGACTAATCTTTCAGGAATCAATATCTCAGTCCAAGGGTGTCTGTGCTCTACTTGAAGAGCGTAATCCGCGGCCATTGGGCCCTTTTGAAGTCCATGGTCAGATCGAACGAAAATCACAGTCTGCTGGAAGTCTTTTCTTGAAATCATGTTCTTCAAAAATTCAAAAAGATGCTCATCGTAGGCTTCTGCTTTTGGAATCATCAATTCCCATTCCGACGAATAATCGTGGGCTGCCATCACATTCAAAAATGCCATTTTCGGTTGTTTAGGGTATTTATCCCACATTTGCTCAATGAACTGAAGCGAAATCGTTGATTTTTCGAATTTCTTTGTGCAACTGTTCCCCTCAATACAAG
The DNA here is from genome assembly GCA_037355745.1 of Pseudo-nitzschia multiseries. Taxonomy (NCBI): domain Eukaryota; phylum Bacillariophyta; class Bacillariophyceae; order Bacillariales; family Bacillariaceae; genus Pseudo-nitzschia; species Pseudo-nitzschia multiseries. The sequence continues at coordinate 23,156,180 of CM074785.1, read as the reverse complement.
GGTCATTTATATCAACGCCCCAACGCTCCTTGAGTTTGAAAGGCAAGTTTTCCATCAACGCTTTTCGCTCTGCCAAACTACAGAAGACAGAGTGTGACTGAATGTCTGCATAGAAAGTCCGGAAAACGTTTCCTTTGAAAAGAAGCAGTAAGAATTTAAACACGGCTTAGTGTCTTGTTGTTCTCACGTTAATTCGTTTTTCCAGAAGTGTCGTTCTGTACGTACCTTGGGTAACATATGGAGAAAATTCGTAACAAAATTCTTCTCCAAAGAAATTGATGTAGCCTTTTGAGTCCGAAACACCTAATATCCAGGGTGTTTTCGTGGTTTTTAAGGCGCGATTTGGACACCAATATGCTTCTTTGGAAGTCGGCCGAATTCTTTGTAGTAAGAAGCCATCGTGCATCACGTCAGGATCATTGCAGATATCGCCAATTGAGGGATCACTAATACCGCAAAGTTCTTCCGTGGTCGTACTCAAACACCCACTGAGTGCCGCGACTTGATTTGGGATTGAATTTGCCCCAACCAACGACGTGTGCGGAAATTCAGCTGAGCAAATACCAGAAGGACACGCGAAATCATCTTTGTGGATCCGATTGATCCGGTATTTCTTCAGCAGTTCCCGGGTCTTCGGAAAATGTCTATTGGCATATTCCAGACTAACAGAATCCAATTCTAGGAATATGATATTGATGTTGTCCGACTCAGCTAATCCACTTTCTCTTCGTTTCCTTTCAGAACGACGAATCAGATTTCGATCTTGAACGAGATCAATTTCCAGATGAAGTGGTTGATCTGGACAATCCACAAGAATATAATTCTCCTTGGCAGGGCGAACATAGGATGCCCCTTTTTCCCACGGATGTTCATCGCATTGAAACCACGACATTGCCTTTTTTTTGGGCGTTGCGCATTTGCATCCTCTCACGACTGTAGCTCGATTGGCTGGAATTGTTGTGGGTGGTGTGATGTGTTGAAACTTTTGTTCTTTTGGAATATCGGCATAAAACGATAGAATAGAAGGTGGTGCCACAGTATCCTTAGTCTTGAATTCGTATTTCTGCAGAACTCCGGGCAGAGAGGAATCAACATTAGTACCAGCAAAAACCGATGTAAGATGGCTTCCAAACACCTCTCTCATTTTTTCGATATTTTTGGTAGTCATCATCAATTTCATCACGTTATTTAAGGCCAAAGTGGTCAAGTTGCTTCTCTTCTTCAACTCCAGGATATCAATATTTCTATCAGCTTTCAAAAACAGTACAGGATCCTTTACATCGTCGCTATAAATGATAATAATGGTATTGGACCATTGTTCAGACGACATCTGAGATTTCAGATTGGAAAGAAAAGAACGAAACGGATGTGTCAATGTGCCTGCTAGAGTTTCGGTTTCTTCCTCTCCTTCAACAACGGTTACATACGCCGCCCATCTCTCTCCTTCTATTAATTTTACTTTGATGAATTTTGCCAAATGGTTGAATATATGAGTTGCAGCATGCTCCCCATGCAGGCAATTTGGTCGATCATAGTCGAAGCAGAACATTTCACCTACTTGACCACCGTGGTGTAGCACTGGCTCATCAGAGCTCCTCGCGAATCGGCTACATCCATTGGATCCGCGGTATCTGTTATATACACTGATAGAATTTTTGTCCGCTGACGCCGCCTCCCACCAAGATGCGTTCGAAAATTTCTTTAGTTCTGGAGATGCAACGTAATCGGGAACAAAGTGTATTCCTAAGTTTGTCAAGGATTCTTTGAACGTGGGCATGGAAAGATTCAGCATATTTTGGTTGACTCCTTTGAGTTCAATCGCCAAAAGGTTGGGTCCTCCTTTGGCAGTATTCCCGTGGCTAGACGGTTTTCTCGAGAAGTTTTCACTTGGTAGAATGCGGGTCTTGCATTCGGCTAATGTAAGATTGGTTCTCTTCGGTTTGATTTCTGTACATGTTACACAAGCCGCTTCGGAGAGCGAAAGGTTTGCATGACTGAGCCAAAACTCAACAACGACAGAACCTCCCTCCTTCTCTAAGACACTGCTGCCTCCCTCTCGCATCGATACAGCTATTCCAAAGCAGTTTATCTCCACATGGCCATAGTCACTATCCACTTCACGAAAGTCAATTGTCATTCCCGATTTCCGCTTCCCATCATAGCAACTAAGATATGGAACACGTTGAACATTCAACACCTGAAAATTGTCAGGATTTTCGAAGCTCAGGAAAGCTGTTCGTGACGGAATGGCAAGGTCGAGGCCTCGGGTGGCAAACAAAATTGAATGAAAGACGGCCTTTCCATGATTCGTCGTGTTCTTTGACCCTCTGGTCAAAGAACTGGTTTTCGAAACCAAACTTTGTGCCAAACCATGCACTAACAATTGTTTGACGCGCTTCAAATCTTTCAAAAGCGTGTTGGGGCCATATGCATTCAATTGCAAGGTGGGAGAATGGGACGATGACAGGACTTGGAGTTTGTACCCTGCATCGAGAAAGATTTTGGAGGGGACCATTCCACGCACTCGGGTGCGACCGCCCACGGAAATAGCAACTCGAAATATTGCAAACTCAATAGACCCAGACCGAATATGTGCTTCTAATGCGGCAGGAATCGCGCTATCTTCCTGTCCCTGTTCGGGATCAAAGATGGCCAGCAAGATATCGGTGGTATTGGGTTTGGAATAATTCGTTGTCGTCGTCGTCGTTTCAGAATTGGAATTGTATTCGATCGTCATTCCTGTGTCTGAGTCGACTCCAATCACATTGTGCCTATAGTAAACACTGTCCACCAGAAATGAAGGAGCAATTTTGTATCCAAAACTTTTGATCAGATCCCACTTGGAAGCCACGGTAGTCGTGTGCTTCTTCTTCCCAACAATATCCGAAAGATAATTGCTTGCTCCGGGAGATACGACGAGGATATTCGAGGACGATAGTTGCCGCAATCGATCCTCGTTTCGATTTCTATTCCGCCGTTTTCGTTGCTGTTGATCCGATGAAGGGAGGAGGAAACGATTTGAAAGATCACGCATCACGTAGCCGAACAGCGATGAGTTGTTGGATCCTCTGATGTAGCCCGGTATCCTGGAAAAGTCCCTTCCCAACACATCGCTGTTCTCAGCTATTTTGTCGTCGGGAAGTACCGGTACATGCCCAGCTTTTTCCCGCTTTGATTCATGGGTGGAATCGAGTTCATTCTCTACATTGTTCCCTTTAAAGTCCTCCAGAGCGGATCCCAACGCAGATGACGCGGTGCTTCTGTCATCGTTCAAAAACAACGAACTTCGGAGGTTGTGAAGAATGTTGAAACAAAACAAGTAGAACAGTGCCACCCCAATGACGCAACGCAAGCATTTTATGGATTTTGTCTTCATCATGGTTGTTTCTCTCTCCCCCCTCTCAGTTCTGTAGACAATGGGTCATTCCCGAAAACACAGAATATCTGTGTAATTTAGGTCGTGCACGATTGTGTGTGTTTTGTTACTCAGTTTTCCGCTTTTTTACTCACATTACCGTTTTTAAGTGTTTACGAGGCCCCTCCTAAACACTGATTTACACACAATTCTGTGTCTCCATTTGGAATCCATGACTGCACCTTTTTCATTCCCTTGTTAGTAATTATGTGTTCATCATGTGTGTCGTAGGAGATTAAGTAATAGTATCAATGGGCCTTTTTGCTGTTCATCATGTGTGTCGTAGGAGATTAAGTAATAGTATCAATGGGCCTTTTGCTTGAACGTGTTATATGGAATAAATGAGGCCCAATACAAGCCGGTATGGATTTTCATGATTGCAATAAGTAATTTACTCACAGGGTGTTAAATGCATTCATTTGAATGCATATAAGGGATCCAAGTGTTTACTTATTGATCCAGTCTTTAATAATGTCTCGGTACATATCTCCTAACCTGTTTATTTGTGGTGTTAAGTGAAATAGTTTTTACCGGAGTTGCGTTTGATTCTAAGACACGTCGAAATATTCGTATCTCTGTTACTTGGTCAAATTCCTTATTCCAAAAATGAGCATTAATATGGGAAGAGTTTTTAGCGCACAGATATCTGTGTCAACAATTTTCATTCCCGAATACACACATCGATGCCATGTGACACAGATATTCTGTGTTTTCGGGAATGACCCAATGTTCCAGGGCCTACAAATGATGTGTATCCATAAGTACGAGTACCATAACCGGTCGTAACTATCACTCACATACGTTTGTGATAGCCTCAGTAGCCTACCTACTTGTAGTACTGGATGTGCAGTGTTTATAGTTCATACGTGTGTTGGTGGGTTAAGCAATGCTAGAGGGGGATCCGGGAAGTGCCAGCCTGTGGCTAGTTTTTGCAGGCTGGTCCGGTCCCGAGTTGCTTTGCCCACACACCGGCGCACAGCTTTGGCTGTTAAGCCTTTTCTGCCAGTAGGCCATAGGCCACAGGGTGGGAGCTGGAGGGAGATGAACCTGGAGGGGGCATGGAGGACAGCGAGGGTGGGAGAATCATCATGGAGGATTCAGAAAGGAGGAGTCCCCGGAGGGGGATCAGAGAGAGCTGCCAGGTGGAGTGGGGGCCACAGCCGGCACCCATTCCTCTGGCAGGAAGGAGTATGTGCCATTGTTGAACATGACAGAGGCAAGGTTCTTGAAAATGGGGAGGGACTGTTGATGGAGGTACCTCATCATGCAATCACTGTGCCAACGTGCAAGGAGCTTGATGACATTAGAATCACATTTGCCCTGGAGCAGGGCCATAGCCCCTCCCGCTCGAAGGGAACGGGCAGAGATGGCTGCAGGGGAGATTCCCGTGGTGGGGTAGAGAGTCTAGGCATAGACTCGCATGGAGGAAGTGACCGTTGCTGCTCGGACCAGGGTGAGGACCCCATTGTCAAAGTAACTGGCCAGCTTGAGGGATGGGCTGAAGGGAGAGTGGGAAGAGCAACAGCGTCGGAGATGAAGGACCTGGCGAGCGCAAGCTGCCACAGGGCAGCAGAGGGAGTCGCCACTTCTGGCATGAGCCACGACTTCACCCTTGTCCCCATTCTTCTGTGTGGTGAAGGTGAGGGTAACCGAGGTAGCAGCAAGGAGCTCATGCTCAGGGCCATCATGGTGGACAATGTTGGAGCCAAGGTAGAAGGCGACCTCCCGGAGGTGGAAGGCTTGGTCATCTCTGGTAGTACCCGTGTACTCACCAGGTCTGAGGCAGAAGAAGAAGGCTATGCAGATCATGTTGGCAATGGCCTGTCTGGCAGGGGAAGGGTAGCCATGGTATGCAAATCGCAGGGCATGCATGACAAGGGTGATTGGGACTGCTTTGACCCGGCAGGGGGCGGGGTCCAATTTGGCATAGGCCTTGAACTGGGCAGTTAGCCTGAAGTCAAGACTGCCGGTTGAGTTGGTTCTTGGGTCTTTGGCCCCCAAGCGGGCCAGCGTCTGGCCCACTGACCTGAGGGTGTCCGATACTGTGCAAGATCTGATGGGCTTGCGGCTACAGGAGAGCCGGCCATCATGGAGGCGCTGGGCAAAGACTTGGAGGATGGGGATTGGGTCTGTAACAGAGTGGAGGGTTGGTTCAAAGCCTTGAGACAAACAGAATTGAACCCATTGATTCCAATGGACATCTTTTCTGCGGGCATAGAGTTCAGTGACTGAAGCTTGCATGGTCTTCTGGATAGAGCTAAGGTCAGAGCAGAATGCATCCGAGGCCTCAGGGGACATAAGATCCAGGGCAAGTCCTGGGGGTAGTTGGTGTTGAAATGATTGAGAAGGGCAGTGTCAGAGAGGTCGGAGCGAGAGAGCAGATCAGCGAGGTGATTTACAGGGCCAGGGATGTAATCCCTGAGGGGGACATATTGGTGGAGACGCTGGTGCATGGACTGAATCCGCAGGAGGTAAGCGGCAGGGCCGGTGGTGGTGGTGGCGCCTTTCCTTTGCCAATAGACAGCGGCTGTGTTGTCATAGCAGTTGTGAGTGGTTCTGGATTGGACACAGGCAGCTTGGGCAAGGATGTCATTGTGGGCAATGGAACCAGCGAGCTCAAGGTCACTGTTGGTGATGGTGCCATGGGGGTTGTCAAAGGTGACTAATTGGGAGGAGACCCACTTGGGGAATGCATGCCTCCACATGATGGGCTGCACCGCGCCGGTGGGAAGGGGGACAAAATGAATGCCCCCCATGCCCAGCCCAGAGGCATCACAAGCGCCCATGGTGGCAGGGAAAGGATCTGGCACCAGTTCTGCAATGGAAGTAGGCCTGTTGGATAGATCCGTGGCCAGCCATTGGAAGTCTCGAAGGAAGCTATGGACGCGCTTGGTGAGGCGGAGGCGCTGCCTTCCTGGTTCCTGGTGTCGGAAGGCTTCTTGGAGGATGGAGAAGAGTCCCATGCAGCCAGGGATGGCGATAGCCATGGAACGAAGTTCCCCAAGGACCTGGTGCCATTGTTGGAGGGGGACATGGCGCTGGTTGGGGGAGATTGAATGAAGAATCTCCTGTAGCCGGGCCACTCGATGGGGAGGAAGGCTGATGGTTTTGTTGATGGAATCAATGAGCCAGCCCAGGATGACATTCTTGGTGGTCCACGTGGCATCCCCCTGGAGCATTTTCTTGAGGGAAGCTGGTTCCTGTCTGAAGGTGGTGTCGGTGGCCTCCAGGGGCCGGAAGACCTTGTCCAGTGATTGGAAGAGCACCCGCTTGATTGCGCGTCGGGTCCATTGGTTGCCCTGAGCAAGGCCACAGAAGTCATCGACATAGACATCCCAGTATCGCACTGGCTTTTTGCTTGGGGTGGTGCTCTGGGTGGTTTCCGGAGGTGGCCCTGGTGAGCTTGCAGTGGGGATGGTGTGTGGAGGTGGGGCTTCGGAGATCTAGACGATGGGGTGTGAGCCTGGCGTGTGCCAGCCCGGTGGAGATGGTGGCATTGCGTTTTAGGAGCAAAAAGAGTGAGCTGTAGGCTTGGTTCTTGTTGGAGGGAACCTTTACCGGCTTGTTGGTGCTTTGCCTGTAATTTGCTGCTTACAGCGGGATTGCTGCTTACAGGGGAATTGCTGCATGCAGTGAGTGATCGTAGAGTTTCGTACCTACGTTGGTGATACAGTGAGATCTTGCATACTCAAGGGTGTTCTTTGGTTCGTACGTCGTGCGTCGTACGCTTCCACGTGGCACTACCATTCCTTACATTCGGTTCGCTACATCAATTCATACCGGTACCGTAGGGGGGAAGGATACGGTACGGGAAAACAGCGAATTGATGTAGCAAACCGGATGAGAGGAATGGTAGTGAAGTACAGACCAGACGCGGAACAACCTTAAGTATACAGCGCACATACTACAAGAAAGATCTCACTGTATCAGCAATCAGCAACATCGGTGCGCCGGAACGTTCCCTGTAGGTACAGTACAAATCTTACACAATAACAAGCAATTTCTGCAAGCATCGAATTCTGTAAGCATCTAAAGCTCACTCTTTTGCTCCTAAACCGATTAGTAGTAGAATTAAATAGGTAACGTGTCCTGGTCCAATAGTTATCCTATTGTACCCATACGACAAGCCTATCTGTTGGTCCCCTAGCCTTGCCTAGTGTACCCATACAGCAGTCTACCTGTCCTGGTCCCCTAGCCTGGCCTAGTGTACTTGTACAGCAGTCAATTTAACCTCACACATCACCGGCTCCTATTGTCACACCGCAGGCACGGCCTTGATTGAGATACCGGCTCCAGCCGATCAACGGCGGCTTCTCCGATAGTCCGCACCTCCAAGCGTCCGCGAATCGATTTGGTTACCGGCCTGCACCTCCAGTTGATTCCTTGCACCTCCAGTTGATTTCGAGCGATCTACCAAGATACGATCTACTCCGACAATCCGCACCTCACCTCCAAGCGTCACCTCCAACCGATCAACGAGGACTCCGATAGTCTGCACCTCCAAGCGTCCGCGAATCAATTTGGTTACCGGTCTGCACCTCCAGTTGATTCCTTGTGACACATCAACGACTACTACTCCGACAATCTGCACCTCCAAGTGGCCAATCGACACCCCTTTCTGAGGACTACTCCGACGCTCCTTCCAGTCGCCAGATCCGCACCTCCAGCCGATCCGCACCTCCAAGTGGCCAGTCGCTTCCCTTTCCTGCATCTCCCAGCACCCGCTTCGACCAGCCCCAGCCACAACATGCTGACCTACACCGAGTATTACCAGACCACCACCAGCCCCCTTGGAGTGGGACCTGCCCGGGACCTGGCCTACCAAACCATCTACGACTACTTTGCTGAGGAAACAGCCACTCCCATACTCCTAGGCCGGCTCTTGGACCTCTTTGAACCAGAAGCTGTGGGAGCCCTAGGAATATTCCTGACCAACACCTTTGGCAGGGCTTGACTCTGATTGGTGCATGGCCTCAGGAAGTACCCGGGCCCCTTAACCGCGCCAAGTACCAACAAGGGCAAGGCCTTTGGCTACCTGGATGACATCGAAGGCGATGCCGGAGAGCTAGTGCTAGTGGATGATGCCCTACTCGAGCAGGCAACCGAGACCCTGGTGCTGTCCCTTGACCGCCACCTTGACGTCATCAAGCATGCTCACCATTTCCACATGATCCCCATGGTGCTAGGCGATGACCCTCACATGGAGGTCATCACCCCCTACAAGGCCTGCTTCGTCCCCTTTCAATTGGAGCCCCTACTCCTAGGTAAGGGCCTTAGTCCCACCCAAGCCTTGAACATCATCTATCCCTACCTTGACACACTCAACCTGGCACTCACCTGCACCCCCTACTGAATACCCTCCGAGCTGCAGGTACCGACCCCACCATCACCGATGGAGGTGTCCACTTTGCCACACCCAGCACCCCCTTCCGAGGGGAGCCTGGCCTAACCTTGTACATGCGAAATCAGGTACTATACCGGGACCTCCTGGGCTTGAAGCACCCCTCCCCTCCGGGGCAGCAGCCGGCACCTGGCCAGCCAGCAGGGGTAGATCCGACGCTGGCAGCTACCCTCACCGCCCTCGCCAACCAACAGCTCAAGCTCAGTGAGGGCCTAGACCAGTGTCGCCCCCAGCCGCTGTCAAGAACACCTGGGGCCCCTTGTACACCCAGCGCCTGCTGCTGCTATGCGGCAAGCTTGAGGAAGCCGACCTACCCCCCATCTACCAAGCCTGGGCCCAAAAAGGCAAGCACAAGAAAACCCACATGATCTTCCAGAGCCAAGTGGCCACCTGCGCCGCCGAGTTCCTCATCCAAGCACCCTTGGTCACCACGGCTGCACTCAAGAAGTTCCAAGATGGCAACTTTCATGGGATGGACCCCTTTGACGTGGCGGATGGCATCCTCCCTCTGGCCTTCACGCCCCCCGGTGGATCAGCGGCCTCCTTGAAGAGGGAACAGGAGGCAGCAGCCATGGTGGCGGCCTATGACACCATGATCTCCACCGAAGGCAACTCCTTCACCTTGAAGACTCCCTGGAGCTCCAGAAGACCAAGGCCTACCTACCAATCAACTGGACTGAGGCTACCACCCAACTGGACAGCTATCTGGCTGTCCTGGCCACCCTTCTCGGCATGCACCACCCAGTTGTGCAGGGCTACCAGAATGGACTCGCCAAGCTCAAGCTCCAGCAAATGCCCCTCCGCCGAGCAATTGCCGATGAACTGGGGGAGCTCATCACCCCCTCCATTGTTGTATACTACTTCCAGATCCGGGTGCGAGGTTGGCTAGAGGAACAATGGGGATCAACCTTCAGTGTCCCTTCCCCCGACTTTGGGAAGAACTTCCAAGCCTTCAGAATCACCCAGAACCTCTACTGCCTCCCAAATGTCACCAATGTGCCGGCTCTGAGGCACCTGCGTTGCGTCGCCGCCGTGGCTGCCCCTGCTGCAAGCCATCCTCCCCCTGCAGCAGGCCCCACCAAGCCAAAACCTACCCCCAGTCCCAACCAGGGCTCCGCCAGGGGTGCCCGGGTGTCCAACCCCAGCCTGGATCCCCGGCTACAGACGGCTGGTGTAGCCAACAAAGTCCAACGAGCCCGGCTGAGGGAAGTCATAGCTACCATGAAAGACAAAGGTACCAATCCCTTGTCCCGCCCAGATGGCAGAGACAGGTGCCATTCCTGGCACCTACGGGATAACTGCTTCTCCAACTGCAGGAACATCCATGACCACGGTGCCATCACTAGCAGGGAACAGGACCAAGTCTGGACTTGGTGCTAAGCCGCCTTTGGAGTCTGACAGAATGGCAAGCGCCCTCTCGGCGCCTTGATACCCCCCACACCACTGAGTGGAGCCCTGCCTAAGCGACGACTATCTACTCCCCCATCTACTCCTTCCTCACGACGACTATCTACTCCTCCATCTAATCATCCCTCTAATCCATCTCTGTTACACATCAACCCTGACCTAGGTAAGCCCCAACGCGTGCGTTTCGTTTTGCCCCCTCTGTCCGAGCCCGGCCGGTCTGCGTCCGCCCCCGGTCGATCCGCGCCCGCGCCCCTCGTTCCTTCCGGCCCTTCCCTTTCCCTCTCTACCCACAACCGACACAACAGGCCCCGGGCGCCGCCCGCGCCTTCCACCCCCACACGGCCTCGGTCCCAGCCCTGCGTCCAATCCCCTCCCACAAGGCCTCGGTTCCAGCCCCGCGTCCACTCCCAACGGCCTCGGTCCCAGCCCCGCGTCCGAACCCCATCAAGGCCTCAGTGATCACCCTGCGTTCCTTCCCCTGCCTCCCTGGATGCGCCCGCCTCCAGGCCCGATCCCAGGCTCGCTGCTCCCGCCACCTACCCTCCCGATAGGCTGGATGCGCATGTCTCCCGCGCCATCACGGCCTACCACAACAGCGCTAGCTGGGGGGACTTCATCCGCACCATCCGTGGAAGGGGTGACATCCAACCAACCGTGGGCACTCTCCCCCACCCAGCCCGTCACCTCTTAGCCCAGTTTGGGACTGAAGGCACACCTGCCTCCATGACCGGGCCCCCTTGGGACCCCGCCCGGATCGCCGGGGCACTCACCCGGGGCCCACACCAATCCTCCCACCAGGGCATTGACTTCCTGCGTGAGGAGTATGCCGACATGATGGACAAGCAACAATGGACTGTTCTCCCCGCCAGCCTCATCCAAGACCTTCCCGGACTCCGGCTGAGCCCCCTTGACTTAGTACCCCAACAAGGCCGGCGCCCCTGAATGATCTCTGATTACACCTACTCGGACGTCAACCAAGACATCATCCCTCTTGCCCCTGCCAAAGCCATGCAGTTTGGCCGGACACTCCCGCGACTCCTCACCAAGCTGCACCGCGCCAACAACAGGTTTGGTCCAATGTATATGTCCAAGATTGACTTAGCTGATGGCTTCTACCGTGTCCGGTTACACCCGGATGACACCATGAAACTCGGCGTGCTGTTCCCTTCCAGGCGGGGCGAGCCTCCCCTCATTGGCATCCCCCTCACCAATCCTATGGGGTGGAAATCCAGTCCTCCCAACTTCTGTGCCTTCACTGAAACCATTGCAGACTTGGCCAATGCCACTCTTGCCACAGGGCTTGCCGAGGCCTGGCTCACCCTCCATTGGCTGGATCTCCCCTCTGAAGCCACTCCCGTCGCGCCTCCAGTTGAGCCTCCCGCTCCTGCCCTCCATACGCCACCTCCTCTTCCTGCTACTGACTCCAAGCTGCCTCTGCCCCCTCCTAGTAGCACCACTCCCAGCAAGTCGCCGGTTCGCTACTGGGATGTCTATGTGGATGACTTCTGTGGCCTTGCCCAAGGCAACCAATGGACACGCCCAGCCATCAAGCGAGTTCTCTTCCAATCCCTTGACAAAGTCTTCCGGCCCCTGGATGCCACTGACAACCCCTCCCGGCAGGAGCCAGCTTCTCTCAAGAAAATGCTGCAAGGCGACGCCACTTGGACCAACAAGAAAGTTATCCTCGGCTGGCTCATCGATTCCGTCACCCAAACCATCAGCCTTCCTCCCCATCGCGTGGCCCGCCTAGAGGAGATTCTCCACTCCATATCACCCACCCAGCGCCATGTCCCCATCAAGCAATGGCACCAGGTCCTTGGGGAACTCCGGTCGATGGCGCTGGCCATCCCTGGCTCCATTGGCCTCTTCTCCATTCTCCAAGAAGCCTTCCGCCACCAGGACCCAGGCAGGCAGCGCCTCCGGCTCACCAAGCGCATCCACAGCTTCTTTCGCGACTTCCAATGGCTCGCCAATGACCTCTCCAACCGACCTACCTCCATTGCTGAACTCGTGCCGGACACCTTCCCTACCACCTTGGGCGCCTGCGATGCTTTTGGTCTGGGCATGGGGGGCATCCATTTTGTCCCCCTTCCCAATGGCGCCGTGCAGCCCGTCATGTGGCGGCATGCATTCCCCAAGTGGGTCTCCACCCAGCTCGTCTCCCTTTACAATCCTGAGGGCTCCATCAACAACAGTGACCTTGAGCTGGCCGGTTCCATTGCCCACAATGATATTCTGGCCCAGGCTGCTTGTGTCCACGCCCGCACCACACACAACTGCTATGACAACACAGCAGCTGTCTACTGGCAATGCAAAGGCGCCACTACCACCACAGGCCCTGCTGCCTACCTCCTCTGAATCCAGTCTCTGCACCAGCGCCTCTTTCACTATGTCCCCCTCAGGGATTACATCCCGGGCCCAGCCAATCACCTGGCTGACCTCCTCTCTCAATCTGACCTCTCTGACACTGCCTTGCTCCATCACTTTAACACAACATATCCACAGGACTTGCCCTGGACCTTATGCCACCTTCGGCCACCCATGCATTCCGCGCTGACCTTAGCGCTGTCCAGAAGACCATGCAAGCTTCAGTCACTGAGCTCTATGCCAAGTGCAAGGATGCCCATTGGGACCAATGGGTTCAATTCTGTTTGTCTCAAGGGTTTGACCCGCGCCTCCAGTCCATTCAGGATCCAATCCGCATCCTCCAGGTCTTTGCCAAACGGCTCCATGATAGCCACCTCTCACGTAGCCACAAGCCCATCCAATCTTGCACAGTATCGGACACCATCCGGTCAGTGGGCCAGATGCTCCCCCGCTTGGGGGCCAACGACCCTCAAACCGACTCCACAGGCAGTCTTGACTTCCGGCTAACCGCCCAGTTCAAGGCCTATGCCAAGCTTGACCCGGCCCCTTCCATGGTCAAGCCGGTCCCCATCATCCTGGTCATGCATGCCCTCCACTTTGCATACCACGAGTCCCCTTCCCCCACCAGACAGGCCATTGCCAACATGATCTGCATTGCCTTCTTCTTCTGTCTCCGCCCTGGTGAGTACACTGGTACTACCACAGATGACCAAGCCTTCCACCTACAGGATGCCTCCTTCTACCTGGACTCCAAAATTGTCCACCACGATGGCCCTGCGCATGAGCTCCAAGCTGCTACCTCGGTCACCCTCACCTTCACCACACAGAAGAATGGGGATAAAGGGGAAGTGGTAGCTCATGCCAGGAGTGGTGACCCATTATGCTGCCCAGTTGCAGCCTGTGCGCGCCAAGTCCTTCATCTCCGAAGCTGCTGCTCTCCCAGCTCTCCCTTCGGTCCCTCCCTCAAGCTTGCCAGTTACTTCAACAATGGGGTTGTTCTCACCCTGGTTCAAGCAGCAACTTTCACTTCCTCCATGAGAGTCTATGCCCAGACCCTCTTTCATACTACCGGCATCTCCCCTGCAGCAATCTCTGCTCGCTCTCTTCAAGCGGGTGGGGCTATGGCCCTGCTACAGGGCAAATGCGACTCTCATGTCATCAAGCTCCTGGCAAGATGGCACAGTGACTGCATGATGCGCTACTTACATCAGCACTCCCTCCCCATCTTCAAGAATCTTGCCTCTGTCATGTTCAACAATGGCACATACTCCTTCCTGCCCGAGGAATGGGTTCCGGCCGCAAATCCCACCCCTGCGGGCAGCTCTCTTTGAGTCCACGCAACTCTCCTCCCTCGGGCAGCTCTCTGTGAGTCCGCGCGACTCTCCTCCCTCCCTCACTTGCTCCAAGCTCCAGCTCTCCACGCCGTTCCCACCCGGTGGCTTATGGCCCAATGGCAGAAAAGGCTTAACAGCCAGAGGCTTAACCGCCCAAGCTGTTAAGCCCGGCTGTACGCCGGTGTGTGTGGGCAAAGCAAACTAAGGGACCGGCCTCTGGGCAATACCACCAGAGTTCCGGATCCCCCTCTAGCACTGCTTAACCCACCAACACACCAATGAACTAGTACAAGCATTTCACATCCATTACTACAAGTAGGTTAGCTACTGAAGCTATCACAAACGTAGTGAGTGACAGTTGATGTAGCAAACCAGATGAGAGGAATGGTAGTGAAGTACTGACCAGACGCGGAACAACCTTGAGTATACAGCGCACGTACTTGAGAAAGATCTCACTTATCAGCAATCAGCAACATTGGTGCGTACCATATCCCTGGAACGTTCCCTGTAGGTACAGTACAAATCTTATGCTCACTAATTCTGCAAGCATCAAATTCTGCAAGCAAATTCTGCAAGCATCGAATTCTGCAAGCATCGAAAAATCTCTGCAAATTACAGGCTAAGCACTACTAACAAGCCTGTAAAGGATTCCCCCAGCAGAATACAAGCCCACAGCTCACTCTTTTGCTCCTAAACCGATTAGTAGTAGAATTGAATAGCCCACCACGCCCGCCCGCAGAAAAGGCTTAACAGCCAGAGGCTTAACCGCCCAAGCTGTTAAGCCTGACTGTACGCCGGTGTGTGTCGGCAAAGCAAACTAAGGGACCGGCCTCTGGGCAATACCACCAGAGTTCCGGATCCCCCTCTAGCACTGCTTAACCCACCAACCCACCAATGAACTACAAGCATTTCACATCCATTACTACAAGTAGGTTAGCTAAGAACTGAACGAGGAGCGAGGACCTGGATTGATTACTATGGATGTATTTGGGATTCATTTGACTCCTACGTCGTATCATTAGATTGCGGTAGATAGATTTGTTGTAATATTGATTAGGTTCTAAAATTGTGAGCATTAGGATTGAGTGATACTTGGATCGTACCTCCACCGATCTCTCTTTACATGTTGTATGTGCGTTGAAATGAATCGTATAAACAGTTATTTACTTTGGTGACTATCACGAGTAAATGATCCAGCTTGTCTGGTGTATGTCCCGCAGTCTGTCTATATGTCCTTAACCGCGTAATTTCTAGAGTCCCCGTGTCTTCGTGGTAGTACAGTACTACTAGTAGAAGATACCTATCCCGCGGGTCTCATTTTTTCATCGACCCCATCTCGCCACATGCACCTCACCGCTAGTTCAATTAGTCTGGTCCCACTCATTAGTTTAGTGAGCAAGTCCGCAATATTTGACTCGCCTGGCTCCTTCTTTGCAATCCGGATGATTCCTGCTGCTATGCACTCCCTTGCCTTATGATAAGCAACACTATTATGCTTCTTCTTACAAGGGCTTTCTGGTCATGTAGTGTTCTTCACAACTGACTCATTGTCACCACAGTAGATATTGGTAGGGCCTTCCAAAGGGATTCCCATCATCCGTAGCTTGTACCTTAGCCCTTCTACCATTTTGATTGCTATCCTAAGCGCAACTATTTCGGAGCCAAATGTAGATGTCTCAACGGTTCAACCTGCGTGGTCCGTGTCCACAAAACATGTAGTAATAAGAGACTTCCCTCTTGGTTCAGGCATATCCGGAGGCAGTAATTCTTTGGCTTCCGGATAAAACTCACTCCAGTCACACGACTGAAAATTGGACTCATCTACCTCAGGCGTTGAGGCGTCAAACACCAACTTGGACTTGCTGTAATTCTTTAAGTATGCAAACAGATGAAACAACTGGTTAAGATGACCCTCTCTCGCTTAAGCGAGATATTGAGACATAAGTGACACAGGCATAATGATATCCAATCGGCCGAGTTTGCATATCCACCGGAGTATCCCAATCAAACCTTGGTAGTAGTTCTGTTTCTCTGAATCAAGTTCCGGCAATGCGTCTATCTCGGGCCTATACTCAGCACTCAATGGAGACCTTGCTGTCTTAGGTAGTACCTTAAATGCATATTTTCCGGTTAATGGTTCTTCTTCAACCAACTTGATTGCTTTTGTAGTGTACTTGGATGAAGCCATGGACCAGTATGGGTTTCCATCGATGTAGGTCTTCCCTATATCAGCGCCTAAGTAGAAAGAAGGTTCTTCAACTGTTCCATTCTTCAACTTGAATTGCCTTTCTATTGCATCCATCTGGAACCTAGGATCCATTCCACATATAAGGATATCGTCAACATATGCCACACAATACTCGTAATAGGCTGTACCATCCGGCTTGAATGCAGATCAGAGGTGCACATCAGAGTCAGCCTTACAAGATACATAACCTAGTTCCCTTAAGTGGCTGGCCAAGTGTGATCAAAAAGATGCCCCTGCAACCAGGAGCCCGTATAAAGCCCTTACAATCTTGCAGGGCCTTCCACATAGCTCTGGCACGAACCCTTGGGCCTCTGTTGCTATGGTGAAGTACTTTTCTTTGATGGGTGCTGTTAGGTAAGCATTTTGTATGTCTGCACTAAGTACCTTGAGATTGTTAAGTGCTGCCACTAGGAAGAACAATCGAACCGGGTCCCTACTGGGTACACTGGAGTATGTGTATTCCTTGGAGATTTCCGGGACTTTATGGCCATCACCAACCAATCGAGCCTTTCGAGTCAAGTCAATCTTGACATCAAAGACCATGTGCATAGTTGTTTTGGTATGCCCCACTGGAATTTTATCTTCTTTGGTGAATTCGAAGGCAATAGAACTGTTCTTCATTTCCTTTGCAATAGCCCGAGCCCAATGATCAGTCCCCGTTTCTTGATCGATTGCCTTTGCTTCTGCAATTGACTTAGGGAGCCGGACCCCATACTTATGGGACTTGGCCCAGTATTTGGTTTTAGCACCAGATATGATTTGGTCTTTCCTCCAAAGTACCTTATAGGCCCACCACTTAAACGCCGGGTCATTTATGATGCCTTCTTCATGGGCATATATTGCCATTTTGACCGGGAAGCTATCCTTCATGTCACTTAACTTTTCCCAGGAAGTAGTACCATCTTTCCACCTAACAAGAAACCTCCATCCTTTGGTTGTATGTTTTGTTCTGGTTTGCCCGGATTTTGTTGTGTAGGTAGCCTGTTCGATAGTTAAAGCCTCCTCATCCTTTTCAAAATTTATGATCTCATCCATCAGACAGGAGATATTTCTCCGACTGCCTTTTCGACTGGCCTGCATCTTCTTGATACCAAGCGCTTGAGTGAAGGGAGCGGCTGCTTTGTCAAAGTTGTTGTACATACCCCCTTCTTCATTTAGGACCAATTAGACTGCAATTTCAAGTCTCGGGTCTGATATGGAGTGACAGAAGTCAGTAACAAACTGGTCTTCAGGTGGGAAAGCCTTGTGCCTGCAACAGGAACTCCTTCGCATCATACCATCGTCTTTTGTGCTTGTCAAAACTGTAGTTCTTGGCATCCCCGGAGTAGGTGGAGCTCTGTAGGAAGGCCCTCTTTTCTTCTATTAGGAGTCTGATATTCGTTGATTCATATGCCTGGGAGTATAGTGTGAAGTATGCCTTCCTTCCATCCCCGTCGGAGCCGAGTCCTTGAATGTAAGACCAACCGGGACCCGCTCCTACCAACTTGAATAAGATTCCCCATAGCGTGTTGTTGTCCTTGGTCCAGTGGGACCCGGAATGAATCGTGCACCGTATAGAATACTCAGTCCAGTCAGCATACGTGTCTGTCGGAGCAGGCCCAACGGTCCCTGCCCTTTCAGCGTCGCTTACTATGGAGTCCTTCCGGATCGTGTAGAGTAGAGATGTTTTAGTGATACCCCTTTTATGTCGAAGGTATTCCCAGAACCTCTCATAAAACTCCTTGAATTTTGACATTGCTGTGAGTGGCTCCGGGAGAGTCAGGTCTCCAGCGGCCGTGTTGCTGTTGTCTTCCTTCAGGGACTTGAGGCGCGCTTGAGTCTTGGCCTCTGCTTCTGGATCAGACATCCAGTCAACTGGAGTAGCAGTGGCTCCAATGAGAGGTTGGACTTCAATCCAAGCCACAAACAACTTGAGTCGGTCCCCAAAAACTCTCCCAATATATACTTGCTTTGGGTCCGGGCAGTAGTTGTGTTTGGTCTTGTTGACCCCATTCACCAGGGATTTGATAGCTGATTTGTCCATGTCTCGAAGGGAGCCGGTGCTGCTATAACTGGTCCAAAATAGTTTATCCGCAGTAATATGGTTCAATCCAAAAGATTCCAGAATCTCCCTGAATACTACCTCAGTCGGAGTTAGAGACCTTTCCCCTGCGTATCCAGGGATTCCTTCTAGTCGCTCAGCGCGCTTGATTGCGCCTTGGACCTCCTATGTGAGTGCTGGAGCCCGGTTGGTGTCCATCATGGTCCGGATGAATTCCATCTGCGCCGCAGTGAATCCAAGGTTGGCAGGAACTTCGGGTACATTGTTGGCTTAAGCAACTGCTGGGGCGGCGGCTGCATTGTTATTGTTACGTTGGTTCTGCCGAATTGGTCTTCCTCTTGCCATGGTCGATGGTTTGCTCTTGGAGTATCTGTTTGCTTGCTCTGAAAGTGATGTATGGTTGATTTTTCTGAAGAGTGATTTGTATTTCCGAATAATCCCTCCCCACGCGATATCACTAGTACTGTGGATTTTTTTCTAGCAACTACTCCATGCAAAATTCTGCAAACATTTACGTTCCGAGCACGATTTTCAGTTGCCCTATACTTAAGCAAACTGTTCTGGTTCCGATTCTGAATCGGGGCCGTTGATTTGGCTTATGACGATTGATTCCTGTGGGATATGTAATTTTCTTTGCCGTTGAATTTACTCGTGCAAGAATTTGGTGGCTGTTTGAATCAGGAATGAGGACCATTGGTTTGTTTTCCCGTTATTTTACGGTTACGAGTTCAACGGATCCCTCTAATGAGCGGGAGTTGAAACTGCTCTAGAATAATCCAACTGCCCTCTTCGTGTTATGGTTAGGTCCAGCTTAGTGCACATGTCTGTGCGCTGTCCCGCCGCATTGTTATCTCCTTACCCCGTATGGAGGACGTACGTCCCCATTTTGAGATTGCCGTTTGGCTCACACTCAGTCCTCAACTGTGTTAATGCCGCAGGCTGTTGGGGTCAGTAGCTTGTCGCCGTTTCTATGCACACCTAGGTGTGTTGCCAGTCCTCATCGTGTTGTTTGAGGCGCCATGTGGGCCTCTTCCATGCTTGAATTGGAACACGTTTACGTTTGAATGTAAAGACTGCGGCTGTTTTGGCCCCGGATTTGATATCTTGTATCAATGGCATTTGCTTTTCCCCCTACTAGGCCGTTATGTCATTTGAGAGAGGCTAGAGTAAATAATAACAACAGAATAATATAGGAGTAATGTACATGCCGATCGATTCATAATTATCACAAGACGATGCACCTCAAGGAAAGATTTGCCACACCGTTGCGGTTGGTTCAATCGACGCCGCACCTCCAGTGACACCAGGAAAGATTTGCCATTCCAATTCGTTGTTTCCGATTCGTTGGTTCAGATCCGTTGGTTCCAATCCGTTGTTCCGATCCGGTCCTATGAAAACAAGAAGAAAAACAGAAGGGAGGAAATACATTATCAGCAATGCCAGAGGCAGTATCATTGTCTATGTATCTCACGTCATTGCCTTCTATCTCTCACATTCGTACCGTTGCTTGTTCTGATTCGTTTTACCGTTCTTGTTCCGATCTGTTGTTCTGATCTGATTCGTTATCCGTTGTTGTTGTTCTTGCTGCTGCCGTAGATTTGAAGAATTCTTACTCCTACATCACGAAAAACAGGGTCTTGTTCCAGTTGATATAGAGGCAAGGGATGCAGATTTTGTGCTTTCGAGACGTCTCTTTCCAGCAAATTAATCTCTTGTCCAACAATGCTTTCTATTGTCATGCAGTACAAGGCTGTTATTTCGGACTGAAATATCTGAGAACGGATTATTGTGCTACTAACACGTCACATGTGACGAAGAGGGCCAGATCCCACGTTCTCGGACGGAGTGTTGATTGCAAGAAACAACACTCTTCTCAGATAGGTTGGATGTAAGATTATGAAGGGAAAGAGTATTTTTTGTCGCGAGGTAGAAAAAGTGATTTTTTTTGTCACTAGGTAGAAAAACAATTACTGTGTGTGTGTGAGAGAGATTTTTTTTTTCGCGAGGTAGAAAAAAAAATCATCGATACGATACCATCGAGGATACTTCAACTTCTGTAGAATTCTACATGTTTTTTGTACTAGTGTAGATTTCTACACATTTTTTGTACTAGATAGTACATGGTATGGAATTCGCGTAGGTTTCTACTCCAGTAGATATCTACACATTTTTTGTACTAGATAGTACCTGGTATTGAATTTGCGTAGGTTTCTACTCCAGTAGATATCTAAATGCTTGTTGTACTAGATAGCTATCACGCGCTACGTTTGTGATAGCTTCAGTAGCTAACCTACTTGTAGTAATGGATGTGAAATGCTTGTAGTTCATTGGTGGGTTGGTGGGTTAAGCAGTGCTAGAGGGGGATCCGGAACTCTAGTGGTATTGCCCAGAGGCCGGTCCCTTAGTTTGCTTTGCCGACACACACCGGCGTACAGTCAGGCTTAACAGCTTGGGCGGTTAAGCCTCTGGCTGTTAAGCCTTTTCTGCGGGCGGGCGTGGTGGGCTATTCAATTCTACTACTAATCGGTTTAGGAGCAAAAGAGTGAGCTGTGGGCTTGTATTCTGCTGGGGGAATCCTTTACAGGCTTGTTAGTAGTGCTTAGCCTGTAATTTGCAGAGATTTTCGATGCTTGCAGAATTCGATGCTTGCAGAATTCGCTTGCAGAATTTGATGCTTACAGAATTAGTGAGCATAAGATTTGTACTGTACCTACAGGGAACGTTCCAGGGATATGGTACGCACCAATGTTGCTGATTGCTGATACAGTGAGATCTTTCTCAAGTACATGCGCTGTATACTCAAGGTTGTTCCCCTGGTCTGTACTTCACTACCATTCCTCTCATCTGGTTTGCTACATCAACTATCACGCGCTACGTTTGTGATAGCTTCAGTAGCTAACCTACTTGTAGTAATGGATGTGAAATGCTTGTACTAGTTCATTGGTGTGTTGGTGGGTTAAGCAGTGCTAGAGGGGGATCCGGAACTCTGGTGGTATTGCCCAGAGGCCGGTCCCTTAGTTTGCTTTGCCCACACACACCGGCGTACAGCCGGGCTTAACAGCTTGGGCGGTTAAGCCTCTGGCTGTTAAGCCTTTTCTGCCATTGGGCCATAAGCCACCGGGTGGGAACAGGCGTGGAGAGCATGCGCGAGAATCAGCGCGGGAGCTTGGAGCAGAGTGAGGGAGGGAAGAGGCGCCAGGGTGCCTCAAAGAGAGCTGCCAGCAGGGGTGGGATTTGCGGCCGGAAACCCATTCCTCGGGCAGGAAGGTAGTATGTGCCATTGTTGAACATGACAGAGGCAAGATTCTTGAAGATGGGGAGGGAGTGCTGATGTAAGTAGCGCATCATGCAGTCACTGTGCCATCTTGCCAGGAGCTTGATGACATTAGAGTCGCATTTGCCCTGTAGCAGGGCCATGGCCTCACCCGCGCAAAGGGAGCGAGCAGAGATGGCTGCAGGGGCAATGCCAGTGGTAGGGTAGAGGGTCTGGGCATAGACTCTCATGGAGGAAGTGACAGTTGCTGCACAAACAAGGGTGAGGACCCCATTGTTGAAGTAACTGGCAAGCTTGAGGGAGGGACCGAAGGGAGAGCTGGGAGAGCAGCAGCTTCGGAGATAAAGGATTTGGCGCGCACAGGCTGCAACCGGGCAGCATAGTGTGTCACCACTCCTGGCATGAGCAACGACCTCCCCTTTATCCCCATTCTTCTGTGTGGTGAAGGTGAGGGTGACCGAGGTAGCAGCTTGGAGCTCATGCGCAGGGCCATCGTGGTGGACAATTTTGGAGTCCAGGTAGAAGGAGACATCCTGTAGGTGGAAGGCTTGGTCATCCGTGGTAGTACCAGTGTACTCACCAGGGCGGAGACAGAAAAAGAAGGCGATGCAGATCATGTTGGCAATGGCCTGGTGAGAGGGGGAAGGAGAAGCGTGGTATGCAAAGTGGAGGGCATGCATCATGAGGGTGATGGGGACCGGCTTGACCATGGAAGGGGCCGGGTCAAGCTTGGCATAGGCCTTGAACTGGGCGGTTAGCCGGAAGTCAAGACTGCCTGTGGAGTCGGTTTGAGGGTCTTTGGACCCCAGGCTGGCGAGCGTCTGGCCCACTGACCAGATGGTGTCCGATACTGTGCGAGATTGGATGGGCTTGTGGCTACGTGAGAGGTTGCCATCATGGAGTCGTTTGGCAAAGACCTGGAGGATGCGGATTGGATCCTGAATGGACTGGAGGCGCGGGTCAAACCCTTGAGACAAACAGAATTGAACCCATTGGTCCCAATGGGCATCCTTGCACTTGGCATAGAGCTCAGTGACTGAAGCTTGCATGGTCTTCTGGACAGCGCTAAGGTCAGCGCGGAATGCATGAGCGGCCGAAGGTGGCATAAGGTCCAGGGCAAGTCATGTGGGTAGGTTGTGTTAAAGTGATGGAGCAAGGAAGGGTCAGAGAGGTCAGATCAAGAGAGGAGGTCCGCTAGGTGGTTAGCAGGGCCCAGGATGTAATCCCTGAGGGGGACATAGTGAAAGAGGCGCTGGTGCAGAGACTGGAGCTGGAGGAGGTAGGCTGCAGGGCCTGTGGTGGTAGTGGCGCCTTTCTGTTGCCAATAGACAGCTGCTGTGTTGTCATAGCAGTTGTGGGTGGTGCGGGCGTGGACACAAGCAGCCTGGGCCAGAATATCATTGTGGGCAATGGAACAAGCCAGCTTGAGGTCACTGTTGTTGATGGAGCCCTCAGGATTGTCAAAGGAGACGAACTGGGCTGAGACCCACTTGGGGAACGCATGCCGCCACATGACGGGCTGCACGGCGCCATTGGGAAGGGGGACAAAATGGATGCCCCCCATGCCCAGACCAGAAGCATCGCAGGCGCCCAAGGTGGTAGGGAAGGTGTCCAGCACGAGTTCGGCAAGGGCGGTAGGCCGGTTGGAGAGATCATTGGCAAGCCATTGGAAGTCTCGAAGGAAGCTGTGGATGCGCTTGGTGAGCCGGAGGCGCTGCCTGCCTGGGTCCTGGTGGCGGAAGGCTTCTTGGAGAATGGAGAAGAGGCCAATGGAGCCAGGGATGGCCAGCGCCATCGACCGGAGTTCCCCAAGGACCTGGTGCCATTGCTTGATGGGAACATGGCGCTGGGTGGGTGATATGGAGTGGAGAATCTCCTGTAGGCGGGCCACGCGATGGGGAGGAAGGCTGATGGTTTTGTTGACGGAATCGATGAGCCAGCCGAGGATAACTTTCTTGGTGGTCCAAGTGGCGTCCCCTTGGCGCATTTTCTTGAGGGAAGCGGGCTCCTGCCGGAAGGGGGTGTCAGTGGCATCCAGGGGCCAGAAGACGGCGTCCAGGGATTGGAAGAGAACTCTCTTGATGGCGCGGCGTGTCCATTGGTTGCCTTGGGCAAGGCCACAGAAGTCATCCACATAGACATCCCAGTAGCGAAACGGGCGACTTGCTGGGAGTGGTGCTACTCAGGAGGGGCAGAGGAGGTGTCGGGGGGGCAGTCGCTGGAGGCATGGCCGGGGGGGCTGTTGGAGCGGGGAGAGGCGTGTCAGGAGGGGCTTCAGAAGGGAGATCCATACGATGGGGTGTGAGCCTGGCATTTGCCAGCCCGGTGGCAAGAGTGGCATTGGCCAAGTCTGCAATGGTTTCAGTGAAGGCGCAGAAGTTGGGGGGGGCTGGATTTCCACCCCATAGGATTGGTGAGGGGGATGCCAATGAGCGGAGCTTCGCCGGGGCGAGAGGGGAATAGGACCCCTAGTTTCATGGTGTCGTCTGGGTGCAGCCGGACGTGGTAGAAGCCATCGGCGAGGTCAGTCTTGGACATATACACTGGACCAAACCTGTTGTTGGTGCGGTGCAGCTTGGAGAGGAGTCGTGGGAGTGTCCGGCCAAACTGCATGGCATCGACAGGGGCAAGAGGGATGGTGTTGTGGTTGACGTTCGAGTAGGTGTAATCAGATATCATTCAGGGGCGCCGGCCGCATTGTGGGACGAGCCCAAGAGGGCTCAGTCGGAGTCCGGGAAGGTTGTGGATGAGGCTGGTGGGAAGAACAGTCCATTGTTGCTTGTCCATCATGTCGGCATATTCCTCGCGGAGGAAGGCAATGCCGTGGTGGGAGGATTGGTGAGGACCCCGTTGGAGGGCAGCTGCAAGCCAAGGCCCGTCCCAAGGGGGGCCGGACATAGTGGTGGGGGTGCCGTCCTGGCCAAAGAGGGCCAGGAGGCGCCCTGCTGGATGGTGTATGGTGGCTACATCAGCATGGATGTCACCCGGGCCAAAGATGGTCCGGATGAAGTCCCCCCAGCTCGTGCTGCAGTTGTAGGCAGTGACGGCGTGGGCGATGTGTGCGTCCAGCCGGTCGGGGGGGTAGCTTGATGAAGGGGAGGGGGATTGGACGCGGAGCTTGGACCGAGGCCTGGGGGGAGGGGATGGGACGCGGGGCTTGGACCGAGGCCTGGTGGGAGGGAATTGGACGCGGGGCTTGGACCGAGCCCTGGGGGGAGAAGATTGGACGCGGGGCTGGGACCGAGGCCGTGTCAAAACGAAACACATGCAGTTGGGCTTACCTAGTTCAGGCGTGAGTTGTAATGGTGGGGGATTAGAGGGTTGATTAGATGGGGGGGTAGATAGGCGTGGTGAGGAAGGCAGGGCCCCCCTCGGTGATTGAGAGGGCAGGGTCAAAGTGCCAAAGGGGCGCTTGCCATTCGGTCAGACACCAAAGGCGGCTTGGCACCAAGTCCAGACTTGGTCCTGTTCACTGCTGGCGATGGCACCATGATCATGGATGTTCCTGCAGTTGGAGAAGCAGTTTCCCCAAAGGTGCCAGGAATGGCACCTGTCTCTGCCATCTGGGCGGGACAAGGGAAGGGTACCTTTGTCTTTCATGGTAGCTATGACCTCCCTCAGCCGGGCGCGTTGGGCTTTGTTGGCTACACCAGCACCCCTGGCGGAGCCTTGGTTGGGGCTGGGGGTAGTCTTGCCTGGCTTGGTGGGGCCTGGGCTTGCAGCAGGGGCAGCCACGGCGGCGACGCGACGCAGGTGCCTCAGAGCCGGCACATTGGTGACATTGGGGAGCCAGTAGAGGTTCTGGGTGATTCAGAAGGCTTGGAAGTCCTTCCCAAAGTCGGGGGAAGGGACAGTGAAGGTTGATCCCCATTGTTCCTTGAGCCAACCTCCCACCCGGATCTGGAAGTAGTATACAACAAAGGAGGGGGTGATGAGCTCTCCCAGTTCATCGGCAATTGCTCGGCGGAGGGGCATTTGCTGGAGCTTGAGCTTGGCGAGTCCATTCTGGTAGCCCTGCACGACTGGGTGATGCATGCCTAGAAGGGTGGCCAGGACGGCCAGATAGCTTTCCAGTTGGGTGGTAGCTTCAGTCCAGTCGATGGGTAGGTAGGCTTTGGTCTTCTGGAGCTCCAGGGAATCTTTCAGGGTGAGGGAGTTGCCTTCGGTGGAGATCATGGTGTCATAGGCCGCCACAGTTGCTGCAGCCTCCTGTTCCCTCTTCAAGGAGGCTGCTGAGCCACCGGGAGGTGTGAAAGCCAGCAGGAGGATGCCATCCGCCACGTCAAAGGGGTCCATCCCATGAAAGTTGCCATCTTGGAACTTCTTGAGTGCAGCCGTGGTGACCAAGGGTGCTTGGATGAGGAACTCGGCGGCGCAGGTGGCCACTTGGCTCTGGAAGATCATGTGGGTTTTCTTGTGCTTGCCTTTTTGGGCCCAGGCTTGGTAGATGGGGGGGGGGGGGGGTAGGTTGGCTTACTCAAGCTTGCCACATAGCAGCAGCAGGCGCTGGGTGTACAAGGGGCCCCAGGTGTTCTTGACAGTGGCTGGGGGGCAACGTTGGTCTAGGCCCTCACTGAGCTTGAGCTGTTGGTTGGCGAGGGCGGTGAAGGTAGCTGCCAGCGTCGGATCTACCCCTGCTGGCTGGCCAGGTGCCCGCTGCTGCCCCGGATGGGAGGGGTGCTTCAAGCCCAGGAGGTCCCGGTATAGTACCTGATTTCGCATGTACAAGGTTAGGCCGGGCTCCCCTCGAAAGGGGGTGCCGGGTGTGGCAAAGTGGACACCTCCATCAGCGATGGTGGGGTCGGTACCTGCAGCTCAGAGGGTATTCAGTAGGGGGGTGCAGGTGAGTGCCAGGTTGAGTGTGTCGAGGTAGGGATAGATGATGTTCAAGGCTTGGGTGGGACTAAGGCCCTTGCCTAGGAGTAGGGGCACCAACTGAAAGGGGATGAAGCAGGCCTTGTAGGGGGTGATGACCTCCATGTGAGGGTCATCGCCTAGCACCATGGGGATCATGTGGGAATGGTGAGCATGCTTGATGACGTCAAGGTGGCGGTTGAGGGACAGCACCAGGGTCTCGGTTGCCTGCTCAAGTAGGGCAGCATCCACTAGCACTAGCTCTCCGGCATTACCTTTGATGTCATCAAGGTACTCAAAGGCCTTGCCCTTGTTGGTACTTGGCGCGGTTAAGGGCCCCGCGTACTTCCAGAGGCCGTGCACCAATCAGAGTCGAGCCCTCCCAAAGGTGTCGGTCAGGAATATTCCTAGGGCTCCCACAGCTTCTGGTTCGAAGAGGTCCAAGAGCGGGCCCAGGAGTATGGGGGTGGCTGTTTCCTCAGCAAAGTAGTCGTAGATGGTTTGGTAGGCCAGGTCCCGGGCAGGTCCCACTCTAAGAGGACTGGTGGTGGACTGGTAATACTCAGTGTAGGTCAGCATGTTGGAGCCGGTTATCGGAGTAGTCGGTGTCGGAATCTACTGATGGGAGGTGCGGATTGTCGGCCGCTTGGAGCTGCGGATGGTCAGAGTAGTCCTCGGAGGAGGTGTCGACTGGCCACTTGGAGGTGCGGATTGTCAGAGTAGTTCTGGATTGTCGGAGTAGTCTTCGGAGGAGGGGTGCTGGCTGGCCACTTGGAGGTGCGGATCATCGGAGTAGTCCTCGAGGATGGTTGGCGTAGTAGTCCTCGGAGGAGGTGTTGACTGGCCGTGCGGATTGTCGGAGTAGTCCTGGATTGTCGGAGTAGTAGTCCTCGGAGGAGAGGTGTCGAGTGGCCACTTGGAGGTGCGGATCGTCGGATTAGTCCGTATTGTCGGTGAATCGATCGGAGTCAACTAGAGGTGCTTGGCCGAATCAATTGACTGGAGGTGCCGCCGGTGATCAAATCGATGGTACTCAAGGCCAGGCCTGCTGTAAGGTGACCGTAAGGAGCCGACAAGGAGGTGCGGACTATCAGAGAAGCCGGTGTCTTAGGAGAAGTATCTCAATCGCGGCCGGGCCTGCGGTATGACAATAGGAAGCTGGTGATGTGTGAGAGGTTTAATTGACTGCTGTACAAGTACACTAGGCCAGGCTAGGGGACCAGGAACAGGTAGACTGCTGTATGGGTACACTAGGCAAGGCTAGGGGACCAACAGATAGGCTTGTCGTACGGGTACAATAGGATACTATTGGACCAGGACGCGTTACCTATTCAATTCTACTACTAATCGGTTTAGGAGCAAAAGAGTGAGCTGTGGGCTTGTATTCTGCTGGGGGGAATCCTTTACAGGCTTGTTAGTAGTGCTTAGCCTGTAATTTGCAGAGATTTTCGATGCTTGCAGAATTCGATGCTTGCAGAATTCGCTTGCAGAATTTGATGCTTGCAGAATTCGTGAACGTAAGATTTGTACTGTACCTACAGGGAACGTTCCGGGGATATGGTACGCACCAATGTTGCTGATTGCTGATACAGTGAGATCTTTCTCGAAGTACGTGCGCTGTATACTCAAGGTTGTTCCCCTGGTCTGTACTTCACTACCATTCCCCTCATCCGGTTTGCTACATCAATTCCTGGTATTGAATCCGGGTAGGTTTCTACGCCACTAGATTCCTATACGCTTGATTGCACTAGATAGTTCCTGGTGGTATTGAATCCGTGTAGGTTTCTACGAGAGTAGACTTCTACACGATTGTCGTACCAAATAATTATTGGTATTGAATTTGTGTAGCATTCTACAACAGTAGATTTCTACACACTTTTTGTACTAGATAATTCCTGGTATTCAATTCGTGTAGGTTTCTACTCGAGTAGACATCTACACAATGTTTGTACCAAATAATTACTGGTATTGAATTTGCGTAGCATTCTACGATAGTATATTTCTACACGTTTTTTAACTAGATAATTCCTTGTATTGAATTCGCGTAGGTTTCTACGAGCGTAGATTTCTACGTGATTTTCTTACCAGATAATTACTGGTATCAAATTTGCGTAGCATTCTATGACAGTAGCTTTCTACATGCTTTTTGTACTAGATAATTTCTGGTATTGAATTAGCGTAGGTTTCTACGCAAGCAGAAACTTGTTACACGATTTTCACCATTTTCGTACTAGATATTTTCTGGTAATGAATTTACGTAGAAATCTACATCAGTAGCTTCCTACATCATTTTGGTACTAGATAATTTTGAGTAACAAATTTGCGTAGATATCTACGGCAGTAGCTTTCTACACCACTTTCATACTAGATAATTTCTGGTAACGAATTTGCATAGATATCTACAGCAGTAGTTTTCTACACAGTTTGCGTACTAGATAATTTCTGGTAACTAATTTGCGTAGAAATCTACCGCAGTACTGTTCTACACAGTTTTTGTACTAGATAATTTAAGGTAATGAATTTGCGTAGATCTCTACGATAGCTGTATACTACCGTGTACATGGTACAGGGGGAAAAGAATTTGTGAGCAGTCCACAATGCTCACGAATTCTGTCCCCCCTGGCATACAAGAGGGTATTTTTGGTGCAAGAATTCCAGGGCACAAACTGACTTATTGGGTAATGACTCCTAAAGTATCCAGTCCAAGCCATGAATACATTTATCATGACTCATCAAATGCATATTGGGCACAACTTTGCCCCACAGAATGCTGGAAATGTTGTGGTTTGTCTATCAAAATGGCAAACATGAGGGTATTTTTGGTGCAAGAATTCCAGGGCACAAACTGACTTATTGGGTAATGACTGCAAAAGTATCCGGTCCAAGCAATGAATACATTGATCATGACTCATCAAATGCATATTGGGAACAACTTTGCCCCACAGAATGCTGGAAATGTTGTGGTTTGACTCTCCAAATGGCAAACATGAGGGTATTTTGGGTGCAATTCCAGGACACAAACTGACTTATTGGGTAATGACTCCTCCCAAAGTATCCGGTCCAAGCCAGGAATACATTTATCATGACTCATCAAATGCATATTGGGAACAACTTTGCCCCACAGAATGCAGGAAATGTTGTTGTTTGTCTTTCCAAATGGCAAACATTAGGGTATTTTGGGTGAAATTCCAAGGCACAAACTGACTTATTGGGTAATGACTACAAAAGTATCCGGTCCAAGCAATGAATACATTGATCATGTCTCATCAAATGCATATTGGGAACAACTTTGCCCCACAGAATGCCGGAAATGTTGTGGTTTGACTCTCCAAATGGCAAATATGAGGGTATTTTGGGTTAAATTCCAGGGCACAAACTGAGTTATTGGGTAATGACTCCAAAAGTATCCGGTCCAAGCCATGAATACATTTATCATGACTCATCAAATGCATATTGGGAATTGATGTAGCAAACCGGATGAGAGGAATGGTAGTGAAGTACAGACCAGACGCGGAACAACCTTGAGTATACAGCGCACGTACTTGAGAAAGATCTCACTGTATCAGCAATCAGCAACATCGGTGCGCCGGAACGCTCCCTGTAGGTACAGTACAAATCTTACATGATAACAAGCATCAAATTCTGCAAGCATCAAATTCTGCAAGCGAACCTTGCAAGCATCGAAATCTCTGCAAATTACAGGCTAAGCGCTAACAAGCCTTTAAAGGACACCCCCAGCAGAATCCAAGCCCACAGCTCACTCTTTTGCTCCTAAACGATTAGTAGTAGAATAAGTAAATAAATAGGTAACGCGTCCTGGTTCAATAGTTATTCTATTGTACCCGTACGACAAGCCTATCTGTTGGTCCCCTAGCCTGGCCTAGTGTAAGAGTTTAGGTGTTAATTTCAACACATTTTTAGCGACAGGTTATGAGCTCACCCATTTCGCTGCTCTAGCAACAACATAGCTATTTGGTCTATGCTTGCTAACTACCTTGATATAGCTTGAACACTAATATATACCTCGCGCCTGAATTGGTATGGCTCTTAGCTATCCATAGATACCCTATAAGCTGGTTCTCTGCCTGCCTGACCTTTTCTAGCAGTGGGCTTCTCACGAGGCAAAAAAAACTCCAAAATCTCCCATTTTCATTACCATGGATAGGGACCTGTCACCCCAAGTATATCTCCATAACCAAGCCCAGGTAAATGTTGGCAGCCCACAAGTGCCTTGTTCACACCAAGATCAACAAGGCTTGCAAGTCTCAAAGGGATCTGTCGTGCGCGTTAGGAGAAATAGGAGGGCCAAGCAGAAACTCCAAATTCTTTTTTTTCAATTTAGGAAAACACCCACCTCCAAATAACGGTGAGAGCAGATATCTCCATACTGAAGGAGCCGACGGCAACGATATTGCAGGGATACCTTCATTGTATCAAGAAGAACAAGGCCTGCAAGTTTGAGGTTGATCGATTGAGTGGATTGGAAGTATCTATTTTGCAAAGCATTGGACACACGAGGTCCATTTTGAAGGGTAACAAGGAAAAAAAACGGTGAATATTAATATCTCCATACTGAAGGCACCGACGGCAACGATATTGCAGGGATCCCTTCATTATACTAAGAAAGACAAGGCCTGCAAGTTTCGAATCGATTGATCGAGCAGATTAGAAGAATCGAACCGGTGAAGCAGAAGGGGGAAATCTGGTTGTATTTCAAGTAAGCAACCCAAATAACAAGAACAGCAGAGATCTCCATACCGAGGTCGCCGCTGCCAACGATATTGCAGGGGACTCTTCATTACATCTACAAGAACACGCCGCCCAAGTTTCGAATTGATTGATCGAGCAGATTAGAAGAATCGAACTGGTGAAGCAGAGGGGCAAAATTCGGCTGTATTTCAAGGAAGCAACCCAAATAACAACAACAGCAGATATCTCTGGACCAACTGCACCAACAGCAACGATATTGCAGGGTCCTCTTCATTGCATATATAAGAAGGCGTCGCCCAAGTTTCGAATCGATTGATTGAGCAGATTAGAAGAATCGAACTGGTGAAGCAGAGGGGCAAAATTCGGCTGTATTTCAAGGAAGCAACCCAAATAACAACAACAGCAGATATCTCTGGACCAACTGCACCAACAGCAACGATATTGCAGGGTCCTCTTCATTGCATGTATAAGAAGGCGTCGTCCAAGTTTCGAATCGATTGATTGAGCGAATTAGAAAAAAACGGACTCAACATGAACATACCCAATGCTGCTGAAAAGCAAGGAGGAGGAATTCCTACAACAACAACAACAACAACAGCGCCACTTTGTTTCGTGGCAAATGGAATGGCCCTCCCTAGTTGCCCCAAAACAGATGGGGCCGCGCTGATGCTTGCAGTTGCTCAGAAGAAGAATGGTAATCTTACAGCAGCAGAGGCCATGAAGCAGGTGGCGTTTCCAGTAGAGGATTGCAACAACAAGTCAATACAGAGAAGAGTACTTCACCAGAAGAACAAGATGCTTTCTGAAGCAATTCCATCCACTGTGGAGTTGAACCAGGATACAACATCAATATCTCCTCTTACCTCAACTCCTGTTGATATCATTGCTGATTGGGTAGCAAGACAGACTGTTTTTACCCTGACTCCAGA
The DNA here is from genome assembly GCA_037355745.1 of Pseudo-nitzschia multiseries. Lineage (NCBI taxonomy): Eukaryota > Bacillariophyta > Bacillariophyceae > Bacillariales > Bacillariaceae > Pseudo-nitzschia > Pseudo-nitzschia multiseries. Next base: position 23,124,200 of record CM074785.1, on the reverse strand, counting down.
GGATATCATTTCTGCTTTGGCAGCAAAGCAGCAGCAGAGGGATAGGGAGGAGGATTGCACTGACAAGGCAACTACTGCTGATAGCACAGCCGTCCCTGCTAGTAGCGCAAGCCGCGCTGATAGCACAAGTGCGGGTAGCAAAAGAGGGTCTGTTGCAGTTGCAAGGGTGCCAGTATTCATTAACAAGAAAAAACCACGCCGGAATGCAACCCAACTCAACTATATGCACGCCGCCAGAGAGGATCAGAAGGAACGGTATCTAAAGGGTGTTGCAGCAGGAATCAAGATGTATAGAGATCACCTAGTCAGGCGAATGTACTGTTCACAAGTCAGGCGAGGACATAGCCAACTGTGTTTGTAGGCTGCATGGCACGTCCATCACCCTTGGTACCATCCGCTACCGTGTCTGGAAGCAGAACACAAGCCAGCATGATCTTGTTGAACCTAGTGCCGGTAGACCCTCAAAACTGCCCCCTACGGTTGAAAAAGCCCTTGTTACAGCTATGGAGACATACTCCAATCTTATGTCAGCGGAAATGAAAGAGAAGCCCAACCGTCCCGGTCAGATCGAGCGACTGGAGTTGTGCTTGAAAGACTCACCATCTACTCTGAAAGATAGTGTTGCACTCTACAAACGTCTAAGTGCCAAGTATGCCGTTGAGGTTGAGATCAGCACAAAAAATTTGCAGTTGGAAGAACGACGCTGTGTTTGGACTACTTCTAATAACATAAACACTTGGTTTGAAACTCTGAAAGAAATTCTTGTTGTCTACGGATTTGCACGCTTGGCAACGGAGGAGGAGATCAGAAACGGTGGGAGAAATTGTATTTTTCCCTGGCCAGTTGAATCGCATTTTGAATGTTGACGAGACTGCACTTACATTGGACGGAACCTCTACCAATGCTGGCGGTCGTCCAATCACAGAGTACGGACCATCAAATCGAATTCTACCACGGGGATGCACTCGGGCCCAAAAAAGCAGTTGGAGATGTACCGTGGTTGCAGGGAGCACAGCTGCTGGAGACCCAATCCCGTTTCACTTCCAGTTGAAGAGCAGTGCCACGGAAGAGAACAAACGAATCTCAAAGTCCTTTACAGATGAACTAGACAAGTCTGGTACCTGTAGTGGTGTTTGGAGTATTCCAGGCGCTACAATGGAATCACCTACTCAAATGCCACATACAGTGAATTGCAATCAAGCAGCAGGCATGGATAGTGTTGAGTTCCGTAAATATTTTGAGACAAGTATCATGCCACTCTTTCCAGATGAACAACCTGCTAAGGGGAAGTACGTCTGTTTCATAGTTGATTCTGGTCCTGGTCGGTCTGATCCTGAATTGCATCGGCTAATGAGCACAAAGGGGTTCCTTTTAATTGCGGGCGTTCCAAATACCACACATGTAACCCAAGTGACGGACGTGACCTTCAATCCATTCAAAACGGCATTCCGTTGTAACAAGAAGAAACTCCACGCATACCGTCGATCTAAAAAGTCAACCATCAAGACAGTTGATATTCCAGCTCTAGTTTTTGGCTACAAAGAAAGCCGTACTCTACAACTACGGTCAGCGTTTGAGGAGGGGTTTGCACCAGCAGTCAACAGAGCATGTTGGGCAAAAATAGGCATTGCTCCATTTACAAGGAAATGCTTAGGTGATAGAAATGTTGCACATGAATTGATGACGTTATCAAATGGAATGATTAATGTTGATGCAGATCCTAAAACTGTCGCTTTGCTAGAGCTTGAACGGAGGAATCGAATTGCTGTTCAGACGTTAGTAGACCACGGATTTAACGGCAGAGTCTATGCCAAAAACGCTCCAGGTATCTCCTTGAAAAGTACACTCCCAAAAACACAACCAAATACAAGAGCTTATCAAGATGAGCTGCAGCAAAGCACTGCTGCAGGGCCAAGATACACAGTACTACGAGGCCGAGCATACAATTGTAAGGATCAGCACATTGTTTATGAGAGGATTCGACGTGAGGGCAATATCAATGCAATGAAAGAAACAAAAACCAAAGCCTTGGCATACACCAAAAACAAAGAAGCAGCTGAGGCAATAATGGAGCAGTATAATGGCGACTTCATGGATCTCCCTGTATTGCAGTTGAGGAAAGTCTTTGAATGGAGGCTACAGGAAAAGAGTGCAAAGCTAAACAAGGATGACATGGTGGGTGCTCTGATGGAGGCCAAGGATGATCCCCCAGTTCGTGCATTAGAATGAACTGAAATGGATGAAGCTGAATTGAAAAGACTGATTGAAGAGGATATCAAAATAAAGCATACAGAGCTAGGAAAAGCAATGGCAAAGGATCTTATTCAATTGGTGAGCATGGCAACAACCATCACCGAAGAGAGGATGGAAATTGCTCGCGAATATCTTTCTGAAATTGATTGTGAAAAACTACAAGTGATGAGTAATACCTGGCACTGTGAGAGTTAGTAGTAGTGCGGTTGCATAATTAATGGCGTTGGCGTTGGCGTTGGCGTTGGCGTTGGGGCGCGCTTGCTCTTGCTCTTGCTCTTGCTATTTTGACGCCAAGAACAAGAAGAAGTTTCGCTCTTTTGCTTCAACGACGCTCTTGTTTTGTTTTGAGGTTGCGCTACCACCTCACGGTGCTTGGTACAGTGCAATTCAATTATTTTAGTGGTTTATTTGTTATTCATCCCTTGCTAGTTGCTGTCAAAGTAGTTTTAGATTGGTTGCAATTGGTTGCAATTAGATGGATTAGAAAGCAAAAAAGTGACGAAAAATCATCTCGGAAATTTTGTCTCGGAGATTTCGTCCGAAATGGTTCGAAATCCGGGTTCTTAAGAGAGGTTCGAACCTCTATCCGGGTTCTTAAGAGTATTCGAACCTCTGGGGTGACAGGTAGGCAAATAGGTTTTAATTTCAGCGGTTCGCCGCGCGTAGAAAATGTACCGGCTTCTACTGTGTCATACCGAAATTAGCACCTAAACTCATACCTGTCCTGGTCCCCTAGTATTGCCTAGTGTACCCTTACAGCAGTCAGTCTCTCACTAACACACTCACACCTTGACGGCTCCCCATTGTCGCACGCCCCTGAATCAATTGGTCACCGGTTGCACCTCCAGTCGACCCACGCAAGATACCGGCGACTCCAACGTCTCTCTGCCCTTTTCCATCCGGCACCGATTCCTTAGCTTCAGCTCCAAAGATACGTACCTCCAAGTGGCCAACCGGCACCGGCCAACAATCCGCACCTCCAAGCAGCCCGTAGATCCCGATACTCCTTCCAAGGACTACTCCTATCTGACAACCTGCACCTCCAAGTGACCAACCGGCACCGGCCGACAATCCACACCTCCAAGCAGCCCGTAGATTCGCCAGCCGGCTCAATTGTAGTCCACAGATCCGCACCTCGCACCTCCAGTCGCTCTCCCTCAGATACCAATTCCTCCAATAGTACGCACCTCCAAGCGTCCAGTCAACTCGTATCCGTCAAGCTTCTGGTCCACAATCCAGCTCCCGCTTCGACCAGCCACAACATGCTGACCTACAGCGAGTATTACCAGACCACCACCAGCCCCCTTGGAGTGGGACCTGCCCGGGACCTCGCCTACCAAACCATCTACGACTACTTTGCTGAGGAAACAGCCACCCCCATACTCCTGGGCCTGCTCTTGGACCTCTTCGAACCAGAAGCTGTGGGAGCCCTAGGAATATTCCTGATCGACACCTTTGGGAGGGCGTGCCTCCGATTGGTGCACGGCCTCTGGAAGTACGCGGGGCCCTTAACCGCGCCAAGTACCAACAAGGGCAAGGCCTTTGGCTACCTTGATGACATCAAAGGCGATGCCAGAGAGCTAGTGCTAGTGGATGCTGCCCTACTTGAGCAGGCAACCAAGACCCTGGTGCTGTCCCTTGACCGCCACCTTGACGTCATCAAGCATGCTCACCATTCCCACATGATCCCCATGGTGCTAGGTGATGACCCTCACATGGAGGTCATCACCCCCTACAAGGTCTGCTTCATCCCCTTCCAATTGGTGCCCCTCCTCCTAGGCAAGGGCCTTAGTCCCACCCAAGCCTTGAACATCATCTACCCCTACCTTGACACACTCAACCTGGCACTCACCTGCACCCCCCTACTGAATACCCTCCAAGCTGCAGGTACCGACCCCACCATCGCTGATGGAGGTGTCCACTTTGCCACACCCGGCACCCCCTTTCGAGGGGAGCCCGGCCTGACCTTGTACATGCAAAATCAGGTACTATACCGGGACCTCCTGGGCTTGAAGCACCCCTCCCCTCCGAGGCAGCAGCCGGCACCTGGCCAGCCAGCAGGGGTAGATCCGACGCTGGCAGCTACCTTCACCGCCCTCACCAACCAACAGCTCAAGCTCAGTGAGGGCCTAGACCAACGTTGCCCCCCAGCCACTGTCAAGAACACCTGGGGCCCCTTGTACACCCAGCGCCTGCTGCTGCTATGTGGCAAGCTTGAGTAAGCCAACCTACCCCCCCCCCCCATCTACCAAGCCTGGGCCCAAAAAGGCAAGCACAAGAAAACCCACATGATCTTCCAGAGCCAAGTGGCCACCTGCGCCGCCGAGTTCCTCATCCAAGCACCCTTGGTCACCACGGCTGCACTCAAGAAGTTCCAAGATGGCAACTTTCATGGGATGGACCCCTTTGATGTGGCGGACGGCATCCTCCTGCTGGCTTTCACACCTCCCGGTGGCTCAGCAGCCTCCTTGAAGAGGGAACAGGAGGCTGCAGCAACTGTGGCGGCCTATGACACCATGATCTCCACCGAAGGCAACTCCCTCACCCTGAAAGATTCCCTGGAGCTCCAGAAGACCAAAGCCTACCTACCCATCGACTGGACTGAAGCTACCACCCAACTGGAAAGCTATCTGGCCGTCCTGGCCACCCTTCTAGGCATGCATCACCCAGTCGTGCAGGGCTACCAGAATGGACTCGCCAAGCTCAAGCTCCAGCAAATGCCCCTCCGCCGAGCAATTGCCGATGAACTGGGCGAGCTCATCACCCCCTCCATTGTTGTATACTACTTCCAGATCCGGGTGGGAGGTTGGCTCGAGGAACAATGGGGATCAACCTTCACTGTCCCTTCCCCCGACTTTGGGAAGGACTTCCAAGCCTTCTGAATCACCCAGAACCTCTACTGGCTCCCAAATGTCACCAATGTGCCGGCTCTGAGGCACCTGCGTCACGTCGCCGCCGTGGCTGCCCCTGCTGCAAGCCATCCTCCCCCTGCAGCAGGCCCCACCAAGCCAAAACCTACCCCCAGTCCCAACCAGGGCTCCTCGGGGGGGGGGGGGGTCCAACCCAAGTCTGGATCCCCGGCTACAGGTCTCCGGCGTAGCCAACAAAGTGAAATACTCTCGGCTGAGGGAGGTCATAGCAATCATGAGAGACAAAGGCACCACTCCCTTGTCTCCTCCAGATGGCAAAGACAGGTGCCATTCCTGGCACCTTTGGGGAAACTGCTTCTCCAACTGCAGGAACATCCATGACCATGGTGCCATCACCAGCAGTGAACAGGACCAAGTCTGGACTTGGTGCCAAGCCGCCTTTGGTGTCTGACCGAATGGCAAGCGCCCCTTCGGCGCTTTGACCCTGCCCTCTCAATCACCGAGGGGGCCCTGCCTTCCTCACAACGACTATCTACCCCCCCATCTACTCCTTCCTCATGACGACTACCTACTCCTCCATCTAATCATCCCTCTAATCCTCACTTACAAATCACACATGAATTAGGTAAGCACAAACCGCACCCGCGCGCATGTACCCCTCTCGACTTGTCTGTGCCTCCCAAACTTTCTACAGGTTCCAAGAACCCCCCCCATCCCATTGGGAATCGACCCCCGTCCTAGTTCCCCCTCCCCAAGGCCTATGTCTGAGTCCCTAGTCCCTCCTACAGCTTCTGCATCACCGATTCCCTCATCCACCTCCACTTCCACATTGCCTAGGTCCGATCTCCTAGTCGCTGCGAACCTATTGTCTTTGCCTAGGCCCGAGCTCCTAGTCACTGCCAACCCATTGCCTAGGCCCGAGCTCCTAGTCAACCCCACACCGACGCCTAGGCCCGAGCCCCTAGTCACGGCACTCGCTGCGAACCTATTGTCTTTTCCTAGGCCCGAGCTCCTAGTCACTGCCAACCCATTGCCTAGGCCCAAGCTCCTAGTCAACCCCACACCGGCGCCTAGGCCCAAGCCCCTAGTCACGGCACCACTCTCCGTTCTCCTAGTCACTACATCCCCCTACCCCGTCGACAGGCTGGACGTGCACATCAACCGGGCTATCACTGTCTACAACAACAGCACTAGCTGGGGGGACTTCATCCGGACCATCCGGGGACAAGGTGACACCCACCCAGATGTGGGGAATATCCCCCATCCAGCCAGTCTTCTCTTAGCCCACTTTGGGAAAGAAGGCACCCCGGCCTCCATGAGCGACCCCCCTTGGGACCCTGCCAGGATTGCAAAGGCCCTCTCCAGAGGCCCTCACCAGTCTTCCCACCACGGCATCGAATTCCTGCGAGAGGAATACGCCGACATGATGGACAAACAGCAATGGACTGTCCTCCCAGCCAGCCTCATCCAAGACCTTCCCGGCCTGCGTCTTAGCCCTCTGGGGCTGGTCCCCCAGCAAGGCCGACGCCCCCGCATGATCTCAGATTACACCTACTCTGAGGTTAACCGAGACACCATCCCTCTAGCCCCAGCAGAAGCCATGCAATTTGGCCACACACTCCCCCGGCTCCTCACCAAGCTGCACCGCGCCAACGCCTGGTTCGGTCCAGTGTACATGTCCAAGATAGACCTAGCTGATGGATTCTACCGGGTCCAGTTGAAACCAGACGACACCATGAAGCTAGGAGTTCTGTTCCCTTCCAGGAAGGGCAAGCCTCCCCTCATTGGCATCCCCCTCACCAACCCGATGGGATGGAAATCCAGCCCGCCAAACTTCTGTGCCTTTACAGAAACCATTGCAGACCTTGCCAATGCCACTCTCTCCACCGGCCTCGCGCAAGCCAAGCTCCAGCCTCATCGACTGGTCACACTCTCAGAGGAACCGGCACCGGCAGACCCGCCATCGCAACATACAACCGAGCTTACCACAGCCGCCCAAAGCACTATACCCAGCAAAAAGCTGGTTCGATACTGGGATGTCTATGTGGATGACTTCTGTGGCCTTGCTCAGGGCAACCAATGGACCAGACACGCCATCAAGAGGGTGCTCTTCCAATCCCTGGACGCCGTCTTCAGACCCCTGGATGCCACGGACACCCCTTCCGACAGGAACCCGTTTCCCTCAAGAAAATACGCCAAGGGGATGCCCGGTGGACCACCAAGAAAGTTCTCCTTGGCTGGCTCATCGATTCCATCAACAAAACCATCAGCCTTCCTCCCCATCAAGTGGACCGCCTACAGGAGATTCTTCATTCAATCTCCCCCAACCAACGCCATGTCCTGATCAAACAATGGCACCAAGTCCTTGGGGAACTCTGGTCGATGACCCTTGCCATCCCTGGCGCCATTGACCTCTTCTCCATCCTCCAAGAAGCCTTCCTCCACCAGGATCCAGGCAGGCAGCGCATCCGGCTCACCAAGCGCGTCCACAGCTTCCTTCGAGACTTCCAATGGCTTGCCAATGATCTCTCCAACCGGCCTACCGCCCTTGCCGAACTCGTGCTGGACACCTTCCCTGCCACCTTTGGCGCCTGCGATGCTTCTGGTCTGGGCATGGGGGGCATCCATTTTGTCCCCCTTCCCAATGGCGCCGTGCAGCCCGTCATGTGGCGGCATGCGTTCCCCAAGTGGGTCTCAGCCCAGTTCGTCTCCTTTGACAATCCTGAGGGCTCCATCAACAACAGTGACCTCGAGCTGGCCAGTTCCATTGCCCACAATGATATTCTGGCCCAGGCTGCTTGTGTCCACGCCCGCACCACCCACAACTGCTATGACAACACAGCAGCTGTCTATTGGCAACAGAAAGGCGCCACTACCACCACAGGCCCTGTTGCCTACCTCCTCCAGCTCCAGTCTCTGCACCAGCGCCTCTTTCACTATGTCCCCCTCAGGGATTACATCCTGGGCCCAGCCAATCACCTGGCTGACCTCCTCTCTTGATCTGACCTCTCTGACACTGCCTTGCTCCATCACTTTAACACAACCTACCCACAGGACTTGCCCTGGACCTTATGCCACCTTCGGCCGCCCATGCATTCCGTGCTGACCTTGGCGCTGTCCAGAAGACCATGCAAGCTTCAGTCACTGAGCTCTATGCCAAGTGCAAGGATGCCCATTGGGACCAATGGGTTCAATTCTGTTTGTCTCAAGGGTTTGACCTGCGCCTCCAGTCCATCCAGGATCCAATCCCCATCCTCCAAGTCTTTGCCAAACCACTCCATGATGGCAACCTCTCACGTAGCCACAAGCCCATCCGATCTTGCACAGTATCGGACACCATCCGGTCAGTGGGCCAGATGCTTGCCCGCCTGGGGTCCAAAGACCCTCAAACCGGCTCCACAGGCAGTCTTGACTTCCGGCTAACCGCCCAGTTCAAGGCCTATGCCAAGATGGACCCGGCCCCCTCCCGGGTCAAGCCGGTCCCCATCACCCTCGTGATGCATGCCCTCCACTTTGCATACCACGAGTCCCCTTCCCCCACCCAACAGGCCATTGCAAACATGATCTGCATTGCCTTCTTTTTCTGTCTACGCCCTGGTGAGTACACCGGTACTACCACGGATGACCAAGCCTTCCATCTACAGGACGTCTCCTTCTATCTTGACTCCAAAATCGTCCACCACGATGGCCCTGCGCATGAGCTCCAAGCTGCTACCTCGGTCACCCTCACCTTCACCACACAGAAGAATGGGGATAAAGGGGAAGTAGTGGCGCATGCCAGAAGTGGTGACCCACTATGCTGCCCCGTTGCAGCCTGTGCGCGCCAAGTCCTTCATCTCTGAAGCTGTTGCTCTTCCAGCTCTCCCTTCGGTCCCTCCCTCAAGCTTGCCAGTTACTTCGACAATGGGGTCCTCACCCTTGTTGTTTGCGCAGCAACTGTCACTTCCTCCATGAGAGTCTATGCCCAGACCCTCCTTCATACTACCGGCATCTCCCATGCAGCAATCTCTGCTCGCTCCCTTCGCGGGGGTGGGGCCATGGCCCTGCTACAGGGCAAATGCGACTCTAATGTCATCAAGCTCCTGGCAAGATGGCACAGTGACTGCATGATGCGCTACTTACATCAGCACTCCCTCCCCATCTTCAAGAATCTTGCCTCTGTCATGTTCAACAATGGCACATACTCCTTCCTGCCCGAGGAATGGGTTCCGGCCGCGGACCCCACTCCTGCTGGCAGCTCTCTTTGAGGCGCCCTGGCGCCTCTTCCCTCCCTCACTCTGCTCCAAGCTCAAGCTCTGGCTCAAGCTCTCCACGCCGTTCCCACCCGGTGGCTTCTGGCCCAATGGCAGAAAAGGCTTAACAGCCAGAGGCTTAACCACCCAAGCTGTTAAGCCCGGCTGTACGCCGGTGTGTGTGGGCAAAGCAAACTAAGGGACCGGCCTCTGGGCAATACCACCAGAGTTCCGGATCCCCCTCTAGCACTGCTTAACCCACCAACCCACCAATGAACTACAAGCATTTCACATCCATTACTACAAGTAGGTTAGCTACAAACGTAGCGCGTGATAGCAACTTTGCCCCACAGAAGAATGCCTGAAATGTTGTGGTTTGACTCTCCAAATGGCAAACATGAGGGTATTTTTGGTGAAATTCCAGGACACAAACTAACTCATTGGGTAATGACTCCAAATGTATCCAGTCCAATCCATGAATACATTTATCATGACTCATCAAATACATATTGGGAACAACTTTTACCAACCAAATGCTAGAAATAATGGGATTGGACTCTCCAAATGGCAAACATGAGAGTATTTTGGGTGCAATTCCAGGGCACAAACTGTCTCATTTGGTAATGACTCCAAATGTATCCGCTCCAAGCCATGAATATTTTTATCATGACTCATCCAATGCATATTGGGAACTACTTTGCCCCACAGAATGCCGGAAATGTTGTGGTTTGACTCTCCAAATGGCAAACATGAGGGTATTTTTGGTGAAATTCCAGGGCGAAAAACTGACTTATTGGGTAATGACTACAAAAGTATCAGGTCCAAGCCATGAATACATTTATCATGACTCATCAAATGCATATTGGGAACAACTTTGCCCCATAGAATGCCGGAAATGTTGTGGTTTGTCTCTTCAAATGGCAAACATGAGTGTATTTTTTGTTAAATTCCTGGGCGCAAACTAGCTCATTGGGTAATGACTCCAAAAGTATCCAGTCCAAGCCATGAATACATTTATCATGACTCATCAAATGCATATTGGGAACAACTTTGTCACACAGAATGCTGGAAATGTTGTGGTTTGAATCTCCAAATGGCAAACATGAGGGTATTTTGGGTGCAATTCCAAGGCACAAACTGACTTATTGGGTAATGACTCCAAAAGTATCCGGTCCAAGCCAGAAATACATTTATCATGACTCATCAGATGCATATTGGAAACAACTTTGCCCCACAGAATGCTGGAAATGTTGTTTTTTGTCTTTCCAAATGGCAAACATGAGGGTATTTTGGGTGCAATTCCTGGGCACAAACTGACTTATTGGGTAATGACTCACAAAGTATCCGTACCGGGCCATGAATACATTTATCATGACTCATCAAATACATATTGGGAACAACTTTTCCAAACAGAATGTTGGAAATGTTGTGGTTTGTCTCTCCAAATGGCAAACATGAGATTATTTTTGGTTAATTTCCAGAGCACAAATTGACTTATTGGGTAATGACTCCCAAAGTATCTGGTCTGGGCCGTGAATATATTTTTCATGACTCATCAAATGCATATTGGGAACAACTTTTACAAACAAAATGCTGGAAATGTTGTGGTTTGTCTCTCCAAACGGCACAAATGAGGGTATTTTTGGTGAAATTCCAGGGCACAAACTGACTTATTGGGTAATGACTCCCAAAGTATCTGGTCTGGGCTGTGAATATATTTTTCATGACTCATCAAATGCATATTGGGAACAACTTTTACAAACAAAATGCTGGAAATGTTGTGGTTTGTCTCTCCAAACGGCACAAATGAGGGTATTTTTGGTGAAATTCCAGGGCACAAACTGACTTATTGGGTAATGACTCCCAAAGTATCTGGTCCTGGCCATGGATATATTTTTCATGACTCATCAGATGCATATTGGGAACAACTTTTACAAACAAAATGCTGGAAATGTTGTGGTTTGTCTCTCCAAACGGCACAAATGAGGGTATTTTTGGTGAAATTCCAGGGCACAAACTGACTTATTGGGTAATGACTCCCAAAGTATCTGGTCCTGGCCATGGATATATTTTTCATGACTCATCAGATGCATATTGGGACAACTTTTACAAACAGAATGCTGAAAATGTTGTGGTTTGTCTCTCCAAATGGCACAGAAGAGGGTATATTTGGTGCAAATCCAGGGCACAAACTGACTTATTGGGTAATGACTCCCAAACTATCTGGTCCTAGCCATGAATAATTTTTTCATGACTCATCAAATGCATATTGGGAACAACTTTTACAAACAAAATGCTGGAAATGTTGTGGTTTGTCTCTCCAAACGGCAAACATGAGGGTATTTTTGGTGCAAATCCAGGGCACAAACTGACTTATTGGGTAATGACTCCAAAAGTATCCGGTCGCAGCCAGGAATACATTTATCATGACTCATCAAATACATATTGGGAACAACTTTTCCAAACAGAATGTTGGAAATGTTGTGGTTTGTCTCTCCAAATGGCAAACATGAGAGTATTTTTGGTTAATTTCCAGAGCACAAATTGACTTATTGGGTAATGACTCCCAAAGTATCTGGTCTGGGCTGTGAATATATTTTTCATGACTCATCAAATGCATATTGGGAACAACTTTTACAAACAAAATGCTGGAAATGTTGTGGTTTGTCTCTCCAAACGGCACAAATGAGGGTATTTTTGGTGAAATTCCAGGGCACAAACTGACTTATTGGGTAATGACTCCCAAAGTATCTGGTCCTGGCCATGGATATATTTTTCATGACTCATCAGATGCATATTGGGAACAACTTTTACAAACAGAATGCTGAAAAAGTTGTGATTTGTCTCTCCAAATGGCACAGAAGAGGGTATATTTGGTGCAAATCCAGGGCACAAACTGACTTATTGGGTAATGACTCCCAAACTATCTGGTCCTAGCCATGAATAATTTTTTCATGACTCATCAAATGCATATTGGGAACAACTTTGCCCCACAGAATGCTGGAAATGTTGTGGTTTGACTAAGCAAATGGCAAACATGAGGGTATTTTGGGTGCAATTCCAGGGCACAAACTGACTTATTGGGTAATGACTCCAAAAGTATCCGATCCAAGCCAGGAATACATTTATCATGACTCATCAAATGCATATTGGGAACAACTTTGTCACACAGAATGCTGGAAATGTTGTGGTTTGAATCTCCAAATGGCAAACATGAGGGTATTTTGGGTGCAATTCCAAGGCACAAACTGACTTATTGGGTAATGACTCCAAAAGTATCCGGTCCAAGCCAGAAATACATTTATCATGACTCATCAGATGCATATTGGAAACAACTTTGCCCCACAGAATGCTGGAAATGTTGTTTTTTGTCTTTCCAAATGGCAAACATGAGGGTATTTTGGGTGCAATTCCTGGGCACAAACTGACTTATTGGGTAATGACTCACAAAGTATCCGTACCGGGCCATGAATACATTTATCATGACTCATCAAATACATATTGGGAACAACTTTTCCAAACAGAATGTTGGAAATGTTGTGGTTTGTCTCTCCAAATGGCAAACATGAGATTATTTTTGGTTAATTTCCAGAGCACAAATTGACTTATTGGGTAATGACTCCCAAAGTATCTGGTCTGGGCCGTGAATATATTTTTCATGACTCATCAAATGCATATTGGGAACAACTTTTACAAACAAAATGCTGGAAATGTTGTGGTTTGTCTCTCCAAACGGCACAAATGAGGGTATTTTTGGTGAAATTCCAGGGCACAAACTGACTTATTGGGTAATGACTCCCAAAGTATCTGGTCTGGGCTGTGAATATATTTTTCATGACTCATCAAATGCATATTGGGAACAACTTTTACAAACAAAATGCTGGAAATGTTGTGGTTTGTCTCTCCAAACGGCACAAATGAGGGTATTTTTGGTGAAATTCCAGGGCACAAACTGACTTATTGGGTAATGACTCCCAAAGTATCTGGTCCTGGCCATGGATATATTTTTCATGACTCATCAGATGCATATTGGGAACAACTTTTACAAACAAAATGCTGGAAATGTTGTGGTTTGTCTCTCCAAACGGCACAAATGAGGGTATTTTTGGTGAAATTCCAGGGCACAAACTGACTTATTGGGTAATGACTCCCAAAGTATCTGGTCCTGGCCATGGATATATTTTTCATGACTCATCAGATGCATATTGGGACAACTTTTACAAACAGAATGCTGGAAATGTTGTGGTTTGTCTCTCCAAATGGCAAACATGAGAGTATTTTTGGTTAATTTCCAGAGCACAAATTGACTTATTGGGTAATGACTCCCAAAGTATCTGGTCTGGGCTGTGAATATATTTTTCATGACTCATCAAATGCATATTGGGAACAACTTTTACAAACAAAATGCTGGAAATGTTGTGGTTTGTCTCTCCAAACGGCACAAATGAGGGTATTTTTGGTGAAATTCCAGGGCACAAACTGACTTATTGGGTAATGACTCCCAAAGTATCTGGTCCTGGCCATGGATATATTTTTCATGACTCATCAGATGCATATTGGGAACAACTTTTACAAACAGAATGCTGAAAAAGTTGTGATTTGTCTCTCCAAATGGCACAGAAGAGGGTATATTTGGTGCAAATCCAGGGCACAAACTGACTTATTGGGTAATGACTCCCAAACTATCTGGTCCTAGCCATGAATAATTTTTTCATGACTCATCAAATGCATATTGGGAACAACTTTGCCCCACAGAATGCTGGAAATGTTGTGGTTTGACTCTCCAAATGGCAAACATGAGGGTATTTTGGGTGCAATTCCAGGGCACAAACTGACTTATTGGGTAATGACTCCAAAAGTATCCGATCCAAGCCAGGAATACATTTATCATGACTCATCAAATGCATATTGGGAACAACTTTGTCACACAGAATGCTGGAAATGTTGTGGTTTGAATCTCCAAATGGCAAACATGAGGGTATTTTGGGTGCAATTCCAAGGCACAAACTGACTTATTGGGTAATGACTCCAAAAGTATCCGGTCCAAGCCAGAAATACATTTATCATGACTCATCAGATGCATATTGGAAACAACTTTGCCCCACAGAATGCTGGAAATGTTGTTTTTTGTCTTTCCAAATGGCAAACATGAGGGTATTTTGGGTGCAATTCCTGGGCACAAACTGACTTATTGGGTAATGACTCACAAAGTATCCGTACCGGGCCATGAATACATTTATCATGACTCATCAAATACATATTGGGAACAACTTTTCCAAACAGAATGTTGGAAATGTTGTGGTTTGTCTCTCCAAATGGCAAACATGAGATTATTTTTGGTTAATTTCCAGAGCACAAATTGACTTATTGGGTAATGACTCCCAAAGTATCTGGTCTGGGCCGTGAATATATTTTTCATGACTCATCAAATGCATATTGGGAACAACTTTTACAAACAAAATGCTGGAAATGTTGTGGTTTGTCTCTCCAAACGGCACAAATGAGGGTATTTTTGGTGAAATTCCAGGGCACAAACTGACTTATTGGGTAATGACTCCCAAAGTATCTGGTCTGGGCTGTGAATATATTTTTCATGACTCATCAAATGCATATTGGGAACAACTTTTACAAACAAAATGCTGGAAATGTTGTGGTTTGTCTCTCCAAACGGCACAAATGAGGGTATTTTTGGTGAAATTCCAGGGCACAAACTGACTTATTGGGTAATGACTCCCAAAGTATCTGGTCCTGGCCATGGATATATTTTTCATGACTCATCAGATGCATATTGGGAACAACTTTTACAAACAAAATGCTGGAAATGTTGTGGTTTGTCTCTCCAAACGGCACAAATGAGGGTATTTTTGGTGAAATTCCAGGGCACAAACTGACTTATTGGGTAATGACTCCCAAAGTATCTGGTCCTGGCCATGGATATATTTTTCATGACTCATCAGATGCATATTGGGACAACTTTTACAAACAGAATGCTGAAAATGTTGTGGTTTGTCTCTCCAAATGGCACAGAAGAGGGTATATTTGGTGCAAATCCAGGGCACAAACTGACTTATTGGGTAATGACTCCCAAACTATCTGGTCCTAGCCATGAATAATTTTTTCATGACTCATCAAATGCATATTGGGAACAACTTTTACAAACAAAATGCTGGAAATGTTGTGGTTTGTCTCTCCAAACGGCAAACATGAGGGTATTTTTGGTGCAAATCCAGGGCACAAACTGACTTATTGGGTAATGACTCCAAAAGTATCCGGTCGCAGCCAGGAATACATTTATCATGACTCATCAAATACATATTGGGAACAACTTTTCCAAACAGAATGTTGGAAATGTTGTGGTTTGTCTCTCCAAATGGCAAACATGAGAGTATTTTTGGTTAATTTCCAGAGCACAAATTGACTTATTGGGTAATGACTCCCAAAGTATCTGGTCTGGGCTGTGAATATATTTTTCATGACTCATCAAATGCATATTGGGAACAACTTTTACAAACAAAATGCTGGAAATGTTGTGGTTTGTCTCTCCAAACGGCACAAATGAGGGTATTTTTGGTGAAATTCCAGGGCACAAACTGACTTATTGGGTAATGACTCCCAAAGTATCTGGTCCTGGCCATGGATATATTTTTCATGACTCATCAGATGCATATTGGGAACAACTTTTACAAACAGAATGCTGAAAAAGTTGTGATTTGTCTCTCCAAATGGCACAGAAGAGGGTATATTTGGTGCAAATCCAGGGCACAAACTGACTTATTGGGTAATGACTCCCAAACTATCTGGTCCTAGCCATGAATAATTTTTTCATGACTCATCAAATGCATATTGGGAACAACTTTGCCCCACAGAATGCTGGAAATGTTGTGATCTATCTCTCCAAATGGCACACAAGAGACAATTTTGGGTGTAAACCCAGGGCACAAACTGCCTTAGTGGGTAATGACTCCCAAAGTATCAGGTCCAGGCCATGAAATTTTTTTCATTACTCATCTGATGCATATTGGGAACAACATTTACACTCACAATACAGAAAATGTTGTGGTTTGTCTCTCCAAATGGCAGACAAGAGAGTATTTTTGGTACGAATCCGGCTCACACTGACTGAGTGGGTAATGGCTTGTCCCAAAGTATCAGGTCAATTCAATTTATTTTTCCGGTACATTTCATCTTATCCATAATTGGAATAACACTAATAATCCAATCACCAAAAATGTAGTTTAATGAGTGTCAAATAAAATTAATTCATAAGTTGTTAAATCAAAATGGAAGTGCTGTTTTTGGGTTATTCTCAGACAAAAATATAAGTGTGCAGGCATTACTAGTTGTAGATGATACTACATGCAAAAATAAAAGGTACAACATTGGGTACTTTGCAAAAAGGGTACATAGGTACCAGTAGGTACTGTGCTGACCCAGGACAGTGTTGAACCACCGACTGGCTATCAGATTCTACAGATGAGTAGGGAATTTAAGTACATTACCTTCGTGTAATCAAAATTTCCATTTTGAAAAATTATGGCGCGGGAGGGGTGGCTTGCACTGGTACATGCTTTACTTATATAGAAAATAAAGGCCACACACAAGCCAGACACATGAAAGAAGTCAGGGTACACAGCATACACAACACACCCAAAACCACACACACATGAAAAACTGAAGTAACAAGAAAAACTGAGCACACACACAAAACTGCACACACACAAAACCAAAAAAAAACATACTTCTTGGTCGGCACGGTATTTTTTTAAAAAGCACAGAAAATGAATGTTGTGCAACAGTCACGGACAACAGAACAATGGAACAACAAAGAAACACTAGTGAGTGTAACAGGGGAACAAGGGAACAACAAAATGGAACAACAACAACGGAATGCAAGTGAGTGACAACAATGACGGCAATTTGTTGGAGATTCTATTTATTTCTGATCTTTCTTTCTTTTATTTTTATCGGACGGAACAACAGAGCGAAACAACAAACGAAATGGAGCAACGGAGCAACAATGGAACGCAAGTAAGTGACAACAATGATGGCAATTTGTTGGAGATTCTATTTGTTTCTGACTTTTCTTTTATTTTTATTGAATGGAACAACAGAGCAGAGTAGCAAATGAAACGGAACAACGGAACAACAACGGAACGCAAGTGAGTGACAACGACAATAATTTGTTGGAGATTCTATTTTTTCTGATTGTTCTTTCTGTTATTTTTATTTTTCAGAGCAAAAATGGAACAATGAAACAATGGAACAAAACAATGACACAATGTAGTGAAACAACAAAAACGGAGCAACAAAAACGGAGCAACAAAAATGGAGCAACGAAAACAGAGCAACAAAAATGGAGCAACAAAAATGGACTAACGCAAACGGAGCAACGCAAACGGAGCAACGCAAAAAAAAAAAAAAAATGGAGCTACAATGGAACATGGTCAAAATGGAATGCCAAAATGGAACAATAAAACGAAGTAGCGGCAGCAGCAAGCAACGAGAGCAACAGCGTGGGCACAGTAGTAGAAACAGCGGCAAAAGCTAGAGTAATAAACACAACTCCACGTCCGAGAACTGTTTCGCGGGGTTTTGGGTGTGTTGTGTATGCTGTGTACCCTGACTTCTTTCATGTGTCTGGCTTGTGTGTGGCCTTTATTTTCTATATAAGTAAAGCATGTACCAGTGCAAGCCACCCCTCCCGCGCCATAATTTTTCAAAATGGAAATTTTGATTACACGAAGGTAATGTACTTAAATTCCCTACTCATCTGTAGAATCTGATAGCCAGTCGGTGTTTCGACACTGTCCTGGGTCAGCACAGTACCTACCGGTACCTATGTACCCTTTTTGCAAAGTACCCAATGGTGTACCTTTTTGCATGTAGTATCATCTGCAACTAGTAATGCCTGCACACTTATATTTTTGTCTGAGAATAACCCAAAAACAGCATTTCCATTTTGATTAAACAACTTATGAATTAGTTTTATTTGACACTCATTAAACTACATTTTTGGTGATTGGATTATTAGTGTTATTCCAATTATGGATAAGATGAAATGTGCCGGAAAAATAAATTGAATTGACCTGATACTTTGGGAGCCATTACCCACTCAGTCAGTGTGTGCCGGATTCGTACCAAAAATACTCTCTTGTCTGCAATTTGGAGAGACAAACCACAACATTTTCTGTATTGTGAGTGTAAATGTTGTTCCCAATATGCATCAGATGAGTAATGAAAAAAATTTCATGGCCTGGACCTGATTCTTTTGGAGTCATTACCCAATCAGTCATTTTATGCCCTGGATTTGCACCAAAAATACCCTCTTCTGTGCCATTTGGAGCGATAGATCACAACATTTCCAACATTCTGTGCGGCAAAGTTGTTCCCAATATGCCTTTGATGAGTCATGAGAAATGTATTCATGGCTTGGACAGGATATTTTTGGAGTCATTACCCAATAAGTCAGTTTGTGCCCAGGAATTGCACCCAAAATACCCTAATGTTTGCCATTTGGAGAGTCAAACCATAACATTTTGGGCATTCTGTGGGGCAAAGTTGTTCCCAATATGCATTTGATGAGTCATGATGAATGTATTCATGGCTTGGACCGGATACTTTTGGAGTCATTACCCAATAAGTCAGTTTGTGCCTTGGAATTGCACCCAAAATACCCTCATGTTTGCCATTTGGAGATTCAAACCACAACATTTCCAGCATTCTGTGTGACAAAGTTGTTCCCAATATGCATTTGATGAGTCATGATAAATGTATTCCTGGCTTGGATCGGATACTTTTGGAGTCATTACCCAATAAGTCAGTTTGTGCCCTAGAATTGCACACAAAATACCCTCTGGTGGGCAAGGTGTAAAGAATTCGTAAGCATTGTGGACTCCTCACAAATACTTTACGGTACACACTACCAGAAATTATCTAGTCCAAAATTCATGTAGAAATCTACTCCAGTAGTAGGCTATGTAAATACAATACTAGTATGTATCTAGTACAAAATGCGTGTAGGAATCTACTTGCTTCGAAACCTACACAGATTCAATACTAGGAACTATCTATTACAAAAAGCGTGTATGAATCAACTGGCGTAGAAACCTACAAGGATTCAATACTAGTATGTATCTAGTACAAATAGCGTGTAAGAATCTACTTGCGTAGAAACCTACAAGGATTCAATACTAGGAACTATCTATTACAAAAAGCGTGTATGAATCAACTGGCGTAGAAACCTACAAGGATTCAATACTAGTATGTATCTAGTACAAATAGCGTGTAAGAATCTACTGGCGTAGAAACCTACGCGGATTCAATACTAGTATGTATCTAGTACAAAAAACGTGTACGAATCTACAGGCATAGAAACCTACGTGGATTCAATACTAGTATGTATCTAGTACAAAAATCGTCTACGAATCTACAGGCGTAGAAACCTACGCGAATTCAATACTAGGAATTATCTAGTACAAAAAGCGTGTAGTAATATACTCGCGTAGAAACCTACGGGGATTCAATACTAGTATTTATCTAGTACAACAAGCGACTAGTAATTTAGTCCCATAGAAACCTATGCGGATTCAATACTAGTATGTATCTAGTACAAAAGTGTGTAGTAATCTATTTGCGTATAAACCTACGCGGTTTCAATACTAGTATTTATCTAGTACAACCAGCGTGTAGGAATCAACTTGTATAGAAACCTACTCGGATTCAATACTAGTGTTTATTTAGTACAAAAAGCGTGTAGAAATCTACTCGGCTAGAAATCTATGCCGATTCAATACTATGAATTATCTAGTACAAAAAGTGTGTACGAATCTACAGGCGTAGAAACCTACGCGGATTTAATACTAGTATGTATCTAGTACGAAAAGCGTGTAGAAATCTACCCGCGTAGAAACCTACGCAGGTTCAATACTAGGAATTTTCTAGTACAAAAAGTGTGTAGAAATCTACTTGCGTAGAAACCTACGCAGGTTCAATACTAGGAATTATCTAGTACAAAAAGCGTGTACAAATCTACAGGCGTAGAAACCTACGCGGATTCAATACTAGTATGTATCTAGTACAAAAATCGTGTACAAATCTACAGGCGTAGAAACCTACGCGGATTCAATACTAGTATGTATCTAGTACGAAAAGCGTGTAGAAATCTTCTCGCGTAGAAACCTACGCAGGTTAACTACTAGGAATTTCCTAGTAAGCGTGTACGAATCTACAGGCGTAGAAACCTACGCGGATTCAATACTAGGAATTATCTAGTACAAAAAACGTGTAGAATTCTACACTAGTACAAAAAACATGTAGAATTCTACAGAAGTTTAAGTATCCTAGATGGTATCGTACGTATCGATCAATCGATTTCGATCGTCGCGACAAAAAAAAATCTCTCTCTCTCTCACACACACACACTAATTTTCTTTTAATTTTCTTTTCTACCTCGCGACAAAAAAAATCACTTTTTCTACCTCGCGACAAAAAAAATCACTTTTTCTACCTCGCGACAAAAAAAAACAATCACTTCATGATCTGCCTTCTTACATCCAACTTATTTGACTAGGGTGTTGGTTCTTGCAATCAACACTCCGTCCGAGAACGTTTGATCCGAAACCTCTTTAACAGAGCCGGAGGATCTGTTGTCAGATATTTTAGTCCAAAATAACAGCCTTGTACTGGAAAAGAAGTAGTTAGCATTGGACAAGAAGGGGAATTGCTGGATAGATAGTAGTGTTCTTGGACTTGATCACCCAAACATATACGTCTTGAAAGAAGCAATGAACCGGCATCGTCCCTTGCCTCTATATCAACAGGAACAAGATACTGTTTTTCGTGACGTAGGAGTAAGAAGTAATCTACGGCAGCAGCAGCAACAACAATTTCATCGGGACGATTGTCGGAACGTCGGAACGTCGGAACAAGCAAAGGTAAGAATGAGAGAGATAGACAATGATTATACTGCCTCCGGCATTGCTGATACTCAATGTATTTCCTCCCTTCTGTTTTTCTTCTCATTTTCATAGGACCAGATCGTAACAAAGGATCGGAACCGAACAACGGATAGGTGCGGGGAACAACAACGATCGTCGGAAGATCGAGGTGCGGGAAACAACGATTGTCGGAAGATTGAGGTGCGGGGAACAACGATTGTCGGAACAACAATTGAGTGCAGATCGATGTGCGGCAAATTTAATATATTATTCTGTTGTTATTATTTACTCTATGTACTACATCAATAGATACTCACCCATTTTGTTCAATTATCATATATTTGAATAGGATCGTCGGCAAAGGCAACACGATGCGAATCGCTCCTCCTCCACCGGCGCTACCCCTAGGAGGCACCAACGACAACGAATTGTCGGCATCGAATCGCTCCTCCACCGGCGCTCCACCGGCATCGGCATCGGCATTTGCATTGGCAACGGCAATTGGAGGAGGAAACGAATTGCCGTTGTTGTTGTTGGAGGAGGAGACGAATTGCCGTTGTTGTTGTTGGAGGAGGAGGAGACGAATTGCTGCTCTGTTGGATGAGGGGAGCGGATTTGCTGCTGGATGGAGGAGACGAATCGCTGTTGTTGTTGGAGGAGGAGACGAGTCTCCATTGTTGTTGTTGGAGGAGACGAATCGCCGTTGTTGTTGGAGGAGGAAACAAATCCCCGTTGTTGTTGTTGTTGGAGGAGGAGACGAATTGCGGTTGTTGTTGTCGGAGGATGAGACAAATCCCTGTTGTTGTTGTTGTTGGAGGAGGAGGAGACGAATTGCTGCTCTGTTGGATGAGGGAACGGATTCGCTGCTGGATGGAGGAGACCAATCGCCGTTGTCGTTGGAGGAGGAGACGAATTGCCGTTGTTGTTGTTGGAGGAGGATGAGACAAATCCCCATTGTTGTTGTTGGAGGAGGAGGAGACAAATTGCTGCTCTGTTGGATGAGGGGAGCGGATTCGGATTCGCTATGGAGGAGACGAATCGCTGTTGTTGTTGGAGGAGGAGACGAGTCCCCGTTGTTGTTGTTGGAGGAGGGGACCAATTGCCGTTGTTGTTGTTGGAGGAGGAGGAGACGAATCCCTGTTGTTGTTGTTGTTGTTGTTGGAGGAGGAGGAGGAGGAGGAGGAGACAAATTGCTGCTCTGTTGGATGAGGGGAGCGGATTCGCTGTTGCTCTCGCTAGTCGCTGATGTTGCTCTCGCTAGCCGCTCTCGCTAGTTGCTCTTGCTAGTGGCTTTCGCTAGTCGCTCTCGCTCTTGCTGCTGCTGCTGCTGCTGTTGCTTTCGCTAGTTGCTAGTCGCTAGTCGCTAGTCGCTAGTCGCTAGTCACTATTGCTGTTGCTATTGCTCTTGCTAGTTGCTAGTCGCTAGTCGCTAGTTGCTAGTTGCTGTTGCTGTTGCTGTTGCTGTTGCTGTTGTTGCTGTTGTTGCTGGTCGCTGGTCGCTTGTCGCTGTTGCTGTTGCTCTTGCTCTTGCTAGCCGCTGTTGCTGTTGCTCTTGCTAGTTGCTGTTGCTCTCGCTCTTTGCTGTTGCTGTTGCTTTTGCTCTCGCTAGTGGCTATTGCTGTTGGGTCGGATTAGGGTCGGCGTTGGCTAGTTTTTTTGTAACTACCCTTCCCGCTCCACATCGAAGTTGAGTAACGTGTAGGTATTTGAGCTGGTGTAATTTTGTACTATTTGTACGGTGGCGAACCTTCATGACATCGGTGATTTCGATTATCGGAATTCCTATCAAAAATAAATCATGTCTTTGAGGGTTTTTCTGCTGTGTTTGCAGGGTCTTTTCACTTGTTCTTTTTTGAAGAGGTTTCAGTGTACGGAGCACACACATGTTCATTACCTGTAGACTTGTACATGGTTTTCGTACTGTGTATTTATTGTGGTATTTTGTACACAGTGTGTTACTAAGTGCAGTTAACAGCATGTTTCAAAGATGAGAGAAAATCATTCGTGCGTAAGAAGTTTGACATAAAATATTGTTCATCACGGCAACTTTATGATATCCCTAACCCTGAAAATGTTATTTAATTGATTATTTTTATTCCACCAAGTCAAGAGTGAGTTTTAGGTGATGATCCAGATAGGGATCGATGAGATATTGTCTGGAAAGGAGAAGCGCGCGACACGCGAGGTATTTTAGTAGACACGCGACCTAAAAAGATAGGAAATTTTAAAAATAGGGTCGAGAATTTTAAAAATACCGCGCGAGAGCCCGCGGAGGGTAGAGAAACAGTTCTCGGACGCAACCCATCAGTGATGAATGTTGATCCGGCAATAACAGCATCGATGAATGCCCATTTATCCCTTCAATTAATGTAGAAAATAACAGTACATATATAATACAAAACTACTACTACTTATTATGAACTTAATATTGAGAATATTAGAAATAATGGAGGATTCGTAATACGTTGCAATAGGAATAAATCAAGCATAATAGAATCTACATTTTTAAAAAGGAATATTGTAGTTGAGAAATATAATTCACAATTAGGAGAGCAGAATCGAATTGTTATTTGGGAGATTAATATTTTGGAATTAATACTGAGTAAAGATTTCTTTTTTATTCGTGAATAGAAGTAAGTGTTGTTCTTGGTACTGAATAATAATTGGGTTCTGCTAGAGACTGAAATAAATTATTTTTATTCAAGAGTAGAGTAATGTGCATCACGGGCACAGAAATAGTGCTCAGTTTATTTATAGCCCGCCACTTGGTCATAACCTGTTGTTACTCTAAAAATCGACCAAAAGGTATACGGTATGATGTTAAAATTTAAAGAGAAGTGAGCTCAGAGAGACGCTCTTATTTTCACTGTGTGTTTCGTACTGTATTGGGGCTCTCTGCTGTATTTTTACATGATAGAGATCTTCCCCGGTTACTTGTTACCATTCTCGTACCGATACTTTCGCTGCTATCTCTGTGTTCATTCGATGGTATCGGTCATGTGTTTTATCTGATGGGGCATATGCTTGTTCGTGATATTTGAGATAGATGAGGCCCATCGGTAATCGGTATTGATTTTCATGATTACAATAAGTAATTTGCTTGTTCGTGATATTTGAGATAGATGAGGCCCATCGGTAATCGGTATAAATTGAGTGATTCCCGGCAGTGATAAAGTAATAAAAGTTTGCGACCAGAGTAATAAATTTATTCTCTAAGTAATAGATTTATTCCATTTTTATTCCATACTCAATAGAATCTGGCAGTCGAAGCAGCCTCGACTGCCAGATTTTATAACAGAGAATAAACTCCAACGGAATCTTAGAATCATACTAAAATCAAATATTTTAGTCCCCAACGCACGAATGAATCATGTGCATCTCTTGCACCTCTTAGGCCTACAACAGAAACAGGTTAAACTATTCGAACCAAGGCATCATTAAAGACCGGACTGATAAGTAAACAGTTGGAACCCATATGTGCATTCAAAAGAGTACATATGAAATGGGCCTCATTTATTCCATATATCACGATCAGGCAAAAGGCCCATTGAATAAAATACTTAACCTCGCCGGCCAGCCTTGCTTGCCAAAAGAGGCAGTTAGGTGGCGCGGGTAGTGATTAAACAGACAGTTACTGTTTCTTATTTAGAGATTCCAAATTCCAAATTTGCTCTGAGTGATAGTTAATAAAAAATATTCGTGCATTTAATCTATTCAATCTATTCACTGGCGAATATTTTTTTATTACTCTGGTCGTTTATTACTTTATCACTGCCGGGAATCACTCAGAGTGTGGTTCAAACTATGGTGCAACCCATGGATCGTCAATCTCATATCTGCTGTGGTTGCTGCTGTGATGTGCGTAAGACCACCTTGTCGTGTTTTTCCTTGCTTCCGAATGGGACCACAAATTAATCCCCACTCACACCCAACACACGCTTCAAATTATCCATCTCATTTTTACCCAGGTGGTTCGTGGTGCAATCATTGTAGACATCATTTACGTCGCAATCTCCCTTGTTAACTTTTTACTCGCCTTGTTAGGGGTCGAGTTCGCCAAAACATATATTGGCAACACAAATGATCTAGATGCTGATTTGGGAATTTTGCGCAGATTGGTCGTTGTTGCAGCCATTTACTCTAGACTTACTTTCGTTTTTGCCATTCTTGGCATTTACGGGGCTTATAACCTCAAGAAAGACTTGGTTCTTTGTACTGCTATTTGGTACCTTGTTGCAACAATTTTGAATGTTTTCAGTTTCAACTTCCCCGCTGCCGTTATGGCGGCATGCTTCGCTTACCCTCACTTAGCCTTGTATAGAGAACTTAAGATGGGTAAAATCACGCCTGCAAATTACGAGGACGAAGAATATTGCTGTGCCTAAAAATGAATCGGAACGACAGGGAATTCGAATTCTAGCTGAATCTTTCGAATGAGCCGTAAGGTAACCCGACAAACGTTCACGAACAACTCCTTCAAAACATTATGCAATGATCAAAATAATGGAGCTTATAGGATACGGTAAACGCTATAGTGATTTATTGGGACCGAATCGTAGTAACTCCAATTCGTTTGTTAGATACAATACGTAGAAAAAACATTGAGTAAGCCTCGAGAAAACAATCGAAGTATCTTGGTATGTACCGGTATATTGGGTATTGCAAGGATTTAAAGGTCGGGCGCCGCAGACGATAGCCTCCTGTCGGTGAGGGTGGTAGCCCTAATTTTCCTCCCACGTGCGCCAAGCCTGGTGCTAATCCTCGGACTAGCGATCGATCAGTCACAACTCTTCCAAAAACTCTAACTGATCCTTTACTAGTAGCAACAGTAGCAATTTATGTAATGCCACAGATGAAGCTGCTTGGAAATAGTGTACTCATTAGCAGATCACGGCATCATTCGTAGCAGGGGAACGTAGCATAGTTTTTTAATACTCGGTTCGTCCGTGTTGGAAATCGGATGAGCAATACTGCAATACTTCTACACTGCAACCGATAGGCAATGTATTCAGGACCCAGCACAGGTCATCAATGGCATTGCCGCGTGCTTCCAAACTTCCTGGAAGATAGGGTCACGCCGGGGCTTCTATCTGATACTGTGGACACATCTTCTCCAAATTTAGTAGAGTTGCCATCTCCTTCACGGTCTTCGCGCATGTTTCGGTCATGGCGTCGCCGCCCGGCACGTTATTGTTGTTGTTGTTGTTTCTATTTCTATTTCTTTGGCATACGCCCGTCGTGATTGCGACGCAAAACTCGCCGGTGACTTCCTTCGAGTGCTTTTTTTTAGCAAAGATGTAATCTCTCGGCAGGTCGAGCGGACCACTCTCACGAAAGCACACGATGTTGCTGATACACTTTCGTTCCCGTAGTTTCCTCCACTGCGCCTGTGCCTGCGCCTTGGAATTCCGACCACCGAAGTATACATGTTGGTCCGTCTCGAGGGAATTCATCGCGGTCGACGTCAGCACGACTCCGCAGGGCGAGTGTTCCACCAAATCTATGTTGTCCGTCGGACACAGCGACGATCCGTGCAACACGTCACATCCGAAGGAGTCTAGGCGATCCGGAACCGTCTTGCACGAGTTCCCCTTTACAAATTCCAGGGAAACACTATTATTGTTTTCGTTTCCGTCCGGAGCGTTAGCGTTTGCATTCGTATTCGCATTCGCATTGGTCGTTCGTTCGTTGAAATAATGCCAGATCGGCAACTGGTACGGTCGTTCAAATTTATCGAACGAAACGATTCGCAATGGTCTGCCGCCTCCACCAAAGCCATCAGTGGCTGTGGTCGTCGTCGTTGTCGCTTCCCGAAAGAGTGCCATCGAATGACCAGACCCAAACCCCGTTTCACAAATGGTTGTTGTTGTTGTTGTTGTTGTGGCTTTGTTGTGCGGACCGTTGCTGCTGCGACTCCGTTGATCGACAATGCGCCGAATTAGCAGAGTCAAGATGGAGGCTTGGTTTGGGTACAAAAATATTCCCCCTGAAACTCTCGCCTTTGGAAAGTCCTGCTCGATTTTGGAGTCTATGTATTTCCAGTGGCGGAGTACCGATTCCCCAACAACACCACAATCCTCCGACAACGGCGACGGCGGCGGCGACGGACGAATTTGTTCGACGGTTGCAGTTGCGGTTGCGGTTGCAGTTGCAGTTGTGGCGTGTTGTCCTGTGATGCTGGTGTTGTCGTTGTCGTTGTCGTTGTCGTTGCCGAGCCCGCGCGCAATGCCGGCGTTTCGATAGACGAACGAGACCAGGCACAAAACACAGAGAGAAAGCACAATCCCGAAGCATCTCTGTAAAGTCTTTCCTCGCCGCCGTCGTTTGTGTTTGTCCTGCAGGTTTCGTCTACGGAACAACGTCGTCGTCCGCCTTCCTACTCTCATTGTTGTTCGTTTCGTCGTCGTCGTCGTCGTCGTCGTCGTCGCGCGATCTGAAATCGAAATTCGCAATCGGATGATTTTTGTTAGCACCACCGTGCGGTACTTTTCGACCTCTTCCGTGATACCCGTCCACCGGCAAGGACGAGTACAGTACTGTATTTGCAGTCGACTCCCACCAGAGGAGCATCAGCATCTGTCACTTCCCATTGATCATTGATCGTTGAGAACTACTGTTAGTGGTTAAGGTCGTAATCTTACCGTACCGGTACCGTTGTTAATTTCCAATGCAGATTTGGCTGTTTAGATCACCTATTATTTGGCATTGTCAACGGAGTTTCTCATTGTCTTAAATAGTGAACTTGATTTTAAGAGCCTTACTTACATGAACCAAAAAACTAAATGTTTTTATGCCAACTTAAAATGTGTTCGCGCAAGCGTGTGCGATGGGCTTTGCATGCGTGCGCTTGCGCGCGCAAGCCAGTACCGGATAAAGGACGGACCAAAAAAAGAAAAGGGGTAAAGGACAGACCATAAAAACGGAAAAAGGACAGACCATAAAAACGGAGAAAGGACGGAACATAAAATCGGAAAAAGGACAGACCATAAAAACGGAAAAAGGACGAACCAAAAAATCGGAAAAAGGACAGACCATAAAATCGGAAAAAGGACAGACCATAAAAACGGAAAAAGGACGGAACATAAAATCGGAAAAAGGACAGACCATAAAAACGGAAAAAGGACAGACCATTTGCAATTAGAAAATAGAAAATCTGTTATTTTGGGTGATTGAACCACGAATATTGTTCCTATTATGGATATGATGAATCATGAAAGAAACAGAAGTGAGTTATCTGTCATGGTTTGTGTGTCACCACCTAATTAGTGTATTTGGGTACTAAGAATTTTCAACGACAAAATGTTACATGGGGAGACCAATCTTGCTACTGCCATAACTTTCCTTCCAGCAGAGGGAGTTAGAACATTCTACAGGTACCAGCGCCCATCTACATGCATAGTAGACGAGGGTCGAGCTATCTATCGATTCAAACGATTGGCAGGGGGGCTCTCGCTAGCAAAATTTGTGTAAATTATGTAAGAATTTACAACACCAAAATGTTACATGGGGAGATCAATCTTGCTACTGCCATAACTTTCCTTCCAGAGGGAGTTAGAACATTCTACAGATATCAGCGCCCATCTACATGCATAGTAGACGACAATCGAGCTATCTATCGATTCAAACGATTGGCAGGGGGGCTCTCGCTAGCAAAATTCGTGTAAATTATGTAAGAATTTTCAACACCAAAATGTCACCTGGGGAGATCAATATTGCTACTGCCATAACTTTCCTTCCAGAGGGAGTTAGAACATTCTACAGGTACCAGCATCCATCTACATGCATTGTAGATGAGGATCGAGCTATCTATCGATTCAGTGAACCGGCAGGGGGGCTCTCGCTAGCAAAATTTGTGTAAATTATGTAAGAATTTTCAACACCAAAATGTTACATGGGGAGACCAATCTTGCTACTGCCATAACTATCCTTCCAGAGGGAGTTAGAACATTCTAGAGGTATCAGCGCCCATCTGCATGCATTGTAGACGACGATCGAGCTATCTATCGATTCAAACGATTGGCAGGGGGGCTCTCGCTAGCAAAATTCGTGTAAATTATGTAAGAATTTTCAACACCAAAATGTCACCTGGGGAGATCAATATTGCTACTGCCATAACTTTCCTTCCAAAGGGAGTTAGAACATTCTAGAGGTACCAGCATCCATCTGCATGCATTGTAGATGAGGATCGAGCTATCTATCGATTCAGCGAACCGGCAGGGGGGCTCTCGCTACTACCACGTTTCGTGTGCACCATACAACAATTTTCAACACCAAAATGTTACATGGGGAGACAAATCTTGCTACTGGCATAACTTTGATTCTAGAGGCAGTTAGAACATTCTAGAGGTATCAGTGCCCATCTACATGAATCGTAGATGCCAATCGACCTATCTATCGATTCAGCGAACTGGCAGGGGGGCTCTCGCTATAAAAATTCGTGTACACGAAAATTAGTTCTTATCCATCTTCTGTTTCAAATTTCATCTGTGCATTTTTGGCAATAGCCTTTGGAGCTGAAGCTGCATCCTCATGCAACTCTATTTTCTTGTGATCATAGCAATCCTCTGCAAGCTTTCTCTCTCTCTTTCCTCCCTGGTCACTCTTTGGAATATATCTCCTTCCCTTCCTATCGCCAATACCATCAACAGCTAGTCCTTCATGTTCAGCAATAACATGGAAGGATCTGAGAACCTTCTTGATATCCTTTGCAATAATTTCAGACCGTGGATGGATCGTCCAAACTCTCTTGTATGCACTAGAAAGAGCAGAAGGTGTAGCCTTTGAGAACTTCTTGTCATATGGTAGATTTGGCGACAGATGGACATGTATGTCAACGGCACAATGGAGTTGACTGAATAGTGACGTGTCAAGGGGGTTTGCTTCTGGCCTATTACCAACTGGGTGATCACTGTAGCAAGCAAGACGCCCACCAACACCACCAGATGGGCCCATAAGGTTGTGCTCTGGAAAAATCCAACGATTATAATATCCCTTTTCTTTCATGTATGCTACGGTGTTTGCAGAGGTCATGAGCGAAAGTGCGTCATGGAAAAGGAAGCCTGAGTCACCCAACACTTTTCGGGTTTCTTCAAACATGTAGTTGATTAGGTCAGTGACACAAACTTGACCCATCATACAGACTTTGTCAATCTCAGTCTCCCACAAGTCACCATACCGGGACTGATACGGATTGTCAGCAAACTGATGATCAATGGGAGTTGGAGGATCTCCGTCCAGACACTCATCCGCCGCCTTGATAAATTGGGTAAGTCCCTTCTGGGAAATACCACGAGAAGCATCAATGATTGCATTGATCTTGCCAGTGTTTCTGGCCAGCAGAGCCTTCATATCCTTCACCAAAGCAATACCCTGAAGCTGGAGCTTGTCAAAGTTTTTCTGCTTTAGCCTCGGAATGACTTGGATGGAATCGTTTTCATAGATAGCACCAGCTGGACAAGGATCTTCAATCCAAACACTTGAGGGAGCGCCTGTTGCAAAAAGAGAAGAATAAAAAATGCAGTGAGTGTTCAAGCTTGATCAGACTGATACCAAAAAACACATTGAACAACAAAACTCACCTTTCTTTGACCTTGCAAAAGCAATTGCTTGGAGTCTCAGTCTGTTACGATCCACATGAGTGATCAGTTGCTTCTCCGTGTACTCAAATACTTGATCAATCCTGTGACCGTTCCCAGCAGCATCCATCCAAACACCAAATGCAAACCTGGCCTCCTTTTCATACTTAACTTGAAGCACTGTTTTGCGAACACCATAAGTACCGTTGGGATCCAGCTTTCCATTTTCATCACGTTTGAAACTAATGCAAACATCCTCCTTGCCAGCACCAATGCGACTTCCACTAGCCCCTATATGTGCCTTCTTGTGCATCTCGTCAAACCAGCAAATGTTTGACAACAATAAAGGCGTCAATAAAGACACGTCATAACAAGCAGGAGGGTTGTCAACATCATATGCATCGCCAAGCAGCTTGGGGAACATTGGATGACTGAATGTGACTTGCCCAAACCGTAATAGCAACTGTGCCACCCATCAGAATGATGCTCGACACCATGCATGGTCTTTATTTTTGCTGCCCTGCTTACCTTTCTTGACTGACTTCATCTGAGGCTTCAGCCTATACATACAACCTCTGACAGCAGAATACGTGAGGGATGGTAAATTGCTTGTCTGTCTATACTGATTAACAATGTAGGTTGACATTGCAATTGAATTACCAGACTCAAGTGAATCTGCAATGATTTCAGCTTCAACACTCTTCAGATCGATTAGAGGAGGCCTACCAGCTGCTTTGTGATTGCCTTCTCCAGTATATTCTACCTTTTGCTCTTGACATAGTAAAACGTCTCTGCACACCTTACGAACGGTCTCATGGAATGATCTTCTGTGAGCCTGTTGAAAGCCAGCAGCAATAGTTGTGATGGTCTTCAATTTTGTCCACAAAGACTCCGGAGGACTGTCCAGCACAAATTCAAAATGAACTGCAATTGCACCTCTGATATGTTTAGATGAAGATGCTGACTTGTGCAGTGGCGATTCCCAATGGTCTTCTGGATCAAACAATTCTTCCTCATCCTCATCCTCATCCTCATCTTCTGCATAGTTCACCAGAGGGGACCTTGCTGGTAGTTTAGAGTCCTCTTGTGGCAACACCACAGCAGCAGCAGCCTCCATTTCTTTCTTCAATTTGTTTTGCTCACGCACAAGCAAAGTACTTTTCCTCACTTGTTTCCTCTTCTTTGCTGTAGCTCCACTTCCTCTTCTTTTCTTGGGCGGCAAAGTTCCAATGCGTCGATGGTATTTCCAATCCAACTTGTGCAGAATGGTACGATTTGTACAGAGTGCCGCCGGAACTGAAATGCTTCTGACAGTCGATTTCGATACCGTAGTATTTCCAATCCAACTTGAAGGGAATAGTAGGATTTGTACACAGCGCCGCCGGAACTGAAATGCTGACAGTCGGTCTGATCCGGTTTTTGGTTGCTCTTTGTTTCGCTTGACCAAACTTCAATAGTATTTCCAATCCAACTTTTGGTAAATGGTAGGATTTGTACACAGCGCCGTCGGAGGTGAATTACTTGTGACAGTCGATCGATCCGTTTTTTTGGTTGCTCGCACTTGCTTGACTCTAGGTTTTGCCTTTGAAACTAACTCAACCAGAAGTTTGGTAGTATTTCCAATCCAACTTTTGGTAAATGGTAGGATTTGTACACAGCGCCGTCGGAGGTGAATTACTTGTGACAGTCGATCGATCCGTTTTTTTGGTTGCTCACACTTGCTTGACTCTAGGTTTCGCCTTTGAAACTAACTCAACCAGAAGTTTGATAGTATTTCCAATCCAACTTTTGGTAAATGGTAGGATTTGTACACAGCGCCGTCGGAGGTGAATTACTTGTGACAGTCGGTCCAATCGATCCGTTTTTCGGTTGCTCACACTTGCTTGACTCTACTAGGTTTCGCCTTTGAAACTAACTCGACCGGAAGTTCAATAGTGTTTCCAATCCAACTTTTGGTAAATGGTAGGATTTGTACACAGCGCCGTCGGAGGTGAATTACTTGTGACAGTTGGTCCAATCGATCCGTTTTTTGGTTGCTTGCACTCGCTTGTTTCTGCCTTTGAAAGTAGCTCGACCGGAAGTTTGATAGTATTTCAAATCGGGAATGTGCTGAGTAGTACAGAATGTACACAAAGGAGTCGGAACTGAAATACTTGTGACAGTTGGTTCCTGCTTGACTCTAGGTTTCGCCTCGACCACCGGAAGTTCAGAAGTATTTCAGATCGGACTTGCTGTTATTAGTAGGGATTCCACACGAGACAGTCAGAACAGACTAACTCCAGATGATCACTGGGTTTGATTGAATTACTCCTAAGTGGTATCATACCATTCATAGATACAGCAATATGGATAGACGATTTGAATTGAAATTTGAATTGATATTACTTACACGTGGAGTATTTTTTTAACGGTTTAACGGCTGCTGAGTGGTTGGGCGTGCGCAATTTTTTTGAAAATAGAACGTGAAGAACATCAAATACCTCATTATTTCTTTATATTCATATTCAGTAATGAAGATAAAAAATTCTATATTTGGGGGTACTAAAACTCCAAAACAAACAGCAGATTCGTGTTCGTCTTCTCATAAGCTTTTCAACGGTATATGGGTTACTACGGTTAGCACATGATCCCGCCAAGATAGCTTTTTCCGTTGCATGCATAATACAGTATGACGGTACGGTAGTACCGGTAACTGGTTTTGTTGGAGCACAGCACAGACCGTGGTTACGCGACCAGTTACCAAATTAATAAAAACATGGCAGTATGTAAAAAATATACCAGTCAGTACTTGTCGACAGTACAAACATACATGGGCCGGAGACAAATGAGACAATTGCATCATTTAGTCAATCGGCACATACTTTTACTAATTTTATCTCACTAATAGGATATAAGGCAATCTCACATTAGATTTGATTTTATTCTTTAAGGCGTTCGCCTTTTAGTACTAGCATCACGTGCTCAAACTAGGCTGATTTCAACATAAAATTAAAAGTACGGTAAGCAGAAATCACCGCAGCTGTTTCTACCTTCTATCCAACTAACCCTGTTGAGCAACTCCAGGGCGTTGGAAACAAAATACATTAGCCTCGTCGAGCTGAGGATCCGTGGCACATGTTAACCAGCACTCACATTATCTGTTAGTAGAGATTACTCCAGATTCAATTCACTCAAACAGCACAGCAATGGACACCAAGACCAAGACAAACGGCAACAATGGCACCGGGAATGCGCCCAGGAAACAGCACGATGGTGACCGTCAACAACAGCGCGGACAACGCAACAACAGTCCCAACACCCGAGGGACAACCACGGCTAGTGGTAGTCGATTTCAAGGACAAGACCAAACAGAAATGAAAGGCATAGTCATCGATCACAGCCTGGACCACAAAACACCAATATCACAGCAATTTGACACCTTCTACAAGGCAGCCAAGATTGCTGCAGGAAAGATGTACCCTGACTTGCAAAAGCCCATGCAAACCCTAAAAGAACTCACGGAAGACGACTTCACAATTGCATTTCCGGATGCAGACAAGTGGACTGACAATGGAGTAATAGACACACACAAGAAAGAACTATACAGCCGACTCTGGATAGAGGAACAAAAGGGGATCAAGAAACGGATCAAGAGATACGAGGAGGATCTTAAGAAGATGTTCGACATCATGCATGGTCAACTTAGCTCGGGTATCACTGAAAAGCTGAAGGCGAAGGAGGATTGGACGACAATTGAGGAACAAGCTAACACATTGAAGTTACTTGAGTATCTCAAGGAGATATGCTACAGAGACAATGAATCCTCCATCTGCCCGCCTGTAGATGTACTCATGAAATTGAAGAAGTTCCTCATGGCATTTCAGGAGGGGTCCAAGGATCCAACGAAGTATGTGGAAGAAATGCAAATGCGGTTCAAAGTGATGAAGACTGCAGGAATTCAGATAGTATCCAAGGAACTGATCAGGTATACCATGAAACGTGTTTTCCCATCCAAACAATATGGGGAGTACTCAGGAATGAGCGACGCAGAAAAGAAGCCTATCATAGAAGCCGCTGAACAAATATTGCTATCAGTACAAATCATCGAAGGCTCAAATCGGAAGAACCACAGAAACCTGCAGGGAACACTGAAAGACGAGTACTGTCTAAAAAAGGATGCTTACCCAGTGAACACCTCCGAAGCACTTGATATGCTGCTCCAATTCAAAACAGCCAAGAGTAACAACTCCAAACAGACTACAAACAACAACCCTAGCAGCGGCAACAGCAGCAGAGGTGCGCGCACAGAAGGAAACACCAAACACGGGTTGGAGAAGACCTATGAAGGAACGGCTTTTGTGACCAACGGAGAAGCAAGCAAAGAGGTGGTTGTCAAGGAAGCCCACCAGTTGCTAATGAATGGAATCGCAGAGGGAGAAACGTTTGGAGAGGAATTATGCTTCATGCAGATCAGCAACATGGAGGGGCTAACACAAGGGAGCTGTGGTGATGAGGATGCGCTGCTGTCGGACGATGAAGTACCAATGCTAGTGGCCCGACAAGCCAATTGGGAGAATGAGAGTGATAGCTCCACTTGCACCAAGGAGTCAAGCACTGGAGACAATGAATCAGATGATGAATGGACCATTGATGAGTCGACTGGCACCATCTGGTCAGAGGAATCAAACAATCGACTAGACCAAGCCAGCAGCAGGGGACATGAGAAGCCCAGGAGTGAAAACCACAAGAGTGCGGACAGGGGGAGTGAAAAGAGCAGGAGTGAAAAGCCCAGGAGTGACAATGGCGCCACTATTAGCCCGGACACAGAATTTCTGCTTGCCCAGAATCACGGCAAACTTGATCCCAATCTTCTCCTGCTAGACAGCCAAACCTCATGCAACGTAATCAGCAACAAAGCCCTTCTCCGCAACATCAGGCCACACCCCGACAATGGCCGGATTGTAATCCATTGCAATGCAGGGAGTGTGGCCACTACAATGGTGGGCGACTTCCCTGGCTTTGGAATGGTGTGGTACCTAGAAGGTGGAATCGCAAACATCCTTTCACTAGGGCTGGTGTCTGACAAGTATCGTGTCACACTGGACACTAGTATTTCGCAATCTTTCTATGTGCACAAGGATGATGGGACGACACAAAAGTTCAATCGCACCAGCAACAACCTCTACACATGCAACCTCGCAAATCAAGATGAGACTATATTCGCAATCACTACAGAAGAAAGAAAGAAAGAATTCTACTCCAACACCGACATTAAAAGAGCAGAGAAGGCTTGGCGTCTGCAGGAGATCATGGGGTTCCCCAGTACCAAAGAACTACTCCACATGATTGACAACAATTGCATACAGAACTGTTGCACAACCCACAAGGACATCCTCATGGCAGAGGACATCTATGGGATCAACACCAACATAGTCAAAGGGAAAACCATCCGCCGCAAACCCGCACATGTTCAGGCCGATATACTTCCTGTCCCCCCAGAAGTGCTAGCACACTACCGTGAGATTACCTTGGCCGCTGACATCTACACTGTCAATGGGATCAAGTTCTTTCGGACCATCTCACATCACATACGATTTCGTACCAGCCGGGCCATCAGCGATGCCTGACAATCCACCCTGCTACAGTGTTTCAAGGCCGTTTTTGGCATTTACCAACAGCGGGATTTCACTGTCACCCAAGTATTTGGTGACAATGAGTTTGCTTGTCTTGGCGACACACTACTTTCCTTGCCAACACCAGTTACCCTTCATGTAACTGCTTGCAATGAACATGAGCCTCATATTGAACGGAATAATCAAACCAGCAAAGAGCGATGTCGGTGCACATTTGCTGCCGTTCCCTTTGATCGAATGCCCCAACGGATGGTAATTGAACTCGTCCATGGTGTGGATTGTTGGCTCAACAGCTCCACTATGACCAGTGGGTTGGGTACCACACTGTCAGCGCCAGAGCTCATCACAGGGGACAAGATTAATGCAGATTGGCACTGCAAGTTCCAGTTTGGCGACTACGTGTTGGGACATGACAATGCTCAAGATAATACAATGAAGCCACGAGCCACCGATGCTATTTATCTATGGCCCTCTAACAACAAACAAGTTTTTTTTTTCTATTTGATCTCAAAACTGGTCACCGCATCCACCAACGCTCTGCTACCCTTGGGCACATGACTGACACCGTTATCCACAGAGTACACTCCATTGCCGATGCCCAACAGCCCCCTGCTGGTCTGTGGTTTGGCGACCATTTGGGCCTAACTACCATCCTCGATCTCGATGACAGCTCGTTTGAACCAACCGACAATGCCACCAACCCATCCTACCGACCCGGCCTTGACGACGACCCTACCATTGACACTGTCCTCACAGGAGTGTCCCTCGAAAGCTGTGGCAGTTCTATTTTTGAGGACACTGAAATTCCCCCGGCCCATGATCAGGCCAGTAATGATGTGGAAGACGCAACAACAATAGAGGATGAGGCCCCAACAGAGGCCGCTATGTTTGTCAAGGCAAAGAAAGCAATCTACGGCACACTTCGGGCAGCACTGCTGTTCTGCAAAAAGCTCGTGACTTTCCTTACAGCTGAAGGTTTCACAGCCAATCCATACGATATGTGTACTATGAACAAAATGGTCGATGGGCACCAGATGACTATAGTCTGGCATGCGGATGATTTAAAAATATCACACCAACAGCCAGCAGCAGTTGATCACATGTTAGAGAAACTAAATGCAGAATTTGGAAGACTCAAACCACTATCAGTCACTCGGGGAAAAATCCATGAGTATGTGGGAATGACAATCGACTACAGCGAGAGAGGCAAGGTGAAGTTCAGCATGTTTGACTACATAGCAGATGTACTGGAGAGTCTACCGCCCGAATTACAGGAAGATAAGGTGGCACCGGCCCCAGCAGCCTCCCACCTATTTGACGTGTCTGACAAATCGGACACACTTGATACACCCCAACAAGAAACTTTTCATTCATGTGTGGCCAAACTGCTATTTGTCGCTAAGAGGGCGCGGCCCGACATACAAACTGCCATTGCTTTCCTCTGTACACGCGTCCAGAAACCAAACCAACATGACCAGAAGAAATCGAAGTGAGTCCTGGCCTACCTGAGGGATACGATTGCACTCCCATTGGTGCTGGGTTGGGACGGCACTGGAAACTCATATTGGTATGTGGATGCATCCTTTTCCGTCCATTCAGACATGCGAAGCCACACCGGGGCAGTGCTGACCATGGGGCAAGGCGCGGTTCTATCCATGTCAACCAAACAAAAGATTAACACCAAGAGCTTTACCAAGGCAGAAGTGGTGGGTGTCAATGATCACCTGCCATTCAATATCTGGTGTTGATACTACCTCCAATGGCAAGGCTACCATTCCCAAGGGTGTGATCCCCTAAACGGAGACGGCCCAGCTGAGCCCATTCTTGGAGAGAAGAACATCCTTTACCAAGACAACACTAGTTCAATCCAGTTAGAGACCAACAGCAAGAGGTCCAGCACCAAGAGGACTAGACACATCAATATTAGATACTTCATGGTGACAGACCAAGTGAAGAACGGGGAGCTTACTGTGGAGTATTGTCCAACAGGAGACAT
Organism: Pseudo-nitzschia multiseries; assembly: GCA_037355745.1. Taxonomy (NCBI): domain Eukaryota; phylum Bacillariophyta; class Bacillariophyceae; order Bacillariales; family Bacillariaceae; genus Pseudo-nitzschia; species Pseudo-nitzschia multiseries. Next base: position 23,085,726 of record CM074785.1, on the reverse strand, counting down.
GCTGGCTGACATTTTCACCAAGCCCCTACAAGGATCTCTATTTAAAAAATTTCAAAACAGAATCCTTGGTTAGCGAAGAAGAATGTTTAAGCTACAAAGCAAAATTTGAAGCCATTAAGCAAATGCGCGCGGGAACCACAACAGGGCTGAGCTAAGCGATTTAACGCCACATCACCTATTATGGCAATGCGCCGCAGGAGTGTGTTGGAGCACAGCACAGACCGTGGTTACGCGACCAGTTACCAAATTACTAAAAACATGGCAGTATGTAAAAAATGTACCAGCCAGTACTTGCCGGCAGTACAAACATACATGGGCCGGAGACAAATGCGTCACACAAACTAGATTCAGGGTTATTTCAGAATCACGTGCATATTTGGGTCGAACTCCACTGGTCCCCCTTTGTAATTTCACCCTATTTATTGAAATTAATGTCAAACTCATAATATTTTGATGCACATTGCATTTTCCTACCCCACTGGCATCTGTTTCCGAATTAGTGGCATGTTACTGAATTCTATACCTGAAACAAACAGTACATGGTGGCAATTTTTCAATCTCAATTGTTTCCTCATTTTTATTGTTATTACTGGCTATCGTACTAACGATAGTGACGACACCTAAATATCAGGTTTATTGTGTACGTTGCTACCAGGACTCTCCTCTGATCACTATAGGTAGGGGAAAGAAGAAGGTTACCAAGAAGCAGAAACCCCCCTTGTTTACAGCGCGACGAAGAAAGAAAACGGGAGTAGTTGTTTCTCCCGGTCTTCGGGACCATATTTTGAATGACGCATCATGCTATTCTTATTTCAAGCAATCTTTGGGGCTAGTAGATTTTGCATCTTGCATATTCATTAGAAAATCGAAGAAGCTCGAGGATGCTACTCAACAATTAGGTCTAACGAGCACCCGTAATGGTCCACAGAGTAGTGACGGCGCATTACCAGAGGTGCTTGACAATCAAGTTATGTATGACCCTTCTGTCAAACTGATTGGGCGTGCCTTGATTGGTCGGGAATTAACAAACATAGAGGATGACAATGATTCTGTTTCCGATGACAATTTGTTCTTTCCTAATGATGACGATGAGGAAGAAGGAAGTGAGAGCATAGAGGCCCCCCACTCTTTGAGTATCAATGATGAAGAAGAAGGCAACAACATTGATGTTGACGATTCCCATCGTGATTCAAACACAACAATTACAACACCCAATGTAGGAAGAAACATATCTGACGAACTGAAGGTCAAGATCCAGTTAATGAAAATCATGCGGAATCATAGCATACCATTAGTTGCAGAGAAGGAATTGTATGAATGGGCTATAGAATCCGAGCAGCTTAATTTATTTTCATGGACTAAAGGCAATCTCATAAAGACCAGGGCAAGTGTCATGAAGGAGATTTCTGCAACTGTGCCTGAAATAAAAGGCGATGGGTTTGAGCCTCATCTTATTGACTGGTGTTCTAAGAAATCACAGAATGCTGATGTTTCCAGTCGCAAACAAATCTACGTCTGGTCGTTCCAAAAAGCACTTCATTCCCTATTAACGAATGTGACTTTGGTGAAGGAAGACAATCTGTCATTCCCCCATGTTGAAGACCCCACCTTACCAGTCCGTTATCCAGAACTTCAAGGCAATATTGATATTGACGAACTCCATCATGGTGAATGGTGGATCAACACTTGGGAGAAGAGATGCAAATCTGGATCGAATGAAATTCTGGTTCCTATTATTCTCTACATGGATGGAATTGCAGTTGACAATAGTGGTCAAATCACTCTTACCCCACTGAACATGACTCTTGGCATATTCAACACCCTAACTTGAAACTCCCGGCCGGATGCCTGGGAGGCTATATATTTTCATCCAACGGGTTCACGTGATAAAGGTGCCGAATCAATTGACAATGTGAATAATCTTCACTCTGGCCTTCGTTTGGCTCTTTCATCTTTGAAAGACGCCTGCAACCAAACGGATGGTATTGAATGGTCTAATTTGCCGTGGAACAAGAAGAAATGGTCTGTTTGAATGAAGTTTGCGGTTGCTTATTTCATAGGTGATACTCCCCAGCACGACCAACTTTGTGGACATTATCAAACATCGAATTCAAAGATGATCTGTAGGCATTGCAATTGTCCCAGAGCACTTGGTATTAATGCTCGTGTGAATGTTTTGAAAGTTCCCGTTTGGTTGGCAAAGGAGTGAATGTTGAACAGTATTTCAAAAACATCTCTCACCATCGTGTACATAACGGCAACGCTTTTTATGATCTTGATTTTGGAGAAAACCCACATAATATTCATCTAGCGTCGCCGGGAGAGAGACTCCATATGCACCAACTTGGTTGTGCAAAGCGTGCAGCAGAGACGTTCCGTGAGGACTTTTTAGGCAATAACCAGCGGCTTCTTGGTGAGATGGAAAGGTTAGCCAGTTACTACGGTGGTGCTGTTCAGAGGCAATCCGATCGCGACTTCCCACGAACCAATTTTTCAGAATCAATACATACAGCAAAGAAGGAGGGGAACCAGTACATTGGGATGCTTTATATTCAGATGCTGTCACTTCTGTGTGCTGGAGGTCGTCAATTGTTGTTGTCTCAAAAGACGCCATCCAATCTTGAGAACAAGAGCAGAAAGTGTGAAGACGAAATTGACCAACGTATTTATGCCATTGAGTTGTTGTTGGGTATGGAAGAGTTCCTAAAATACGCTGGAACGTTTGACTAGGTTTTCAAACAAGACAAGAAAGGTGTTTTGAATGTGGACAAAATGGTTGTTCTTTTCATCAACTGTATAAATAACAATCTTCAACGAAGTAAGGAAGAGGGTAACAATCTGGTGAAGAATCACATGTTTTTTCATTTATCACAGTACATGAGATTATTTGGTCCTCCAACTGGATGGGACTCTGCTGCAAGTGAGAGCAATCATAAAACTGAAGTGAAGGCTCCTGCTAAGAGAACTCAACAAAACAAGTCCACACTTATCAAGCAAACTTGCAACCGAGTGATGGAGTATCGAACTATTGATCGACTTGACCGTGAATTTGATTTGTTCAAACATAGATCCATAACCGGACCAAATCATCCTACAGAGGGTGGTTGGTCAGCTGGGTCTTCGTTTTGGATTGGTGTGATGAATGGTCTCCCTTACATGAAGTGGGATGAAAAAAAAAAACGCAAGTGTACCCTGGTTTCCATCAGATGTTCTCAAATTTTGTTGCGACGTGGTCCTTCCGGCTGTGGGCAGCAGCAAGGTTTTTGGAACCACGGAGCACAAGAGGTATGACAAATCTCGCGAGATGAAATTATTGTTTCATGCCCACCCATCATTTAAGTCTGATTCTGGACAATTGTCCAATGTATGGTACGACTGGGCTAATTTTCAACTCGACCTCCTTGATGGACGTGGACTGAAAGTTTATCCATGTCAGATTCTGTGCCTGCTTTACCTCGAAGGTCCTTTCCCCGTGGGTAGCTCTGTTAGTGGTTTTGAATTAGTGCACGATGGTTATTATGCCGTTGCTTGTTGCTTTGTTTCTGCAGACCCCATACCGAGCAAGAGGGATAAAGGAAAAAAACACCATCATGCGTTGGTAAAGCAAGGTGAGTTGCGGAACAAATTGTATTTGTTCGACTGCAACGCCATTGAATCTGAAGCTGCCGTTGTTAGAAACCATGGTAGTCCTGACCAATATTTTGTGCTGGGAAATCGTGAACAATGGTTGTTTAATTTCCGTGAGACAATGGCTGAATTGGAAAAGAAGGATTTACAATCAATAGTACAAGATGGTGAAGGCAGCACATGACTTGAACGAACAAGTTTATTATCAGTGATATTTGTACTTAAATTGATTTACGTATTATTCATTATTCCACTATTCTACAACGCCGTTGCAGAATTTTTTGTTTTTGTTTTGGAGGAGTACTTGTAAATTGTTCTTTGTAAAGTTGTGTATTTATGGTTTTTGATGTACCCCCCTTTTCATGTGTATTTTGCGTTTTTCTATTTTCTGCAACGGCGTTGCACGGAATGGCCTTTTTCCGTATTTTCAAGGGTACAATCATTCGATTCCGGTTTTCTTCAAAATGGTGCAATTGCGTTTCAAAATATCAGCAGGAAGCCAGCAGCAAGCAGCGGCGTTTCCAGCGGCGTTATGGACCAGCAGGAAGCCAGCAGGAAGCCAGCAGGAAGCCAGCAGGAAGCCAGCAGTGAGCTGACGTAGCAGGAAGCCAGCAGCAACCAGTGGCGATAGGGTCTAGCGAGAGCAACAATAACAGCGAATAGCAAGAGCAACAGCAACAGCACCAGCGACTAGCAAGAGCAACAGCAACAGCGACTAGCGGAGTGACGTTTTGGAGGAGCAGCAGGAAGCCACCAGCAAGCATCGGCGTTTGGAGCGAAGAAGCAGGGAGCGAGCAGCAGGTGGTGTTTTGAGTGGCTCTTTGGGTGGATTGCTGTTGTTGATTTGTTGCCGCTGATTCATCCTGTGGCTTTGTTTTGATTGTTGTTCCTGTTGCAGATCTATAACACTATATAATAATTGAACAAAATGGGTGAATATCTATTGATGTAGTACTAGTAGAGTAAATAATAACAACAGAATAATATAATGTACATGCCACTAACCTACACTGTTGGCGTTCGATCGATTTGATGCTGACAATTTGTTGTTCCGATCCGTTGTTCCACGTCAAGGAAAGATTTGCCACACCTCTAGTATTGTTCCGATTTGTGTTCTGGTCCGATGTTGCAGCCTCCAACAAAGACAACGACGCACCTCTAGCGACACCAGGAAAGATTTGCCACACCTCAATCCGTTGTTACGATCCGTCCCTATGAAAATAAGAAGAAAAAATAGAAGTGAGGAAATACAGCATCATCAGCAATGCAACAGGCGGGCATTAATGTCTATCTATCTCACGTTGTTGCCTTCCACTCGGCGTTGCCTTTGATTCAAATTGTTGTTGCCAATACCGATATGTTGTTGCCAATACCAATATGTTGTTGCCATTACGTTGTTGCCAATACGTTGTTCCGACAATCGTTGTTCTGACAATTGTTGCTGCCGTTGATTTGAAGAAATCTTACTCCTATGTAACAAAAAACTGGATCTTGTTCCTGTTGATATAGATAAGCAAGGGATGCAGATTTTGTGCTTTCAAGATGTCTATGTTTTATTAAATTCCTTTCGTGTCCAGAAGTACCAAAGCTACACGACGGTAGATATTCTATTCGTACGAATCAATGAGTCCCGTATCAACCAAAATAATTGATTCCCACGGCATATCGATTCCCACGGAGCATCGATTCCCATCGCGCATTGACGGTGAGCAATCTCTGTTTTATAGTATTGCCCTTGTTCTTTGGTGAGCAAACTCTGATTTCATAAAGTATCACACGAGCTACGGGAGCAATTCCTGATCATAATGATAAAAATATCATAGGATCTTCCTAATGGAACAAGAGAAGAAAACTGTTGGTGTGTGCTTCTCACACAATATATATATACATACAGATATATATGGTCAATGACCAATGCATGTACGGAAATAATCAGCGAGTAATCCCATCACTACGCAACAGCAGTTGCAACGTATTTCATCTCAATAAAAGAGGCATCTTGCATTTTGGCAAGATTTCGCTTTATCTCATACTTTTAACATTCAAATGATTTATATCCTAAAATTCACACTAGTTGCTACCAACTACCTGTAATCTACATTACTAAGGTCTGTTTTGCTGTATCTGAACAAGTTCACAGTAAGAAGAGATCTGGCGTTTCCATAGTCTCGTCTGTAGTACGATTATCCGTTGTCGAAAGCTATCATGCGCTACGTTTGTGATAGCTTCAGTAGCTAACCTACGTGTAGTAATGGATGTGAAATGCTTGTAGTTCATTGGTGGGTTGGTGGGTTAAGCAGTGCTAGAGGGGGATCTGGAACTCTGGTAGTATTGCCCAGAGGCCGGTCCCTTAGTTTGCTTTGCCCACACACACCGGCGTACAGTCGGGCTTAACAGCTTGGGCGGTTAAGCCTCTGGCTGTTAAGCCTTTTCTGCCATTGGGCCAGAAGCCACAGGGTGGGAACAGCATGGAGAGCTTGAGCGAGAGCTTGAGCTTGGAGCAGAGTGAGGGAGGGAAGAGGCGCCAGGGTGCCTCAAAGAGAGCTGCCAGCAGGAGTGGGGTCCGCGGCCGGAACCCATTCCTCGGGCAGGAAGGAGTATGTGTCATTGTTGAACATGACAGAGGCAAGATTCTTGAAGATGGGGAGGGATTGCTGATGTAAGTAGTGCATCATGCAGTCACTGTGCCATCTGGCAAGGAGCTTGATGACATTAGAGTCGCATTTGCCCTGTAGCAGGGCCATGGCCCCACCCGCGCAAAGGGAGCAAGCAGAGATTGCTGCAGGGGAGATGCCGGTAGTATGAAGGAGGGTCTGAGCATAGACTCTCATGGAGGAAGTGACAGTTGCTGCGCGAACAAGGGTGAGGACCCCATTGTCAAAGTAACTGGCAAGCTTGAGGGAGGGACCAAAGGGAGAGCTGGAAGAGCAACAGCTTCGGAGATGAAGGACTTGGCGCGCACAGGCTGCAACGGGGCAGCATAGTGGGTCACCACTTCTGGCATGAGCCACCACTTCCCCTTTATCCCCATTCTTCTGTGTGGTGAAGGTGAGGGTGACCAAGGTAGCAGCTTGGAGCTCATACGCAGGGCCATCGTGGTGGACGATTTTGGAGTCAAGATAGAAGGAGATGTCCTGTAGGTGGAAGGCTTGGTCATCCGTGGTAGTACCGGTGTACTCACCAGGGCGTAGACAGAAAAAGAAGGCGGTGCAGATCATGTTTGCAATGGCCTGTTGGGTGGGGGAAGGGGACTCGTGGTATGCAAAGTGGAGGGCATGCATCACGAGGGTGATGGGGACCGGCTTGACCCGGGAGGGGGCCGGGTCCAGCTTGGCATAGGCCTTGAACTGGGCGGTTAGCCGGAAGTCAAGACTGCCTGTGGAGTCGGTTTGAGGGTCTTTGGACCCCAGACGGGCGAGCGTCTGGCCCACTGACCGGATGGTGTCCGATACTGTGCGAGATTGGATGGGCTTGTGGCTACGTGAGAGGTGGCCATCATGGAGTTGTTTGGCAAAGACCTGGAGGATGGGGATTGGATCCTGAATGGACTGGAGGCGCAGGTCAAACCCTTGAGACAAACAGAATTGAACCCATTGGTCCCAATGGGCATCCTTGCGCTTGACATAGAGCTCAGTAACTGAAGCTTGCATGGTCTTCTGGACAGCGCCAAGGTCAGCGCGGAATGCATGGGCGGCCGAAGGTGGCATAAGGTCCAGGGCAAGTCCTGTGGATATGTTGTGTTAAAGTGATGGAGCAAGGCAGTGTCAGAGAGGTCAGATCGAGAGAGGAGGTCAGCCAGGTGATTGGCTGGGCCCAGGATGTAATCCCTGAGGGGAACATAGTGAAAGAGGCGCTGGTGCAGAGACTGGAGTCGGAGGAGGTAGGCAGCAGGGCCTGTGGTGGTAGTGGCGCCTTTGCGTTGCCAGTAGACAGCTGCTGTGTTGTCATAGCAGTTGTGTGTGGTGCGGGCGTGGACACAAGCAGCCTGGGCCAGAATATCATTGTGGGCAATGGAACCGGCCAGCTTGAGGTCACTGTTGGTGATGGAGCCCTCAGGATTGTTGAAGGAGACGAGCTGGGCTGAGACCCACTTGGGGAACGCATGCCGCCACATGACGGGCTGCACGGCGCCAGTGGGAAGGGGGACAAAATGGATGCCCCCCATGCCCAGACCAGAAGCATTGCAGGCGCCCAAGGTGGCAGGGAAGGTGTCCGGCACAAGTTCGGCAAGGGCGGTAGGCCAGTTGGAGAGATCATTGGCAAGCCATTGGAAGTCTCGAAGGAAGCTGTGGACGCGCTTGGTGAGCCGGAGGCGCTGCCTGCCTGGGTCCTGGTGGCGGAAGGCTTCTTGGAGAATGGAGAAGAGGCCAATGGAGCCAGGGATGGCCAGCGCCATCGACCGGAGTTCCCCAAGGACTTGGTGCCATTGCGTGATGGGGACATGGCGCTGGGTGGGTGAGATGGAGTGGAGAATCTCCTGTAGGCGGGCCACCCGATGGGGAGGAAGGCTGATGGTTTTGTTGACGGAATCGATGAGCCAGCCGAGGATAACTTTCTTGGTGGTCCAAGTGGCGTCCCCTTGGCGCATTTTCTTGAGGGAAGCAGGCTCCTGCCGGAAGGGGGTGTCAGTGGCATCCAGGGGCCGGAAGATGGCATCCAGGGATTGGAAGAGAACTCGCTTGATGGCTGGGCGTGTCCATTGGTTGCCTTGGGCAAGGCCACAGAAGTCATCCACATAGACATCCCAGTAGCAAACGGGCGACTTGCTGGGAGTGGTGCTACTCTGGAGGGGCAGAGGGGGCGCGGGGAGGGCAGTCACTGGAGGCATGGCCGGCGGGGCTGGTGGAGCAGGGGGAGGCGCAACAGGAGTGGCTTCAGAAGGGAGATCCATACGATGGGTTGTGAGCCTGGCGTTTGCCAGCCCGGTGGAGAGGGTGTCATTGGCCAAGCCCGCAATGGTTTCAGTGAAGGCACAGAAGTTGGGGGGGCTGGATTTCCACCCCATAGGATTGGTGAGGGGGATGCCAATGAGGGGAGGCTCGCCCCGCCGGGATGGGAACTGCACTCCAAGTTTCATGGTGTCATCCGGGTGTAACTGGACACGGTAGAAGCCATTAGCTAGGTCAATCTTGGACATTACACTGGACCAAACCTGTTGTTGGCGCAGTGCAGCTTGGTGAGGAGTCGCGGGAGTGTCCGGCCAAACTTCATGGCTTCTGCAGGGGCAAGAGGGGTGGTGTCTTGGTTGATGTTTGAGTAGGTGTAATCAGATATCATTTGGGGGCGCCGGCCTTGTTGGGGTACTAAGCAAAGGGGGCTCAGCCGGAGTCTGGGACGGTCTTGGATGAGACTGGCAGGGAGAACAGTCCATTGTTGCTTGTCCATCATGTCGGCATATTCCTCGCGCAGGAAGTCAATGCCCTGGTGGGAGGATTGGTGAGGACCCCGTTGGAGGGCAGCTGCAATCTGAGGTTGGTCCCAAGGGGGCCCGGACATGGTGGCAGGGGTGCCGTCCTCGCCATAGCGGTGAAGGAGGCTCCCCGCGGGATGGGGGATGGTGGCTACATCAGGATGGATGTCATCCCTTCCTCGGATGGTCCAGATGAAGTCCCCCCAGCTCGTGCTGCGATGGTAGGCAGTGACGGCGTGGGCGATGTGGGTGTCCAGCCGGTCGGGGGGGTAGCTTGATGAAGTGGAGGGGGATTGGACGCGGGGCTTGGACCAAGGCCTGGGTGAAGGGGAGGGGGATTGGACGCGGGGCTTGGACCGAGGCCTGGGGGGATGGGATGGGACGCGGGGCTGGGACCGAGGCCTTGAGTGGGTAGGGACGTGGGGCTTGGACCGAGGCCATGTGGTAGGGGATTGGACGCGGGGCGTAGACCGAGGCCGTGGGGGGGGGGGGGGGTAGAAAGGGAAGAGGAAGGAACTCGGGGCTTGAACCGGGGCCTTGGCATCGATATGGACGTAGGCCTGCTGAGGGTAGAGAGGGAGAAGGAAGGAACTTGGGGCGCGGACGCAGACCGGCTGGGCTCGAAGAAGGAAGGAACTTGGGGCGCGGACGCGGACGACATAGGGGGCAAACCAAAATGCACGCGTTGGGGCTTACCTAGTTCAGGGGTGATTTGTAAAGGGGATGGATTAGAGGGATGATTAGATGGAGGAGTAGATAGTCGTCATGAGGAAGGAGTAGATGGGGGGTAGATAGTCGTCGTCAGGAAGGCAGGCCCCCCCTCGGTGATTGAGAGGGCAGGGTCAAAGCGCCGAAGGGGCGTTTGCCATTTGGTCAGACACCAAAGGCGGCTTGGCACCAAGTCCAGACTTGGTCCTGTTCACTGCTGGTGATGGCACCATGGTCATGGATGTTCCTGCAGTTGGTGTAGCAGTTTCCTCAAAGGTGCCAGGAATGGCACCTGTCTCTGCCATCTGGAGGAGACAAGGGAGTGGTGCCTTTGTCTCTCATGATTGCTATGACCTCCCTCAGCCGAGAGTATTTCACTTTGTTGGCTACGCCGGAGACCTGTAGCCGGGGATCCAGACTTGGGTTGGACACCCCCCCCCCCCCCCCCCCCCCCTTGAGGAGCCCTGGTTGGGACTGGGGGTAGGTTTTGGCTTGGTGGGGCCTGCTGCAGGGGGAGGAGGGCTTGCAGCAGGGGCAGCCACGGCGGCGACGCAACGCAGGTGCCTCAGAGCCGGCACATTGGTGACATTGGGGAGCCAGTAGAGGTTCTAGGTGATTCAGAAGGCTTGGAAGTCCTTCCCAAAGTCGGGGGAAGGGACAGTGAAGGTGGAGCCCCATTGTTCCTCGAGCCAACCTTGCACCCGGATCTGGAAGTAGTATACAACAATGGAGGGGGTGATGAGCTCGCCCAGTTCATCGGCAATTGCTCGGCGGAGGGGCATTTGCTGGAGCTTGAGCTTGGCGAGTCCATTCTGGTAGCCCTGTACAACAGGGTGATGCATGCCTAGAAGGGTGGCCAGGACGGCCAGATAGCTTTCCAGTTGGGTGGTAGCTTCAGTCCAGTTGATGGGTAGGTAGGCCTTGGTCTTCTGGAGCTCCAGGGAATCTTTCAGGGTGAGGGAGTTGCCTTCGGTGGAGATCATGGTGTCATAGGCTGCCACAGTTGCTGCTGCTTCCTGTTCCCTCTTCAAGTAGGCTGCTGATCCACCGGGAGGTGTGAAAGCCAGCGGGAGGATGCCGTCTGCCACGTCAAAGGGGTCCATCCCATGAAAGTTGCCATCTTGGAACTTCTTGAGTGCAGCCGTGGTGACCAAGGGTGCTTGGATGAGGAACTCGGCGGCGCAGGTGGCCACTTGGCTCTGGAAGATCATGTGGGTTTTCTCGTGCTTGCCTTTCTGGGCCCAGGCTTGGTAGATGGGGGGTAGGTTGGCTTACTCGAGCTTGCCACATAGCAGCAGCAGACGCTGGGTGTACAAGGGGCTCCAGGTGTTCTTGACAGTGGCTGGGGGGCGACGCTGGTCTAGGCCCTCACTGAGCTTGAGCTGTTGGTTGGCAAGGGTGGTAAGGGTAGCTGCCAGCGTCGGATCTACCCTGGCTGGCTGGCCGGGTGCCGGCTGCTGCCCTGGAGGGGAGGGGTGCTTCAAGCCCGGGAGGTCCCGGTATAGTACCTGATTTTGCATGTACAAGGTCAGGCCGGGCTCCCCTTGAAAGGGGGTACTGGGCGTGGCAAAGTGGACACCTCCATCGGCGATGGTGGGGTCGGTACCTGCAGCTTGGAGGGTATTCAGTAGGGGGGTGCATGTAAGTGCCAGGTTGAGTGTGTCGAGGTAGGGGTAGATGATGTTCAAGGCTTGGATTGGACTAAGGCCCTTGCCTAGGAGGAGGGGCACCAATTGGAAGGGGATGAAGCAGGTCTTGTAGGGGGTGATGACCTCCATGTGAGGATCATCTCCTAGCACCATGGGGATCATGTGGGAATGGTGAGCATGCTTGATGACGTCAAGGTGGCGGTCAAGGGACAGCACCAGGGTCTCGGGCGCCTGCTCAAGTAGGGCAGTATCCACTAGCACTAGCTCTCTGGCATCGCCTTTGATGTCATCCAGGTAGCCAAAGGCCTTGCCCTTGTTGGTACTTGGCGCGGTTAAGGGCCCCGGGTACTTCCTGAGGCCGTGCACCAGTCGGAGTCGGGCCCTCCCAAAGGTGTTGGTCAGGAATATTCCTAGGGCTCCCACAGCTTTTGGTTCGAAGAGGTCCAAGAGCCGGCCCAGGAGTATGGGGGTGGCTGTTTCCTCAGCAAAGTAGTCGTAGATGGTTTGGTAGGCCAGGTCCCGGGCGGGTCCCACTCCAAGAGGACTGGTGGTGGTCTGGTAATACTCAGTGTAGGTCAGCATGTTGTGGCTGGTCGAAGCGGGTGCTGGGAAGGATTACTGAGCGGAAGCTTGGAGTGTTACTGGACGGAGTGTCGAAGAGGTGCGAATCAGTCGGAGTGGGAGGCGTCCGTATCTTTGTCGTCCGTATTTTTTGGAGCTGAAGCTAGGGAATCCACTTGGAGGTGCGAGGAGGTTCGTGGCCAAGTCGATGGACTGGAGGTGCAGGGTAGACGTTGGTGTTGAAAGGTGTGGATCAGTCGGAGTTGGAGTCGTCTGTATCTTTGGAGCTGAAGCTAGGGAATCCACTTGGAGGTGCGAAGAGGTGCGTGGCCGAGTTGTGTTGAAAGGTGCGGATCAGTCGGAGTTGGAGTCGTCCGTATCTTTGGAGCTGAAGCTAGGGAATCCACTTGGAGGTGCGAGGAGGTGCGTGGCCGAGTCGGTCGACTGGAGGTGCAGGGTAGACGTTGATGTGTCACAAATCAACTGAAGATGCAGACCGGTAACCGATGTGTGACCTATCGGACTAGTTGATGCCTTCTTGGAGGTTGACTGGAGTTGCAGGCCGGTGACCACTCGATTAACCAAATCAATTTGCGGACGCTTGAAGGTGCGGACTATCTGAGAAGTCCTCATTGATCGACTGGAGAAAGGTGCGGATTGTCAGAGTAGATTGCTTGGAATCAACTGGAGGTGCAACCTAGGAGGTGCCGCTTGAGTCAAGAGTGAGCCGATCAACTGGAGGTGCAGACCGGTGACTGCAGACTATCAACAAGCCGGTATTTCAATTAAGGCCGTGCCTGAGGTGTGACAATAGAGCCGGTGATGGGCGAGAGGTCAAATTGACTGCTGTACGAGTACACTAGGCCAGGCTAGGGGACCAGGACAGGTAGACTGCTGTACGGGTACACTCGGCAAGAAGGCTAGGGGACCAGGACAGATAGGCTTGTCGTACGGGTACAATAGGGTGACTATTGGACCAGGACGTGTTACCTATTTATTTACTTCTTCTACTACTAATCGGTTTAGGAGCAAAAGAGTGAGCTGTGGGCTTGTATTCTGCTGGGGGAATCCTCTACAGGCTTGTTAGCGCTTAGCCTGTATTTCCAGAGATTTGCTTGCAGAATTCGATGCTTGCAGAATTCGATGCTTACAGAATTCCCAGTAAGATTTGTACTGGTGTACCTACAGGGAATGTTCCGTACGCACCAATGTTGCTGATTGCTGATACAGTGAGATCTTTCTCGAAGTACGTGCGCTGTATACTCAAGGTGGTTCCCTGTATACTCAAGGTGGTTCCCCGGCTGGTCTGTACTTCACTACCATTCCCCTCATCCGGTTTGCTACATCAATATCCAACCACAATTGCCACGCGTAGAGTACAATCGTTCACCTACTAACACACTAACGCAGCAGTGCTGTTCTTCAGAAGCCTTTGAATCAGACTCTCAGCAGATCGGATTCAGGAGGAAAATAATATGTTTGGGTCGCGAATCCGAACAAGAATATCTTTGCAGCAACTAATCACTCGTCCGATTCTCTCTATTGTCCTGCAGTACAAGGCAGTTACTTCGCACTAAAATATCTCGAGCCTGAATCAGCCGGCCTAATGCTATTAGCACTTCGGTGGGATTCCGCGTTCTTGGACGGAGTGCCAATCGTACAAGTACGGTAAAGCAACTCTGCTCTTGATAAGCCGGGGTAAGATTATGAAGGAAGAGTATTTTTTGCCGGGGACAAAAAAATCACACTGTAAAACCTCACTGTAAAACCACACTGTAAAATTACTGCAAAATCACACTGTAAAATCACTTTTTGGTGTGTGTGTGTGTGTGTGTGTGAGAGAGAGAGAGTTTGTACAGAAGAAAAAAAAATTCTTTTCGCTGTTCAAAAAAGAAAAAAAAATCTTCGTGTTCGAAAAAAAAAAATCCATACTTCAACTTGTGTAGATTTCTACACATTTTTTGTACTAGGAGATTTCTGGTATTGAATTCATGTAGGTTTCTACAAGCGTATATTTCTACACGATTTACGTATCAGATAATTACTGGTATTAAATTTGCGTAACATTCTATGATAGTAGCTTTCTACACACTTTTCGTACTAGATATTTTCTGGTATTGAATTCTTGTAGGTTTCTACAGGCCTAGATTTCTACACGGTTTTCGTACCAGATAATTACTGGTATTGAATTTGCGTAGCATACTACCTCAGTAGCTTTCTACACGCTTTTTGTAATAGATAATTCCTGGTATTGAATTAATGTAGGTTTCTATGAGAGTAGTCTACACGTTTTTCGTACTAGGTAGTACATGGTATTGAATTTGCATAGGTTTCTACTCCAGTAGCTTTCTACACACTTTTCGTACTAGATAATTTCTGGTATTGAATTCGGGTATTTTTTGTGCAATTCCAGGGCAAAAACTGACTTATTGGGTAATGACTACAAAAGTATCTGGTCTGCGCCATGAATACATTTATCATGACTCATCAAATGCATATTGGGCACAACTTTTCCCCACAGAATGCTGGAAATGTTGTGGTTTGTCTATCAAAATGGCAAACATGAGGGTATTTTTGGTGCAAGAATTCCATGGCACAAACTGACTTATTGGGTAATGACTCACAAAGTATCCGGTCCAAGCCATGAGTACATTTATCATTACTCATCAAATGCATATTGGGAATTGATGTAGCAAACCGGATGAGAGGAATGGTAGTGAAGTACAGACCAGACGCGGAACAACCTTGAGTATACAGCGCATGTACTTCGAGAAAGATCTCACTGTATCAGCAATCAGCAACATCGGTGCATACCATATCCCCAGAACGTTCCCTGTAGGTACACCAGTACAAATCTTACTGGGAATTCTGCAAGCATCAAATTCTGCAAGCATCAAATTCTGCAAGCGAATTCTGCAAGCATCGAAAATCTTGCAAATTACAGGCTAAGCGCTAACAAGCCTGTAGAGGATTCCCCCAGCAGAATACAAGTCCACAGCTCACTCTTTGCTCCTAAACCGATTAGTAGTAGAATAAATAAATAGGTAACGCGTCCTGGTCCAATAGTCACCCTATTGTACCTGTACGACAAGCCTATCTGTTGTTCCCCTAGCCTTGCCTAGTGCATCTGTCCTGGTCCCCTAGTATGCCTAGTGTAGTACCCATACAGCAGTCAGCCTTTTACTAACACACTCACACCTCAACGGCTCCCCATTGTTACCTTACAATAGGCCCGGCCTTGATAGATACAGCACGCCCGCGAATCGATTGGTCACCGGTCTGCACTTCCAGTCGTTCGACTCACGCTTGATTCAAGCGCCCCTCCTAGGTTGCACCTCCAGTTGATTCCGAGCAATCTACCAAGCCAATCAACGAGGACTTCTCCGATAGTCCGCACCTCCAAGCTTCCACGAATCGATTTGGTTACCGGTCTGCATCTCCAGTGGATTCCTTGTGACCTCCAGCGGCCAATCGACACCCCTCCTCCGAGGATTACTCTGACAATCTGCACCTCCAAGTGGCCAATCGACACCCCTTTCCGAGGACTACTCCGACGCTCCTTCCACGTCCAAGAACTGTTTCGCGGGGTTCTTCGCACCTAGTGTCTGCTAATCAATTTGGCCGACCGACCCGCACCTCTCCGCTCCTCACTAAGATACCGACTTCTCCGACCGGCTGCCAAGCGTCCAACGCGCCCCTCCAGTCGCTTCCTCCCTAATCCGCGCCTCCAATCAGGTAGCAGATCCCTAAGATACCGACTTCTCCAACCGGCTGCACCTCCAAGCGTCCAGCCGACTCGTTAGCAGATTCCTTCCAAGCGTCCAGCCAACTCAATTTGGTCCACAGATCCGCACCTCCTCGCACCTCCAGTTGATTTTCATGTGACACCAAGATACCAACGACAATCCGCACCAAGCTGCCAACAATCCGCACCTCCAATCAGCCTGTAGATGCCAATACCAACTACTCCGATAACCGGCTCCAACATGCTGACCTACACTGAGTATTACCAGACCACCACCAGTCCTCTTGGAGTGGGACCCGCCCGGGACCTGGCCTACCAAACCATCTACGACTACTTTGCTGAGGAAACAGCCACCCCCATACTCCTGGGCCGGCTCTTGGACCTCTTCGAACCAAAAGCTGTGGGAGCCCTAGGAATATTCCTGACCAACACCTTTGGGAGGGCCCGACTCCGACTGGTGCACGGCCTCAGGAAGTACCCGGGGCCCTTAACCGCGCCAAGTACCAACAAGGGCAAGGCCTTTGGCTACCTGGATGACATCAAAGGCGATGCCAGAGAGCTAGTGCTAGTGGATACTGCCCTACTTGAGCAGGCGCCCGAGACCCTGGTGCTGTCCCTTGACCGCCACCTTGACGTCATCAAGCATGCTCACCATTCCCACATGATCCCCATGGTGCTAGGAGATGATCCTCACATGGAGGTCATCACCCCCTACAAGACCTGCTTCATCCCCTTCCAATTGGTGCCCCTCCTCCTAGGCAAGGGCCTTAGTCCAATCCAAGCCTTGAACATCATCTACCCCTACCTCGACACACTCAACCTGGCACTTACATGCACCCCCCTACTGAATACCCTCCAAGCTGCAGGTACCGACCCCACCATCGCCGATGGAGGTGTCCACTTTGCCACGCCCAGTACCCCCTTTCAAGGGGAGCCCGGCCTGACCTTGTACATGCAAAATCAGGTACTATACCGGGACCTCCCGGGCTTGAAGCACCCCTCCCCTCCAGGGCAGCAGCCGGCACCCGGCCAGCCAGCCAGGGTAGATCCGACGCTGGCAGCTACCCTTACCACCCTTGCCAACCAACAGCTCAAGCTCAGTGAGGGCCTAGACCAGCGTCGCCCCCCAGCCACTGTCAAGAACACCTGGAGCCCCTTGTACACCCAGCGTCTGCTGCTGCTATGTGGCAAGCTCGAGTAAGCCAACCTACCCCCCATCTACCAAGCCTGGGCCCAGAAAGGCAAGCACGAGAAAACCCACATGATCTTCCAGAGCCAAGTGGCCACCTGCGCCGCCGAGTTCCTCATCCAAGCACCCTTGGTCACCACGGCTGCACTCAAGAAGTTCCAAGATGGCAACTTTCATGGGATGGACCCCTTTGACGTGGCAGACGGCATCCTCCCGCTGGCTTTCACACCTCCCGGTGGATCAGCAGCCTCCTTGAAGAGGGAACAGGAAGCAGCAGCAACTGTGGCGGCCTATGACACCATGATCTCCACCGAAGGCAACTCCCTCACCTTGAAGGACTCCCTGGAGCTCCAGAAGACCAAGGCCTACCTACCCATCAACTGGACTGAAGCTACCACCCAACTGGAAAGCTATCTGGCCGTCCTGGCCACCCTTCTAGGCATGCATCACCCTGTTGTGCAGGGCTACCAGAATGGACTCGCCAAGCTCAAGCTCCAGCAAATGCCCCTCCGCCGAGCAATTGCCAATGAACTGGGCGAGCTTATCACCCCCTCCATTGTTGTATACTACTTCCAGATCCGGGTGCAAGGTTGGCTCGAGGAACAATGGGGCTCCACCTTCACTGTCCCTTCCCCCAACTTTGGGAAGGACTTCCAAGCCTTCTGAATCACCCAGGACTTCTACTGGCTCCCCAATGTCACCAATGTGCCGGCTCTGAGGCACCTGCGTTGCGTCGCCGCCGTGGCTGCCCCTGCTGCAAGCCCAGGCCCCACCAAGCCAGGCAAGGCTACCCCAAGCCCCAACCAAGGCTCCTCCGGAGGTGCCCGGGTGTCCAACCCCAGCCTGGATCCCCGGCTACAAATGGCTGGGGTAGCCAACAAAGTCCAACGCGCCCGGCTGAGGGAAGTCATAGCTACCATGAAAGACAAAGGTACCCTTCCCTTGTCCCGCCCAGATGGCAGAGACAGGTGCCATTCCTGGCACCTTTGGGGAAACTGCTTCTCCAACTGCAGGAACATCCATGACCATGGTGCCATCACCAGCAGTGAATAGGACCAAGTCTGGACTTGGTGCCAAGCCGCCTTTGGTGTCTGACCGAATGGCAAGCGCCCCTTTGGCACTTTGACCCTGCCCTCTCAATCACCGAAGGGGGCCCTGCCTTCCTGACGACGACTATCTACCCCCCCATCTAATCAACCCTCTAATCCCCCACCATTACAACTCACGCCTGAACTAGGTAAGCCCAACCGCATGTGTTTCGTTTTGACACGGCCTTGGTCCCAGCCCCGCGTCCAATCTCCTCCCACCAGGCCTCGGTCCAAGCTCCGCGTCCAATTCCCTCCCACCTGGCCTTGGTCCAAGCCCCGCGTCCCATCCCCTCCCCCCAGGCCTCGGTCCAAGCCCCGCGTCCGATCCCCCTCCCCTTCATCAAGCTACCCCCTCGACCGGCTGGATGCCCACATCACCCACGCCGTCACTGCCTACACCCGCAGCACGAGCTGGGGGGGACTTCATCTGGACCATCCGCGGCCCGGGTGACATCCATCCTGATGTAGCCACCATCCCCCATCCAGCAGGGCGCCTCCTGGCCCTCTTTGGCCAGGACGGCACCCCCGCCACTATGTCCGGCCCCCCTTGGGACCGGCCTCGGCTTGCAGCTGCCCTCCAACGGGGTCCTCACCAATCCTCCCACCACGGCATTGCCTTCCTGCTCCACGAGGAATATGCTGACATGATTGACAAGCAACAATGGACTATTCTTCCCGCCAGCCTCATCCACAACCTTCCTGGACTCCAACTGAGCCCTCTTGGCCTCGTCCCACAATGCGGCTGGCGCCCCCGAATGATATCTGATTACACCTACTCAAACGTCAACCACGACACCATCCCTCTTGCCCCTGCCGACGCCATGAAGTTTGGCCGGACACTCCCATGCCTCCTCTCCAAGCTGCACCGCGCCAACAACAGGTTTGGTCCAGTGTATGTGTCCAAGATTGACCTCGCCAATGGCTTCTACTGCGTCCGATTGCCCTCAGACGACACCATGAAGCTCAGGGTCCTGTTCCCCTCTTGCCCCGGCAAAGCTCCGCTCATTGGCATCCCCCTCACCAACCCTATGGGGTGGAAATCCAGCCCCCCCAACTTCTGCGCCTTCACCGGAACCATTGCCGACCTCGCCAATGACACCCTCTCCACCGGGCTGGCAAACGCCAGGCTCACAACCCATCATATGGATCTCCTTTCTGAAGCCACTCCCGGCGCGCCTCCCCCCGCTCCACCAGCCCCGCCGGCCTTGCCTCCAGCGACTGCCCCCCCGACGCCTCCGCTGCCCCTTCCGAGTAGCACCACTCCCAGCAAGTTGCCTGTTTGCTACTGGGATGTCTATGTGGATGACTTCTGTGGCCTTGCCCAAGGCAACCAATGGACGCGCCGCGCCATCAAGCAAGTTCTCTTCCAATCCCTGGACGCCATCTTCCGGCCCCTGGATGCCACTGACACCCCCTTCCGGCAGGAGCCCGCTTCCCTCAAGAAAATGCTCCAAGGGGACGTCACTTGGACCACCAAGAAAGTTATCCTCGGCTGGCTCATCGATTCTGTCAACAAAACCATCAGCCTTCCTCCCCATCGCGTGGCCCGCCTAGAGGAGATTCTCCACTCCATATCACCCACCCAGCGCCATGTCCCCATCAAGCAATGGCACCAGGTCCTTGGGGAACTCCGGTCGATGGCGCTGGCCATCCCTGGCTCCATTGGCCTCTTCTCCATTCTCCAAGAAGCCTTCCGCCACCAGGACCCAGGCAGGCAGCGCCTCCGGCTCACCAAGCGCGTCCACAGCTTCCTTCGAGACTTCCAATGGCTTGCCAATGATCTCTCCAACTGGCCTACCGCCATTGCCGAACTCGTGCTGGACACCTTCCCTGCCACCTTGGGCGCCTGCAATGCTTCTGGTCTGGGCATGGGGGGCATCCATTTTGTCCCCCTTCCCACTGGCGCCGTGCAGCCCGTCATGTGGCGGCATGCGTTCCCCAAGTGGGTCTCAGCCCAGCTCGTCTCCTTCGAAAATCCTGAGGGCTCCATCACCAACAGTGACCTCAAGCTGGCCGGTTCCATTGCCCACAATGATATTCTGGCCCAGGCTGCTTGTGTCCACGCCCGCACCACACACAACTGCTATGACAACACAGCAGCTGTCTATTGGCAACGCAAAGGCGCCACTACCACCACAGGCCCTGCTGCCTACCTCCTCCGACTCCAGTCTCTGCACCAGCGCCTCTTTCACTATGTCCCCCTCAGGGA
The DNA here is from genome assembly GCA_037355745.1 of Pseudo-nitzschia multiseries. Lineage (NCBI taxonomy): Eukaryota > Bacillariophyta > Bacillariophyceae > Bacillariales > Bacillariaceae > Pseudo-nitzschia > Pseudo-nitzschia multiseries. Next base: position 23,065,540 of record CM074785.1, on the reverse strand, counting down.
TTACATCCTGGGCCCAGCCAATCACCTGGCTGACCTCCTCTCTCAATCTGACCTCTCTGACACTGCCTTGCTCCATCACTTTAACACAACATATCCACAGGACTTGCCCTGGACCTTATGCCACCTTCGGCCGCCCATGCATTCCGCGCTGACCTTAGCGCTGTCCAGAAGACCATGCAAGCTTCAGTTACTGAGCTCTATGTCAAGCGCAAGGATGCCCATTGGGACCAATGGGTTCAATTCTGTTTGTCTCAAGGGTTTGACCTGCGCCTCCAGTCCATTCAGGATCCAATCCCCATCCTCCAGGTCTTTGCCAAACAACTCCATGATGGCCACCTCTCACGTAGCCACAAGCCCATCCAATCTCGCACAGTATCGGACACCATCCGGTCAGTGGGCCAGACGCTCGCCCGTCTAGGGTCCAAAGACCCTCAAACCGACTCCACAGGCAGTCTTGACTTCCGGCTGACTGCCCAGTTCAAGGCCTATGCCAAGCTGGACCCGGCCCCCTCCCGGGTCAAGCCGGTCCCCATCACCCTCGTGATGCATGCCCTCCACTTTGCATACCACGAGTCCCCTTCCCCCACCCAACAGGCCATTGCAAACATGATCTGCATCGCCTTCTTTTTCTGTCTACGCCCTGGTGAGTACACCGGTACTACCACGGATGACCAAGCCTTCCACCTACAGGACGTCTCCTTCTATCTTGACTCCAAAATCGTCCACCACGATGGCCCTGCGTATGAGCTCCAAGCTGCTACCTTGGTCACCCTCACCTTCACCACACAGAAGAATGGGGATAAAGGGGAAGTGGTGGCTCATGCCAGAAGTGGTGACCCACTATGCTGCCCCGTTGCAGCCTGTGCGCGCCAAGTCCTTCATCTCCGAAGCTGTTGCTCTTCCAGCTCTCCCTTTGGTCCCTCCCTCAAGCTTGCCAGTTACTTTGACAATGGGGTCCTCACCCTTGTTCGCGCAGCAACTGTCACTTCCTCCATGAGAGTCTATGCTCAGACCCTCCTTCATACTACCGGCATCTCCCCTGCAGCAATCTCTGCTTGCTCCCTTTGCGCGGGTGGGGCCATGGCCCTGCTACAGGGCAAATGTGACTCTAATGTCATCAAGCTCCTTGCCAGATGGCACAGTGACTGCATGATGCGCTACTTACATCAGCAATCCCTCCCCATCTTCAAGAATCTTGCCTCTGTCATGTTCAACAATGGCACATACTCCTTCCTGCCCAAGGAATGGGTTCCAGCCGCGGACCCCACCCCTGCTGGCAGCTCTCTTTGAGGCACCCTGGCGCCTCTTCCCTCCCTCACTCTGCTCCAAGCTCAAGCTCTCGCTCTCGCTCAAGCTCTCGCTCAAGCTCTCCACGCTGTTCCCACCCTGTGGCTTCTGGCCCAATGGCAGAAAAGGCTTAACAGTCAGAGGCTTAACCGCCCAAGCTGTTAAGCCGGGCTGTATGCCAGTGTGTGTGGGCAAAGCAAACTAAGGCACCGGCCTCTGGGCAATACCACCAGAGTTCCGGATCCCCCTTTAGCACTGCTTAACCCACCAACCCACCAATAAACTACAAGCATTTCACATCCATTACTACAAGTAGGTTAGCTACTGAAGCTATCACAAACGTAGCGAGTGATAGTTGATGTAGCAAACCGGATGAGAGGAATGGTAGTGAAGTACAGACCAGACGCAGAACAACCTTGAGTATACAGCGCACGTACTTGAGAAAGATCTCACTGTATCAGCAATCAGCAACATCGGTGCGTACCATATCCCCAGAACGTTCCCTGTAGGTACACCAGTACAAATCTTACTGGGAATTCTGTAAGCATCAAATTCTGTAAGCATCAAATTCTGCAAGCATCAAATTCTGCAAGCGAATTCTGCAAGCAAATCTTGCAAGCATCGAAAATCTCTGCAAATTACAGGCTAAGCACTAACAAGCGTTTAGAGGATTCCCCTAGCAGAATACAAGCCCACAGCTCACTCTTTTGCTCCTAAACCGATTAGTAGTAGAATTCTGATTAGTACTAGTAGAATTAAATAGCCCACCACGCCCGCCCACAGAAAAGGCTTAACAGCCAGAGGCTTAACCGCCCAAGCTGTTAAGCCCGACTGTACGCCAGTGTGTGTGGGCAAAGCAAACTAAGGGACTGGCCTCTGGGCAATACCACCAGAGTGCCGGATCCCCCTCTAGCACTGCTTAACCCACCAACACACCAATGAACTACAAGCATTTCACATCCATTACTACAAGTAGGTTAGCTACTGAAGCTATCACAAACGTAACGAGTGATAGCAACTTTGCTCCACAGAATGCCCAAAATGTTGTGGTTTGCCTCTCCAAATGGAAAACATGATGGTATTTTTGGTACAACAATTCAAGGGCTCAAACTGACTTATTGGGTAATGACTACAAAAGTATCCGGTCCAAGCCATGAATACATTTATCATGACTCATCAAATACATATTGGGAACAACTTTTCCCCACAGAATGCTGGAAATGTTGTGGTTTGTCTATCAAAATGGCAAACATGAGGGTATTTTTGGTGAGAGAATTCCAGGGCACAAACTGACTTATTGGGTATTGACTACAAACGTATCCAGTCTGCGCCATGAATACATTTATCATGACTCATCAAATGCATATTGGGAACAACTTTGCTCCACAGAATGCCCAAAATGTTGTGGTTTGTCTCTCCAAATGGAAAGCATGATGGTATTTTTGGTACAACAATTCAAGGGCACAAACTGATTTATTGGGTAATGACTCCTCCCAAAGTATCCGGTCCAAGCTATGAATACATTTATCATGACTCATCAAATGCATATTGGGAACAACGTTTCCCCACAGAATGCTGGAAATGTTGTGGTTTGTCTATCAAAATGGCAAACATGAGGGTATTTTTGGTACAACAATTCAAGGGCACAAACTGACTTATTGGGTAATGACTACAAAAGTATCCGGTCCAAGCCATTAATACATTTATCATGACTCATCAAATGCATATTGGGAACAACTTTGCCCCACAGAATGCTGGAAATGTTGTGGTTTGTCTATCAAAATGGCAAACATGAAGGTATTTTTGGTGCAAGAATTCCAGGGCACAAACTGACTTATTGGGTAATGACTACAAAAGTATCCGGTCCAAGCCATGAGTACATTTATCATTACTCATCAAATGCATATTGGGAACAACTTTGCTCCACAGAATGCCCAAAATGTTGTGGTTTGTCTCTCCAAATGGAAAGCATGATGGTATTTTTGGTACAACAATTCAAGGACACAAACTGACTTATTGGGTAATGACTCACAAAGTATCCGGTCCAAGCCATGAATACATTTATCATGACTGATGAAACGCATATTGGGAACAACTTTTCCCCACAGAATGCTGGAAATATTGTGGTTTGTCTATCAAAATGGCAAACATGAGGGTATTTTTGGTGCAAGAATTCCAGGGCACAAACTGACTTATTGGGTAATGACTACAAAAGTATCCGGTCCAAGCCATTAATACATTTATCATTACTCCTCAAATGCATATTGGGAACAACTTTGCCCCACAGAATGCTGGAAATGTTGTGGTTTGTCTATCCAAATGGAAAACATGAGGGTATTTTTGGTGCAAGAATTCCAGGGCACAAACTGACTTATTGGGTAATGACTACAAAAGTATCCGGTCCAAGCTATGAATACATTTATCATGACTCATCAAATGCATATTGGGAACAGCTTTACCCAACAGAATGCTTGAAATGTTGTGGTTTGTCTCTCCAAATGGAAAACATGATGGTATTTTTGGTACAACAATTCAAGGGCACAAACTGACTTATTGGGTAATGACTCCTCCCAAAGTATCCGGTCCAAGCCATTAATACATTTATCATGACTGATTAAATGCATATTGGGAACAACTTTTCCCCACAGAATGCTGGAGATGTGGTGGTTTGTCTATCAAAATGGCAAACATGAGGGTATTTTTGGTGAGAGAATTCCAGGGCACAAACTGACTTATTGGGTATTGACTACAAACGTATCCAGTCTGCGCCATGAATACATTTATCAGGACTCATCAAATACGTATTAGGAACAACTTTTTCCCACAGAATGCTTGAAATATCGTGGTTTGCCTCTACAGGGCACAAACTGACTTATTGAGCATTGTTTGGACTAAGAACATTACTGAAAGATTCATACTGACTAAAGTATCAGCCTGAGAATTGTCAATATTGTTTCATAGTCTACCCAATACATAGTATGAGCAATATTCATCCTTCAATTGCCTCGAATGACACTCTTTTGCACTCAAAAAGTGACTAGCAATCACTATTTTGGTACATGCACGGCCAGGGACAAACATTCTCCTAAAATTCATAGTGACGAAAGTGTCAGCCTGAGAATTGTCAATATTGTTTCATAGTCTACCCAATACATAGTATGAGCAATATTTATCCTTCAATTGCCTCGAATGACACTCTTTTGCACTCAAAAAGTGACTAGCAATCACTAGTTTGGTACATGCACGGCCAGGGACAAACAGTAGTATAAAATTCATAATGACTAAAATATCAGCCTGAGAATTGTCAATATTGTTTCATAGTCTACCCAATACATAGTATGAGCAATATTCATCCTTCAATTGCCTCGAATGACACACTTTTGCACTCAAAAAGTGACTAGCAATCACTGGTTTGGTACATGCATGGCCAGGGACAAACATTGTTATAAAATTCATAATGACTAAAATATCAGCCTGAGACTTGTCAGCATTGTTACATAGTCTACCCAATCCAAATTATGAGCAATATTCATCCTTCAATTGCCTCGAATGACACACTTTTGCACTCAAAAAGTGACTAGCAATCACTAGTTTGGTACATGCATGGCCAGGGACAAACATTATTATAAAATTCATAATGACTAAAGTATCAGCCTGAGACTTGTCAATATTGTTTCATAGTAGTCTACCCAATACAAAGTATGAGCAATATTAATCCAAAAATTTCAGAAAATAACACACTTTTGCACTCAAAAAGTAACTGAGAAACACTATTTTGGTACATGCATGGCCAGGGACAAACAATATTATAAAATTCATAATGACTAAAGTATCAGCCTGAGACTTGTCAACATTGTTTCATAGTCTACCCAATACATACTAGTATGAGCAATATTAATCCAAAAATTTCAGAAAATAATGATGTAGCCACCATCCCCCATCCAGCATACAAAAATCAAAAAATAATAACAAAAAATTACGGAGACTACCCTTTGTACACCACATCTCTAGGGAGGAATCGATCCACTGGACACGTTCACATCTATATCAAGAACCAATCATATCCTGACAAGGAAAGTTATACTACTTAAAGTTAGTCTTTTTTTGATGGACTACAAAAAGACGTCGGTACATTCAAAAAATGTACTCCATAGAAAATAACAAAACAACAGAAAGGGCTTTTCCTGCAACGCCGTTGCAGAAAATGAAAAGACAATAGGTACGAGAGCCAATGCTTGGGCTACGTACGATTACCCTTGGTGGAACCTACGGATTGTGGTCTGCGCCAAAATTTTCAGGACACCCCATTGCAGAATATCACGGCACGCGCAAACAAAAGATAGGCAGGCGCCAGTAAAACAACACTCACAGGTAGTACAATTAATAGTAATACAGCACTTCCCGGGAGGCAGTAAATCAAGCACTTACAGCGCGTACAGTATGAATGAAAAAAACATGTCAATCGCTTCCTTCAAACAACATTATTATCATAAAAATAGCGCGCCAAATCAATCAAAGGAAAAAATGGTAAGTTGAGGTGCACGATTTAACAAAGAAATAATGGTAGAACTTAGTAGTTGCAGTCCAGTGACAGGTAAAACCATTGTTACCAATAACACAAACAGCCCGCACAGCAGTGTATCGGGAAGTGACCAAACAAACACAAATGATAGCCAAACATATAGAACCACCAACAGTAGCAACAGAAATATTCTACAGACAACAAAAGAATCCAATAACGATAACTTGGAAAACAACATTGTCAAACACGTCAAAGAAACAGCGTTCAGGAAATTTAAATTCCCGCCAGAGAATACATTTGTGAAGGCAACGATATTCAACATTGCAAAACTAATGAATAAAAATGAAATACCAAATACGATCGATATAAAAGACCAAAAGTGGAGTGGAATTTATTGCGGAGCAGTCACTATGTGTAGACACAATGCTCAAACTCTTGCCAGGAAAAACTACAAAGGTACGCAACCAACAAGAAAATGATTGCCGGCATGCACTCTTTCATAATCCTTTCTAACATTTTGGTCATATGAACACTGACATGTAGACAATAAAAAGAACAACCAGATACCAGATAGTTTCCCAGGAACGGTTCTAATCATGGACACCCAAGACGTGAACTCAGAAAATAGGTACCAATTGCACGAAGACTATTGGCGGAAAAGTTCACCAGAATTCAAATACTTCATGAAAAGAATTCTTGGAGCGGTGTCACCAAAACAGACAGACTTCAAAAGAAAATCAGTCAGAATGACAGTCAGTAACATTTCACCCCAAGCAATGAAGCTTTTGCATTGCTTTTCCTTTACAACGACTACAACTTGTGGCTAAACACAACAAAGGGCATGAGGTTGAGAAAAAAATTCACTGACGGTAAGTCAGGAAATAAGGAGGGATGGAGTAACGAGAGACAAGATCTTTACGAATACCTAGTAAGCGAATTAGAAGAACGAAGGGAGGAACAACAGTCGAAAGAATTAGAGACAGAACTACTTAAAATGTACCAAAAACAAAATGGCAATCATAAACAACAAGATAAGGAGGAGGATGAAGAAAGTAAAAAGGGAAAAAGACGGAAGAGAAAACGTAGCTTGCTTCAGATTCTCGGCGAGGATACCAAGGAATACAAATTATACCTCGAATACATGAAAAATGAACCAGAGTAATTGGTGATAACAACATCATTAGAGTAGCACGGCTAGTTCATTATTATTTCACGGTTTGCACAATATTGTTCCGGGTCTTCTGTTCGAATAGAATACAATAAACGAGGTATTTGCAAAAGCTGATACAATACTTTCATATTTGTTACAAAATATGTTTGTTGTATTTCGGTATTTGATATGCGTAGCGTGAATATTGTGAAATGTCGGAGATTATTGCAAATGCGGATCAAATACTTTCTTATGAGTACAAAAAAATGGTTGTTGGCTTTTGATATTCGATAAATGTAGTGTGAGTATTGTGAAAGCAACGTAACAGAATACATTGCTGGTTATCAAGAAGCTCGTATATTTGTTAAGAAATTTGTATCAAGGCTACAACAATATCAGTGTACATAGAGGATATTATTACAAAACACGAGTTTCGTGTGAAAAAAACAAAAATTGAATGGCAAATAAATATTATCGGGGTAAGCATGAAATAAAATTGTATAATAGAAATAATCTGAAGCAAGCATGGTACGAGGGCTGAAAAAAACGGTGGCAAAAATATTGGATTACTAAAACAATCGTGATTACGTTCTACGTTTTACGTATACGTAATACGCAACGTTTTACGTATACCTAATGCACAACTTTTACGTATTACGTATTACGTTTTACGTATACGTAATACGCGACTTTTACAAAAAGTTGCAAGCTTCTATCACAAGCTGAGTGCAATAAGTAAATAATACATAAGCGCTGGTGAGTATCAAGAGGTACTTAAAGCACTGAGCAGAGGTACGCGATATGAGGATCGAACTCTCGTATCTCCACACGAAGGAAAGACAAATTAGTAAATGAGAGATCAATATGGTCCAGAAACAATCCGATCATAATCTTATTGATAACTCTTTCCAACACCGTAAAAAGAGCAAAATAAAGTAAAATACTAAAAGTAACCAAATTAACCAACGTTGCCTTACAGCTTTGGTCTTATTAGTTATCGATAAGATTAACACACCCCAATGCCAGAGGGAACACAAACCGAAGGAATCCCCAGCCCCACAACAAGAGGAGTTACCCCTGACACCAGCATCGGCAATTCCAGAAACGTAGGCTCCACCGCAATCCAGGATCTGAGAGACCAACTGGTAGAGCTCGAACAATACCACAGGGATATACTCGAGTACACCAAAGAACAAAACACGCAATTGCAAACACAGAACAGGTTGCTATACGACTATACCAAGGACAGTGAGGATAGCGATACTGACGACAAGATGTCCAAGAAGAAAGACCATCATGCGTCTCTCAAGGACCACTTGGATGAGGCACAGGCAAAACCGGTAGCGGTACCAACAAGCATAGAGGTATACGAGTTCAAAAAAGCACTAGCTAACGCGTTAGCTGAAGTACCCTCCATCAAATATATTCAGGGAGGGGGTTACGCCTTCCTACTGGAGACAGAAGCACAATACCACTCGAGGGACCCCTAAGCACCATTCCCCGAGGCTCCGCGGGAACCACAAGAACTCGATAGTGCTATCGAACTCACCTCCGACGCATACAAACTATGGAAACGGAGCCGGGCCCTTTATGTAGAATGGAACAAGTACGACAGGGAGGCCCTACTAATTACAGACAGGAAATTCCCCAACATGCTTGGAGATCTGAAGGACCCGGGCTCGGACGCCTTCCCCCGAGGGACTACTGCGCTTGAGGCCTTCCAAGCCATGGAGGAAGACCTATGTACTACCGGCGCACAGCACCAGCTCACTCGTGAACTCACTAAGAAAATGAATGCATTGACTTACACGCCGAGCCCAATCGGGCCCAAGGAGTACTTCCGTCAACTCACTAAGTATCAATATCAAATCAACTTGCTCCCAGAGACAGCAGACGTCACTGAGGCACAAATGATTGATTACTCACAGGAGGCCTTTGCACGCAGCAAACACGACCCCATCACACTACACCGTGTAGACGAGGACTGGAAGAAATACCGGGACACACTAGTTAAGAGCGGATTCACCCAATACAAGAAGTTCTGGGGACAACGCCTGAAGGAGCTATACAGCAGCTACCACAACAATACGTCTACGGCGAACCTAGCAGATATTCAGGCTGATCAACGCTTCACCGAGCTTGAAAACAAGCAACGCAATCTGGCCAATGTATGTCACAAAATCTACTCCCAAGTCACTGAGACCGCCACCGCAGCATTGACGATGACGATGACCAATCAATGGGAAACAGCAATGGCCGTCCTCCAAGCCAACGTGAACCGACTCAAGTCAGCCGACACGAGTTGCACCAACAGGCCCGACACGCGTCAACCATCGCTCCAGGGGTGGAAACAATACAAATATTATTGTCACTCGTGTGGGGTGAATCTCACCCACGACGGCCGGAGTTGCTACAGGCGACGCAACAAGGCTGGGCACCAGGAAGGAGCCACCTACGACAATCAGATGGGTGGAGCCACCAGGAACACTGAACGGTGGCTGCAGTGGAATGGGCCCGACCCCAACAATAACGGCCGGACCATGATAGTTGATTCGCCCTTACACTCTTGACGGTGTGGGAGGGAACACAAAAGTAGCATACATAAACAACCTAGTAATCATGATTCACAGTTACTCAGTATCCTACGTGATCCCTCGAGTGAAACCCTACCTCGGCCATCACGCACAGTTACCTTCACACATGACGTCGCGTTCCATGCCAGGTCCTCACCGGGTTATGGAGCTCTAGATTCAGCGGCAACGGACCATTTCGTCCCTACAACGTACCAAGGAGGGGCACACCAAGACACACCGGGGGCACTGACCGTAGGATGTGCAAATGGGAGCAAGATGCTATCGACGGCAACAGACCTATTAGACCTACCCCGACTCCCCCTCGAGGCCCGCGGGTGCCACAAGTTTGATGAAGTGGAACTACTACCTTTGGTCTCAGTGCCCAAGCTATGCAGTACCGGGTGCCATGTAGAGTTCTCTAAGGACGGCGTGACTGTTATCGGCCCCACCCAACAAGTCATACTCACCGGTCAACGAGACCCCCTACGGAATCTATACATGGTTCCCCTCCATCAGCCCGACCCACCAAAGGGGACGGCCAAATCTCCAAGGGTGACAGACCCCCCCCCCCCCCCCCCCCCCCGCAAAACAAAACCACAACCGGCGCAACCAGCGCCGACCAACACGATACCGAAACCGGAACCAAAGCCGCCGCAACCAGCGCCAACCAAAACAATAACGAAAACGAATATTCAATACACACGGGGGCAGGGACATACTAGATTCAAGCCATCCCCACGCTGATCCGATTCTACCATGCAGCAGCAGGATATCCCACCAAAGAGACATGGATCCGCGCCATCGAGCGCGGCTCATTTGCCACTTGGCCAGGCCTCACCGTACAACGGGTCAACCGATACCTCCCACTCACCGAAGAAACGACTATGGGGCACCTACAAATGGTCCGGCAAGGCATCCAAAGCACTCGCAAGAAGCCAAAGAACAAGCCAACAACAGATGCAGAGCCGGCCCGCTGTGACCGAAAGAAGATACATAACGTCAGCGTAGATATAGTATCAGCGAATGAGATGCAACCAACCAACCACGCAGGGCCGCGTACCAAAGAAGAACCGAAGGAACTCATTGCGTGGGACCTGCCGGGGAGATACCCAGTCACGTCACGTTGTGGGCACCAGTACGTATTCCTCATGTACGACTACGATTCCAACTACATTGATGTGGAGCCCATCCAGTCACGCAAGAGTGAAGACCTCCTACAGGGATTCACGGCGTGCTACGCGCGGATGAAAGAGGACAATGTGAACGCAAAAATAGTACGTATGGACAACGAGACCTCCATGAAACTAATCGCGTACATCACGAAGAACAACCTAGATTACCAACTGGCGTCACCTGGGGACCATCGGCTCAACCATGCAGAAAGGGCAATACAGACCTTCAAGAACCACTTTATCGCGGGATTGAACGGGGTGGATGACAAGTTCCCGGTGGATGATTGGGACCTACTGATCCCGCAGGCCCTCATTACCCTCAACTTACTACGCGCATCACGCACTCAGCGGAAACTATCAGCATATGAGCTCAGGCGCGGGATCTATGACTACAACAAACACCCACTCGCCCCTATGGGCTGTCGAGTGATTATTCACGACAGAACTCAAGAACGCGGCGCATGGCAAGACCATGGCACAAGGGGTTACTACATCGGACCGGCCCTAAAACACTACAGGAATTACACCTGTGTCGGGGAGGCCAGTCGCGCTAACAGAAGCAGCAACACAGTGGCATTTTAGCCCAAGACAGAGATGCCTCATACCTCTTCCACAGACCGACTGCTCATGATCCTCCATGACCTTAAGGATGTTACCAGTAAACCCCATCCGCCGATCCCTTATATAGAACAGGGAACCCAAGTAAATGAGGCCCTTCGAAGTATACGGGATCTCTTACGTCTGGGTACACAACCAAATGGGCCCAATGCCACGCTTAACGATCCAGTCAAAGACCCAAGCGCACCTCCAAGGGTGTCAATCGTGCCCAATACAAAATCAAACAATGAGCCCGAGAATGCACGCAAACCTCCAAGGGTGCCATCTACACAACAACGCAGCGCCCGACGGGGACACCCCTGGGCCGTAGGCACAATCATTAGGAAGCAGTTCAAATCAGGATGGTACGAAGGAGAAATTGCAAGCTATGACCAGACAAACCAATACTACAGGGTCATATTCACCGATGGGGACATTGCAGATTACACACATGGTGAAGTATCTAGATACTACAAATCCGACCAATACTACTCAAAACCCAAGACTAAACACAAGGCGCTAATGGGTAGTTACCAACGTCCACCCGTACCACTGCAGGCCCTACAAGCGAACGAGCTATCATATAGGCCCCAGCTAGCGTGTGGGGGGTCCATATGGG